>JANBXA010000740.1:11797500-12320000 GCA_030556225.1 Cricetiscus sungorus | reverse complement strand
CATCAAAGTCTCGTGATCAGATTTCTGTGGCAATGCCTCTACCCTCTGAGATTTCTTGCCAGCCAGATTCTAGTCAGCAGACCTTGTTGTTGTTGTTGTTGTTGTTGTTATTATTATTATTATTATTATTTCTTCCGAAACAGGATTTTTCTGTGTAACAGCTCTAGCTGTCCTGGAACTAGTTCTGTAAACCGGACTGGCCTTGAACTCACAGAGATCCTCCTGCCTCTGTCTTTGCCTCCTGAGTGCTGGGATTAAAGGCATACACCACCAATGCCTGGTTTCAGCAGACCTTGTAATATCTCTGTGTGACAAGACACAGACATGCAGATGAATGTGCCTAAGCCTGGGCACAAGTCATAGGCAGGAGAAAGCCAAGAGCAGAGAAGTGGACAGGACTCCTGAAATCTCTCCAAATGCAAAGTTCCACAAGCGGAATAACTTCCGTCAACTTTCTAAACATGTATCCAAGCTGATCACTTACAATGTTTGGTTATGCCTTCTTTCCAGCAGACCCTGCTCTTAGCTGTAGTACATTGATAAGTAGGCAAAATGAGCTATAATCCTGAGTTGTGGAAATGGCTTAGCAGGTAAAAAGTACACTTTCTTGTACAAGCAAAACCCCAGCAGCCGTGTAAAAACGCCGGGCATGCCATATGTGCCTGTAACCCAGAGCTTTGGTAGGTGGAGGCAGTAGGATTTCTGAGGCTAGTTGGCTGGAGCCCAGGCACAGTGAGAGCTCCTGTCTCAAGGGAACAAGGTGAAGAATGATAGGGCAAGATACCTAACATCCCTCTCTGACCTCCATGCCCACATGGGCACCTGCACCTACGCCTGTGCAACACACACACACACACACACACACACACACACACACACACACACACACACACACACACACGAACACACGAACAAGAACAATAGTTCTTTAAAACACCTCCACAAACAGCTCCACAAATATTTGTTCTCCCTTCAAACAGTTTCCACTACTGCCTCTGTCTCTCCCCACTGGGTATTAGGGCCCTGGAGGAGTGAGAGGCAATGCAACTATTGTTTGCTGGGAACTCGAGACAGAGGCTCCTAGAGCAGTAATAACTGTTACTACAAGGAGCATTTGCAGAAGCTGATGTCTGCAGAGCAGACGCTATGAGCAAATTTTCCCATAATCCCACTGGCAGCTTCTACTTCAGTGTACGATAATCCCTGTGTTGGTTGTCTTGCAGATGTGCAGGGTACAGGTGGTTGATTTATGTATGTATGTATGTATGTATGTATGTATGTATGTATGTATGTATGTATTGTTCTTTTCAGGGTGAAAGGATGAAGGAATGTTGTAAATTCCTAAAATGCCATGTGGGAACTGAAGCCATTTCCAGGAGTCTACCAGCTGTGTGACAAGAGTATAGCCCATCTGTAGTCTTAAAAGACTTCTTTCAAAGTGGGGACCACTAGGCTCAGAACCACCAGGTTGGAGCATTATTGAAGTGTTGAATCAGCAGGCCGGGGAGATGGCTCAATACGTGAAGTACTTGCTATTACAGGTGGACCTGTGGTTGATATGTAGTACCCACACATATAAAAACAGGGTGTGTTAGTACATGCTTGCAATCTCAGCCCTGAGGAGGTAAAGATGGGCAGATCACTGGAGCTTACTGCCCAGCAAGTCTAGCCTTCTTGACAAGCTCCAGGTCCAAGTGCGACCCTGTCGCAAAAAGCAATGTGGGGTTGGGTAGATGGCTCAGTGGCCGAGTGTTAAACTCAGAGCTTGAGTTCTGAGGTGGGTGTGGCAGCCTGCCTGTAATTCTAGTTTTAGATAGTAGAGACACGGGATCCCGAGAGCATGTTGGCTAGTGAGAAGAACAGTATATGGGAGCTCTGGGTTTGCTTGAGAGACTCTACCTCACTGAATAAGGTAAAGGAACGATGGATGATGATTCCTAACATAAACCTCAGCCTCCACTTGTGTGGGCACCCATGTGTATACATGAGCACCTACATACACACGTCTGCCCCCAACACACATACCACCATACATGTTTAATAGGTGGCCCAGGTGAGATGGGAGCTGAGCATAAATTGTTCTTGGGTTTCTCTGCAGGTGCCTGAAACATCCTGAGATGGAACCAGGTGAAGAGTGGCAGAATGGCTGTGGACAAGCTGTTCTGAGTGGATGCTTTCTCCTTGATTTGCTGTGTGACTGTATGCAAGTCCTTTGCCCAAGACCTTGTCTAAGAAGAGATCTAGAACCTTGCAGTGGAGGAACAGGACCAGAGAGACTTGAGTGTATATATATGTCTTTGGGGGGGGTACAGAGTTGGGGGGTGTCAGAAATCGATGTCAAGTGTCCAATCAGTCTCCATATTATTTTTTAGTCAGGATCACTCACAACCTGGAGCTCACTGATTCTGCTAGGCTGGATGGCCAGTGCTCCCCTGGGATTTGCCTGACATTACCTCCCCAACACTGGGATTACAGCTGTGCTGCCACACCCTGCTTTTGATATGAGCACTGGGGATCTGAAGTCAGGTCAAGAACTTTATCAGACGAGCCATCTCTCCAGTCCGCAGTTATAACTAATTCTTACTGCATGCTTACTGGGTGCCAGACATGACTGTGAAGACTTACGTACAGGAGCACATTTTTACATCACATCCCTGTGGGACCATGAAAGGTAAGGGACCCCAGGCAAGGTTAAGGTCACAGCCTGGGAGAGGCGAAAATGTTGCATGCTCACACAGGCAGTCCACAGAGTCTACCTCTACAGTGAAGACCCACGCCCCTGTCAGTCATAGAAACCCTCCTGGCTTTTGGAAATACCAGACTCATCATAGGAGCCTGACTGTGAGGCAAACATGGAAGTTGTCAAAATAGGGTGACACGTGGAAACAGGAAGTTTGTAAGGAGCGGTAAGCTGGGACCCCAGTAAATACCCGAATCTTATCCAGGGAACATAGTCCTATCCACTCTACATGGCTAAACACTGTGACACGGGAGCAGAGAATTTAGTGTTACATAGGTAGGTGGGGAAGCGGGGACAGGGAGACAGTTCACTTTGTCCTCTCTACCCAGCATGCTCTAGGGCCAATGACAATGAATATACTGTTTTTTTTTTTTTTTTTTTTTTTTTTTTTTAGAGCTCTAGAGGCAGAAATAGGGCCCTTCTTGTTGAGAGTTTTTTTTTTTTTTTTTCTTCTCTTCTCTTTCCTTTTTTTCCTCTTTCCTCCTGCCATCCCCACCCCAGACAGGGTTTCTCTGTGTAACAGCCCTGGCTGTCCTGGAACTCACTGAGATCCACCTGCCTCTGCCTCCTGAGTGCTGGGATTGAAGGTGTGTGCCACCACCACCCTGCTTATTGAGAGTTTCTAAGATACCTTTGGTTTGCCTAATTTTGTGGCACTGGGGCTCAGGTCTAGAGCCCCATAGAGTGTTAGGCCAGTACTGCATCACTGACCTAAGCCCCTAACCCCCAAGGCACATTTGGGGAGTGACAAGGGAAACAGGAAGTCCTAGTCAGTTCCCTCCCAGGACACTTGTCTGGTAGATGGTTGGATAAACTCCAGGGCATAATTTGGTTCCAGGCAGACTTGAGGCCACAGTTAGATGGTGGGAAAAGCAAGTCCTAGGGGAAGGTTAGATTACAGTAAGTGACGTCTCTTGGTCTTGGACCACCCTGGGGCTAAGTTGTTCATGGAAGTGATGGCCCTGTGCTGTGGCACATGCCTTCCTATGGCTTTTTCATTGCCATGTGCTCTCCTGGGACTCCCGCCATCATGAGAAGTTCTCCATTCTCTGACTCTAGCCTCTAGCTGGGGCCTTTCTCTGTAGGCTCTGCGCTCTGCAGCTTCCTAGGCAGCTCTTGGGAAGGCTCCCCAGGGATCACTTACCTTACCTTGTCCCAAAGCAAGCGCCTCCTCTTTCTACTCCTCTGCCTTTTATCTTCACCCTGGGTAATGGGACCAGCCTTCACCAAGCTCTTCATTGGTCTCCATCACCTACAGATGAAGACCAGATTCCTTGACTGGAGAGCAGGGATCTTTGGTTGCCAGATCCATCTGTCCACCCTACACCATGCCATCCCTCTTCATTAGGTGCCCCATGTCCTTTGCCATCCTAGTGTCTTTCTTCCTGGCTGTTGTCATTACCTGACTGGAATCCTTTTCTTTCTCTGATAGGTTGATTGCCCTCCAGAGCCCTAGTCCCCACAGCTTCCCCTCTCCCAGGGAAGGTTCTCTCTCCTAGCCATCCTATGTCATTGGTACATATTCTCTTTGCACAATAGCTTGTGTCCTATGCACTTCCCATTGGACACTAAGCTGCTGAACTCACTCGTTAGTGTTTTGTCAAACTGGCACACACTAGAGTCCTCTGAGAAGAGGGACCTCCATTGAGAAAATGTCTTCATCAGATTGGCCTATCAGCAAGTCTATAGGGGCATTTCTTGACTGATGGTTGATGTGGGATGGCCCAGCCCACTGTAGGTGGTGGATGGTGGCCACAGATGCTATTAGAGCAGGCAGAACTAAGGCATGGGGAGCAGGCCAGGCTGCAGTGTTTCTTCATGTTCTCTGCTTCAGTTCTGCCTCCAGGTTCCTGTCCTGACTTACCTTAAATACAAATAAAGCATTTCCTTCCCCAAGTTGTTTTAGGTCAGTCTTTTATCATAGCAATAGAAAGCATAGTAGGCCATCTTGGGAGAAATGCTCTGGCAGAGATGCTCAGCTTAATCAGGGTTCCCTCCAACCAGAAACACTTCAGTGAGGAGCTGAACACACACCCATGGTAAATGACTACAGCAGTCTGGGGAACGGGCTTGTAGTTTGGGACAGGTCAGGATTTTTATCCAGAGTAAGAGCATGCATGGTATAGGGAAGGACAAATGCCTGGAGAAATTGGCTGGATGCTAAGGAGTCCACGACAGGGTGTGGACATATGTAATGTATATGTGTGCAGATATTGTATACATGTGCATACATGTATTATGTGTGTGTTTCTCAGTAACATATATGCTCCTCTCCAAGTGACGTTTGGTGATTTCCCTCCTACTGTCCTGGATTCTACTTCAACTTATTGCCTGCCTGTGAGCCTCAGGACTCTCCATTTTCTCTAATAATCTCACCAACACTGCATTTAATGGAACAGGAAACAGCACAAACTTTCTTAGGACTCCAGAGCCAAATGTCCTCCTCTGGGAAGGACCTGACCCTGGGAAGTGTGAAAGAGGAGAGGTGTATCTCTGCCCTTAAGTGTCTGGAGCATGGTTTCTAAACCTCCATCAGGATCACCTGGGGACAGTTCAACACCTAGCTCTGGGATCCACTTCAGACTGGCTGGCTTGGAATCTTCTGGGCTGAGACCTGGAGCCTCTGCATTTAATAAGTACTTTTAAGAGAAAAAAAATTATGGGACCAGCATGGAAGCAGAGTTTTGGAACCAAATGACCACTGAGCTCGTGATATGAGTGAGTGCACTGTGTGATAACCTCCATCCTTTGTAACAAAATGTATGGAGGACTTACTATGTTTACAGCATATGGTTAAGCCATTTATGCTTTAGTTCCTTTTTTCTCTGTAACAGCCTCACAGGGCTGGTGCTGCTATATCGTCTTTACTTCCCAGATGAGGAAATGGGGTGGGAGTCACTTGGGGAGATGGCTCAGTCTACAAAGCACTTGTTATGCAAGCATAAAAACCTGAGTTTGATCCCCAGAACCCAAATGAAAAAGCCAGGTCAGGTATGGTGCACATCTGTAATATCACTGCCAAGGAGGTGGAGACAGGAGCATCCCAGGGGCTGGCTGGCTGGCTAGCCTAGCTAAATAGGTGAATTCCAGGTTAGTGAAAGTTTCTGCTTCACAAAACATGGGAGGGGTGATGAGAGGCTCAGTGGATAAAAAGGAGTTTGCTATACAAGCCTGGTGACCCCAGTTTCATCCCTGGAACACACAGGAGGGTGGGAGGAGAAAATGAACCCTACTAAGCTGTCATCTGACCTCCTCACGCTGTGTCATGTGCATACATGCATGTACGCACACATGCACACACACAACAATAATAATAATAAACAAATATTTAAAAATCCAAGGGAGATAGCCTCTTGAAGAATGGTATTCAAGGTTATTCACACATGCACATGCTCTCTCTCTCTCTCTCTCTCTCTCTCTCTCTCTCTCTCTCTCTCTCTCTCTCTCCATTCTTCCTTTCCTCTACCCCTCTCTCTGTCTCTCTCCCCCAAGTTTCAGATTTTTTTAAAAAGTGAGAGTATACCTTGCAATTCTCTGAGAGGCCCATGTTGGCTTCAATTTGCTATGTAGCAGAGGATTGCCTCAGATCTGATCCTCCAGCCCCTGCCTCCCTAGGGCTGAGATAACAAGGTATGCACTACTATATCTACAGTATGCAGAACTGAGGACCAAACCCAGACCATTTTGCATGCCAGGCAAGCTCTCTACAGATTGAACAACATCCCCAGCCCTTTATTTATTTATTTACTTTAAAAGCTTTTTCCTAGTATCTAATTTTATAGCATCTAACCTGAAAAACCAATAAGCAACAGTGTATGTATGTGCACATTCGGGCTTCAGTGTGTGTTCTTTTAAGAATGAAGGCCTTGGTCAGGAAAAAGCATCCAGGCTGCCTTCCCCAGCATAAGCAGAAGGAGAATGACAGGGCCACTGAAGGGAGACAGTGTGCCAAGCAGAGCATCTTCATGGGTGGTGAGGAGGAATATTGCCAGGTTTGCAGTTCTGCCCTGGGCTAAGTGTCATGAGGTCACGACCTTGACAGAAAACTGAGAGCTATTTCCCTTTGTTCATGCTGAGGTTCTGTGATGGAGGGGGAAGGGGGTTAACAGACTTCATCTACAAGGTTTGTACCTGTGACTTCCATAAACCTCACATTGGCAAGGTCTGGTGGGGGTTGGGGTGGGGGGTGGAAGTTGGCCCAGCTGTGGTGTATGGATCTCATTTGGTGGTAAACACCCTGTGGCCCACTGAAGAATTGCTCCTAGGGCCTTTATGCTTTCTGAAGTCCTGAGCAGGCGCATTGGCCACACAGTGCCCACTTTCCAGAGGCCCCGCCCAGAGCCAAGGAGAGGGGCGGGGCTCTGCTGAAGGTGGACCTGCTTTCCCATTCTGACTCTGACCTTGCACAAGCTGCTTAACTCACTTAGTTGTTCAAATTTGTCTTGAACTCCCTCTGTAACTCAGGCAAGTCTTGAACTTTTGATCCTCCTACCCCAGCCTCCCAAGGAGCTAGGCTTACAAGTCTGTGCCACCAGATTTACCTTGGAGGGGATCTCCCTTTAATGGAGAGAGATGGAGAGATAATTGGTACCCACAGTTAGTGACAGATTCCCAACAAGAGTCAAACACAGGGCTCTTTCTTTCCCTGACCCATCTCTGTGACTTAGAACTGGCCTAGGAAGTCAGTTAGCTATGCTACTATTAAAACAGGGTTTCTGGTGTTCACGGTCTGTGCTGTTACCAGAAACCTTGTGGAAGTCCACGATCTGTGCTGCCACTGATTTTAAAGAGCAAGGGAGCTACTTTGGCAGTGATATCGATGACAGCAGATGCACAGTTGAGAAAGAGGGACATGGAAGGCTTCTGTGACAATTCCCCCTCCCCCCAAGTAACAGCCTAAACAGGAAGCCATGGAAGAGAAAACTCTTAAAAAGTGTGATAAGGATACTGAAGTGTAGCTCTCCATAATTGATGGCTGCTGTGTGTGTGTGTGTGCGCGTGCGTGCGTGCGTGCGTGCGTGTGTGTGTGTGTGTGTGTGTGTGTGTGTGTGTGTGTGTGTGTGTGTAGTGCAGGAGGGGAAGGATCCAATTCTATTATGGAGCAGGCCACTGAGAGTTTGACCATGCTCCAGTGAGTATACAGATAACACAAAATGGAATTTTGGGGAGGAGGTGCTGACATGGAAGGACTGGGAAATGAGTATGATCGGGGTATATGATGTAAAGTTCCCAAAGAATCAATAAAAGTACTATATTGAAACAAACAAACAAGCCATGGCTCCCATTGCATTTTCTTGGTTGTCATGACTACTATCCCTGAGAACTTTGAATTGTTCCTGATTTTTATTTTCTTTTAAAACTCATCTCCAGAAAAATATTTAAGATGAGATGGTTTAGTAGAATTGTTCTTTTGTGGTCCTGCTCTCTAAATGTTGGGTAAAGAAAGGCCACATAGGGTTGGGGATGGTAACTCAGTAGAATGCTTGCCTTAGGAGGCATGAAGCCCTGTGTTTGATCCTTAGAACCATGTAAACCGGGCATCGAGGCACACACCTGTAATCCTAGCAAGTAGAGGCATGGGTTCTGCCTGGGCTATTCACTGGTCATCTCTGTGACACGTGTGACAATTAGATGAGGCCACTGGCTGGGGATGGTGGAGAAGCTTGTCCGATGTCATATGGTCAAAAGTGGAGCTGGTGCTTCAGTCTCAGGCCAAAACCTTCCGATCCTGGTAGTCTTTGACTCCTCTAGGATTCTCCCGGTTTTTGTGTTAAAAGTCCCATGTGTTGGGCAACCCCCTCGGTCCCTGACAAACTGAATAGTGGGTCATTCTAGACCAACTGCCATAAACACTGGAATTTGACATATGTCCACTTAAATTCCATCTCTACAATTTATTGACTATATGTGTGCTTCAACTTTCTTATTTACAGAACAGTAATCAGAGTCAGCAAACGGCCTGTCTAAACTCCTCATGACAGATGCTCAAGAAATGTCAGCTCTGGTGATGGAGAGATGGCTCAACAGATAGGAGTGTGTGCTGCTCTTTCAGAGGATCCAAGTTCGGTTCCCAGCGCTTACCTGTAGCTCTAATGCCAAGGGATCCAACACTCTTAGCTTCCTTGGGCATCTGCACACAGGCAACATTCACACAAGCTCTCTCTCTCTCTCTCACACACACACACACACACACACACACACACACACACACACACACACACAATCTTGAAATATGTAACTGTTGTTATTTGTATCTTATGGCAGCTTGTGTTTCTTACTGGGCCTCGTTTCAGAGGCCTTCAACACAAAGATTAAGGGCACCCATGTCATCCTAGCCACAAAACATGACTGCATACCAAAATCAGCTGGGAACTTTGTTTAAAACCTAGATCCTGCTAGGCTGTGTAGCTGGGTGGGGTGGGCTGGGCTGGGGTGGGCTGGGCTGGAGGAGTGAGTGCCTGGGTTCAATTCTCAGAATGTAGAAACAATACAAAACACCTCAGATCCCCAGGGCACTGGCTCTAAAACTCCCCTTTTAACATGCATAACAAGGTTTGCAAGTCTGCAAGAAACTTCTGAGAAACCATCTAAACTCCACAGAGACCTTCGAAAACAGGCAGTTTTGTGGTGTGTGGGTGTCATGAGCTGTGGTAAGGTTCAGCTGTGGTCAGACCAGTGGTTGGGTCCTCTCCTAGGCAGGAGGGAGACAAAAGCCCATTGTTTGTTTTTTTTTTTTTTCTTCCCTAGGACTGGAGCCTGTCTGAGGAAGAAACTTCAAAGCAATTCCTTGAGACCCCTAAAAATGGCTAATCCTCGGCAGAATTCCTTTTTCTGTCTGTCCTGCTTCCTGACCCTGCTCCTGGCAGCTGTCCCAGGCTCCCACCTCTGCCCAGGCAGGCATTCCCTCCCCATGACCTCATCAGAAACAGTCCCTCCCCTCGGGCCAGGACCTCTCACCTCAAATTCTTCTTCATCAGAGGCCCCTGAACCAACTGTGAGTGTGGGCTTCCTTGTCCCCTCCTCTCTCTGAGGCACAGTGGAGAGCGGCTTGGGGCAGTGAGTCATCTTAGGAAACCATCTGGCTGCTAAATACTCAGAAATTGCCTAACAGCAATCAGTTCATTTCACTCACAACACCTATGAATGGGTTCCTTAAAGGAAAATTTAAAGGGCAAGAAACCAAAATAGGGTCTAGGTTACAGTAGCTCACAGTCGTGTGCTTGTCTAGCACACATGACACGCTGGGTTTGGTCCCTAACACTGCACAAAGCAAGCCTGGTAGGTAATGCAGGCCAGCTCATGCTTGCAGAAGGATCAGAAGTTCAAGACCTCCCCTGGGTAGACAGGGAAATTGAAGGCCTCCCAGACTACTTGAGACCCTTTCTAAGAGAGAGGGGAATGAGAAGTAAATTATAATTTGAGAATTTTGCAGCAGTCCTAGTGAGATATAAAGAGAATTATGGGAGCTGGAGAGAAGCCTCAGCAGGTAAGGTGAATACTGTTCTTTCAGAGAATCTGAGTTTGATGCCCAGATCAAAGCTACCTGTAACTCCAGCCACCAGAGACCCAATGCCCTCTTCTGGACACCTACAGTCACACATGTGCTGGTATGAATGTATACACACACACACACACACACACACACACACACACACACACACACAATCTTAAGAGAATTATTGTTTGTTTTGGTAAAAAGCCACACACTGTCAGAAGACTGGGATGTGTTTCACTCATAAACAGTAACTAAAGGAAATGGTAAATTTCAGTTTTGTTTTGTTGCTGTTGTCATCGTCGTCATAGTTGTTTTTATTTGTTTTTTAAGTCAGGTTTTCTCTGTGTAACAGCTCTGGCTGTCCTGGGACTTGCTTTGTAGACCAAGCTGGCTTGAACTCACAGAGATCTGCCTGCCTCTGCCTCCCGGGTACTGGGATTAAAGGTGTGTGCCACCACTGCTACCCAGCTTTTTTATTTTTTATTTCCCTGTCTAAATCAATAGGCCTAGTGAGCTCTATTGGCAGTTCCATTAGGTTCAACAGACTCTCATGAGGAATTCTGGAACCAGGTGATCTGCCTTCCAGGTGACCTGCCTTCCAGACAGCATTTTGTGGCCATGAAGAATAAATCTCTCCAAATTGTTCATGGGCTTGTAGGATATCAGTATGCCAAGGAGGGCCCTAACTACAACTGCCCCTTTTCCAAAGAAAGGCCAGGCATGGGTGTTGATGTTGGAGAGAGAAGGGATGAAGAATGGGGTCAGAAGAATGCCAGGTAAATCTCCATCACCTCCATCACTCCTTCCATAGAGAATTCAGTTATTACCACAAACCCAACAGATCAATCTGGGAAACTAAACAGTACCTGAAAATGATACCCTTCCTCTCAGTCGGAGTGAGTATGTGTGTGTGTGTGTGTGTGTGTGTGTGTGTGTGTGTGAGTGTGTGTGAGTGTGTGTGTGTGAGTGTGTGTGTGTGAGAGTATGTGTGTGAGAGAGTGTGTGTGAGTGTGTGTGTGAGTGTGTGAGTGTGTGTGTGAGTATGTGTGAGAGTGTGTGTGTGTGTGAGTGTGTGTGTATGTGTGTATGTATGTGTGTGTATGTGTGTGTGAGTGTGTATGTGTGTGTGTGAGTGTGTGTGTGTGTGAGAGTGTGTGTGTATGTGTATGTGAGTGTGTGTGTGTGAGTGTGTGTGTGTGTATGTGTATGTGTGTGTATGTGTGTGTATGTGTGTGTGTATGTGTATGTGTGTGTGAGTGTGAGTGTGTGTGTGTGTGTGTGTAGGTATGTATGTGTGCACTGCATAATGTATGTTGGCATCTTCCTCAACTGCTCTCACCTTGTTTTGTGAGGCAGGGTCTCTCATTGATCTCAGAACCCAGCAGAATGTGCTGGATAGTGAGTCTCCAAGACACATCTTCTGTCGCTGTCTCCCAGTACGGGATTATAGATGTGTATGGAGCCAGGCTTGTCATACACAGGTGCTAGGGTATGAACCCAGGTCCTCATGCTTGCCCTGAAATCATTTTACCAACTGAGCAATCTCCCCAGCTCCCTGATGCTCACTTCTTGAGGAGCCTGGCGCCAAGCCGACACCGGGTGAGACCTGATGTCTGTAAGAATGCATTTTTTGTTTAAAAGAAACATGTGCCTCCCACGTTCTTCTGGGAGTCTTGACAGATGACAAATTCAGTTGAACATACAGAAATCAGCTGCCCACAGCAGCAACAGCTAAATCAAACTTGATTTCCTTTTAGTCAATATTTCATGATCTCACTGCCAAGCCATGTTGATCACCCCACCACCACCTCGTATCCCCCACCCCAAGTCTTTCCTGTTGCCTGGGCTAGCCAAGGAAAAAGCTACTTGATGTCTCTGACAGGGCTGCTCTCGTGTCTTCGGGTGTGGGTTTCTCTGGTTTAGTCCTTTGTTCTTCAACCATCCACCTGCAGGTAATTATCCAGTACTTAGTGTGTTCACAGCTCTGGAATAGATGTTGGGGAGTGGGAACTCCTGTTCACTGAACGCTTTGCATGTGCCAGGCACTGTGTGAACACCACTGCAGTCCTCATCCATTAATTACTTTTCTCATTGTGACCAAATGCCTGACAACAAGCAACTTAGGGTGGAAGTGTTCATTTTGACGCAGGGTTTGAGCAGAATACCCTTCATCATGGCACAGAAGACAGGGTGGTGGGAGTGACTTGTGGCCCTGTTTCTCACATGGACCAGGAAGAGACCTCAGGTCAGAACTGAGGTAACTGTCTTATCCCCTAACGTCCAATGTCTAGACTCCATGTCCAAAAGATTCTATCGAATGAAGAAAAAGAAGAAGAAGAAGAAGAAGAAGAAGAAGAAGAAGAAGAAGAAGAAGAAGAAGAAGAAGAAGAGGCCATAGCTGCTCCTAAGGATGATAGAAGAGAAAGTTTATTGTAGATATAAGGGAGAAAATAGCCAGAGGCATCTGGAAAGGTCCAGACTACACAGGGGTGTGGTGGGGTGGAAAAGGAAGAGAAGAGAGAGGGAGTGAAGACAGCGCCTGAAAACCCAGAGACCAAGAAACCAAGAGGACAACAGGATAAGAGATCACTGCTTCAAAACGGCTGAAGTTCTATAGGGATTAGAGGCTGGGAAGGGAAGCCCAGCCCAGCACAGCCCCTAGGCTGCGGCATTTAGGATAGGGGGTAGGGTATGCCAGCCAGGATGACTCTGTAACAGGTACTGAGAGATGCGGGGAGAATCTGGCAGCCAGTGTCCACTTTGATATGGTAAATAGGCACCTCAACGCTTGCATTTGAGACTTCAGATCTATGACCTCCCAGAGCAGAGTCACCAGCTGGAGTCACCACATGAGCAGTGGAGGGTGACATATTTCACATTCAAACCATAACAGTTTCTCATTTGATTCTCTGAGCCACCTGTGAGGTTGGCGTTTTGACCCCCAGCATTGTCGAGAAAGAGCTCAACACTGAGCAGGGTCTTACCTAAGCTCTTAACTAGCACCTAGCCACTTACACATCCTAGGAGGGGAAATGTATAATATAATTCTGTTTCTCCAGGAGTTTGTAGTCTGTATGGGGAGACAGTACGATGTACACAGCTACAGCTTGAACTATAGACCTGAAGGCTGCTTAAGCACCAATGCAAGGGCAGGCATCTGACTTTAAATGCATGGAGAGATGAGACCATTGTGGACTGGGTGGTTGTGAAAGTGTGCTCATACCAAAGGCTGAAGACTTGGAGGGAGGAAGTGGATGCATAGGAACAAGCAGGCAGCACCATGGAAGGACTCAGAAGCTTAGAATAAAAAAAAAAAAAAAAAAAAAAAAAAATCAGCTGTAATCTGGGAGGGGTGGAGCATGGCACCTGGGTATATACCTGCCAGAAAGAGGCTGTTCTCAGCATGATGCCTTATTCACAGGAATGAATAGATACGAAGAGAACAAAGGGAGACCTGAGCCGCCACTGGTGTATGGGTGGGAACAGAATTGTCAGAAGTGGTCGAGTTGGGGGATGCGGGGCTTTGATTGTCAGGTTGGAGAATGGCGTGCCCTTTCCTAGCTAGATACTGGAATCCAGAACTTGGGATCTAGACCACACATGAAGGGAATTGAGAGATTAATCTTGACTCTTTATTTGGAAAGCATACCTTAGCTCTCAGTACGTTAACATCGTGTCATCAAAATTCAAGCTAATACAGAATACAAGTAATCAAGCTCCCTCCCCTACCCCCACTACTGGAGATGAAGCCTAGGGGTCCTTCACTGAGCACCATCCATTCCCAGTCCCCTTGTTTACTATTACTGCATGTGTGAGTGTGTGATGTGTGTGCATGCCAATGGGTGGGTGCCTCTGGGCATGGTGTGTGTATGGAGGTTCAGAGGACAACCTTAAGTGTCAGTTCTTGGGAGACCTTTTGATTGAGGCGGGATCTTTCATTGGCTTGGAACCTTACCACATAGGTTAGGCTGGGTGGCCTGTCAGCTTCCAAGATCTAGTGGTCTCACCTTCAGGTCTCATCCTTGCTGGGAATACAGGCCTGTGTCACCAAAATCTGGCTTTTTATGTGAGTCCTGCGGGTCAAACTCAGGTCCCTGTTATGCAAACATTTATCAACTGAACCAACTTCCAGTTCATTAACTTTAAAATTTATTTGCAATAAGAGCTCACTAAGTACTAAGGCTAGCCTTGAACTTAATGATAGTCATGCTTTAGCCTACAAATAGCTGGGGTTGCAGACCTGTGTTAATGAGCCCAATACTACATTCTTTTTGGTCTTTGAAGACAGGGTTTCTCTGTGACTTTGGAGGCTGTCCTGGAACTAGCTCTTGTAGACCATTCTGGCCTGGAGGTCACAAAGATCCAATACTACATTTTTAAAAAAAGTATAATTACCTGTCTAAAATCTAAATATCGCATAATACAAAGGTGGTCAAGTGAATGTGGGAAATATTGGAAATAGGGAGGTTGGGTGGCAGGCTGTTGAGATAACAATGGGGAGAAATGACCAAAGATGTGAAGCCATGTGTGCAGATTCTGAAGATGCCTTAGAAGGAGGATGCTCAGGGCATGGTGATTGATGGGTGTAAGAGCCTAGGGAGAGGGAGGTGTCAAGGACAACTAATGCCTGGGCTTCTGGCTTGGACAAGTAAGTAAAGACTGAGAAGAGGGAATGCAGAGCAGGAGCCAGTGTGAGGCAGGAAGCAATAAATCCCGTTTTCAACACAGGGAGATTGGCATCTAACTGAAGAATTCGCTGTGCAGTTGGCTCTGAGGGTCTGGAGAGAGATCTCATTAAAGGCATCGATTTAAGAAGCACCGGCTTCAAGATGGTAAATGCAGGCACAGGAATGGATAGTCTTGTCCTGCAGAGCTATGTAGAGTGAGAAGTGGGGCTTAGGAGAGAGACTAGAGGCACCCCAACACTGAAGGTCTCATGACTCCAGGTGCCCCTGCAGAAAGCCTTCCCCACTAAAAACCAGTGTTGTCCTGTGAAGGGCTGAACATAGCTGTAGTGACAATTAGGATTGAGGCCCTGAAAGATACTGGTGTGTCATTTGTATAGCACATTCTGGGGAAGTCAGCATCATATCACAAGATACTTGAGAAGGCCTGTAGGGGGTACAGCTCAGTCAGTGCCTGCTATTCAAGCATACAACTTGTTTGACCCCAAGAACCCATGTAAAAAGCCAGGCATTGTGTACTTGTAATATCAGTCCCAGGGAGATAGAGATGGGTGGATCCTTGGGGCTTGCTGGACAGTCAACTTGGCTTATTTTGTGAGTCCTAAGCCAATGAAAAACCCTGTCTTTAAAAACCATGATGGGCCAGGCAGAGGTGACACATGCCTTTAATCCCAGCACTCGGGAGGCAGAGGCAGGTGGATCCCTGTGAGTTTGAGGCCAGCCTGGACTACAGAGAGAGTTCCAGGACAGCTAGGGCTACACAGAGAAACCCTGTCTCTAAAATCACCACTACCACCACCAAAACCAAAACAAGATGGACAGTACCCGGTGATAACATTTAAGGTTATTTTCTGGCCTCCAGTCCAAATGCACATACATGAGCGTGTATGTGTGTGCATACATAAACACATACAGTACAAAGGCCCATGTGGAGAGAAATAGGCCTTGGATATCAGTGCTGATTTGTTCCAGAATGCATTCAGAAACAGCCCCCAGCAGACACTACTATGATTTAATGAAAGACCCTGAGTCAGAGCCTGTAGTTGAGCTGCTCTGGAATTCCTTACCCACAGAAATCTCGAGAAATAGCAAGCCAGTACCTTTGGGGTTGGTTTATTATGCACCAATAAACTCTTACTGACATCTTACACACTTTGTGGGGTCATAGGTGACTTCGCCTATCCCTTAGACAGCAGTCTGGTTGCAACTGCATCCGAAAGGTGTGTACCAATTATACATTAGGTTGAAATACTGGGCCACATGCTCAGACATCCTGCTGCGGGCAGAGCCTGTCTCACACACAGATTGATAACACAGGCTGTTTTGCAGACAGTGTATAGTGTGAGATTTTTGTGCAGTTTTCCTGATACTGTGCTTTCGTGACGTAATGCTGATGAAAGTGAACTTGAACAGCTTCACATCGCATAATTAACGACATTCCATTTCCATGACAACTCCCAATTAATCATGCCTGTTCCCATGAACTTTTAGCTTGTGGGAGTCCTAGCTCACATGGGACAGTAAATTACGCTGGCTTATCTTTTGAAAGTTTCTTTGAAACAGGGTCTCATGTAGACCAGGCTGACATCCAACTTGCTTTATAGCTAAAGATGATACTGAGCTCCTTACCCTTCTGCCTTCCCCTCTAGAGGGCTGGGATTACAGAAGTGTACCATCATACCCAGTTTATGTATGCAGTGTTGGGGATCAAACCCAGAGCTTCCTGCATGCTAGGCAATCACTCTGTCAACGGAGCTACACCCCAGCTCTCACCTATAATGTTTGGAATGTAGAGGTGGGTGGGTGCTACCTCTGAGCACCCCTGGACTGTAAGTTTGGCACTGGGGTTTATCAGTCCCCAAGGTTAGGGTTTAGTCCTTTCTCACCTGCCTCCCCTCTGCTAGCATGGTACCTGGCACACCACACTAGCTCATTAAATATTTGTGAGCACATAGCAAATGTTGATTAATTAATGAGGCATGTTCTGCCCCTTCTTACCTCACTCACAGAGTTAAGACAAAATCCGTTTGGAAGGTTCAGCCTATTTGATCTCTGTGGAGGGACATGGAGGGAGAGTGTCACAGGGGCATATCTGGGCACGTGGAGTCTGAGGCTACAGGCCTGGGTCCTGTCCAATACTTCTCTCCCTTTGGGGAGCACCAGTAGGAAGGAGCAGTGTCAATAACAACCCTGGTGGGAACTCTTGGAGACATCACGAACATTGGAAGAAGGCCTCGTGGGCAGAGGTAAGGAAGTCTTTGGTGAGACCCATTCTTGGCCAGTGAGATTCTTCTGGTTTCTTTTAATGGCCAGGAGTTTCCAAGGCTCTTTCTCATGAAGTTACAGTCCAGTGCTTGCTGTGGCTCCAGCCACAAGTTCCCAAAGACCCATCTCCAACAAAGACAATTCCCCACTGACTGCTGGCCAGGGCTCTCAAGTTTCTCTCCATTAGGGTCTTTTCATAGGGCCTCTTTAAAAACAAAAGGAAATATTTCAAATACCTTTTTTATCTATTTAGTGTGTGTGTGTGTGTGTGTGTGTGTGTGTGTGTGTGTGTGTGTGTGTGTGCGTGTGCGCACCTGTGTAGGGGTAGGCACACCACAGCACATGTGTGAAGGTCAGAGGACAACTTTTGGGAGTCACTTCTCTCTTTCCATCATGGGATCTCACGGAATTCACTCAGGTCATCAGGTAGCGGCGTAGCCTCTTGACCCACCAAACTATCTGCTGACCTTACATGACTTCTTAAATGTCTTTATATGATGCTGGCGTCTTCAGAGTGAGAGATGCAGGGTACCAAGGCTCAAATGGCAGTGGTTAGCAGCAGAGAGAGACATTAGCTTCTCAAACAGGCTTAGCCAAGTGTCTCTCAACCCGCTGCAGTGAGGCACCTTGATCTTCCAGACATCCAGTGGATTTGTGCCTAGTCCTGGCTATTACCATCATTTCCACAAAGAAACAAACCAGTTTTTTTCCACCCCCACATGTTGGCCACGGCAGGGCCAGAAAGCCAATTGCCAAGCTGGTCCAAACCATTCTGGGTTCATCTCCTGGGTGATTTTGAGGGCATCATGAAGAGCTGGTGACAAGGGCAAGGAGCTGTGACTGAGGAACTACTGGGCAGGGGGAAGTGTGAGATCCTGTACGCACTGGGTGGCCATGGCCACCACAGCTCTTCAGTCTCCATGATGACTTGCAGATAAGCCCAGGGAGATGGATGACTGAGGATTGACAGGGCCACTTGTCCTGGATTTGGGTAGTCTGGGGACACTGGGCCACCTGCTGCTGAACTACTCCTAGCAAGAACTCATGTTTCTGAAATTAGACACCTTACAATGCTAGCCCTCACTCCTCCATTTATAAGTGACTGAGGCAGCTGGTCTTGGAAAGGAAAACACAACACAGCACAACTGTGCCCAGATTGGCTCAAAGGCCGGGGGTGAGGTGGGGAAAGGGGGTTTCTGATGCTCACAGATGCCACTCTGTGGGTCAGTTTGAACTCAGAGATGCATCTCTGTGTTGTCTCTCTGACCTATAACAATATCCTTCCTTCCCTCCCTCCTTCTCCTCCCTCTTTCCCACCCTATTTCTTTCTTTCTGATTAAGTCTCATGTGTTTCAGGCTGCCCTTAAACTCCCTATGAAACCAAAAACAACCACGAACTTCCGATCCTCCTGCCTCCACCTGGCAAGTGCTAAGATTTCAGGCACCCGTCACCGTGCTTGGTTTATGTGGTGCTGAGGATCAAACCCAAGGCTTTGAGCATGCCAGGCAAGCTTACGTTATCACTGAGCTACACCCCCAGCCCGGACCTTCCTTTTATAAATAATCTGATCTGAGTCACGTACATCCCGGAGAGAACTAAAGCCGTGCAAACCTTTAGCTTGCATCACTAAATCAGCCTACTTTGATTAATCACATGCTTCAGAGCACAGTTTGCCCAGGTCAAAGAAATTCACATGCTAATGTGTTAGGAACAGTGATTCACAGTTTTTATTTTTTCAAGTACTATTCCAACTATAGAGATTAAGCTTTTAACCTTCTAAGTTCGGGAAGTTAAAAGTAGAATATTTTAAACATATTCTTTGATAATTTCATACATATATATTTACAGATCATATCCTCTTCTCCCACTCCCCCTGGACCCTCCAAGCACAACTGCTTCCCACTTCCACGTCTTTTTTTTTTTTTTTTTTTTTTTTTTGCATAGCTTACTAAGTCTAGTGCAGCCTGTACACACAGGAGTGTGGGACCAGCCATCTGCACATGAGTTTCCTGACCTTGTGAGGATCTGCAGAGCTGTATGCTGGAGAAGGGCTCAGTGGGTACAATGCTTTCCATGGCTGTACGAAGATCCGAGGTCCCCAGGAGAAGTGTAAAGCTGGACACAGTAGCATAGGCAACTGTAATTCCAGCACTCCTGGAAGCCCCGGGACTCCTTAGCCTGGTATATGAAGCAGCGAGCGAGAAACACTATCTCCAACAAGGTGAAGATGAAGACTGACACCCGAGCTTGTCCTATGACCTGCCAACATCACCCCCAAGAGATTAACACAATAAAAAGTAAAAACGTAAATAATGCCTCTTTGGCTTTTGTGTGTTTTGTGTGTATGATGTGTGTGTGTGAGTGTGGGCACATACATGACACAGTGTTCATGTGGAGGTCATAGCATAACTCTCCGGAGCCAGTTCTCACCGGTCACCTTGAGTTGAGGCAGGGTCTCTTGTCTCTCTCGTTTTGCCTGCTTTGCTGCACACTTCAGGCTAGCTGGCCAGCGAGCTTCTGGGTCTTTCTCCCGTCTTCCCTCCCATTTCCCTGTGAAAGTGCAGATGCCAACTGCTATTTTCACACAGGCTCTGGGGATCCAAACTCATGCTGTAAGGCTTCTGTGGCAAGTACTCTCATCCCCCAGAGCCCTCTTTGACTTCTGAAGCTGTGCTACATCTTAGTGATTTATTGTCCTATAAAGGAGAGAGAAAAGAAAATATAGGAACAAGTGATCTCCTACAGAGAGGAGGGGTCTAGTCCTGCTGCAGTGTGTGTTTATGTAAGACAGCAGAGGGAATTCCTTCCCTGAATTCTTTCCCTGTGCCGTCACAAGTCAGGGTTTCTTGTAACCCAAGAAAGGGCTTCATGGTCCATTGTTGGTTCCTCACCCCTCTGGCTCCTCCCTCCTCCAGGGTCCTTGAAGGCAGCAGACATAGCCTCTGCAGAAGCTGCTTGTGATTCATTGAACTACTCAGAACATTTCTACAAGCACATTTATTTTCATTCAGAACACAATTGTACAGATCTTATTTTTAAATTATGTACCTGTCTGCGTATGTGTGGGTACACCCACCCAAGTGCAATGCTCTTGGGGGCCCAGAAGAGGGTGTCATGTCATTAGAGCTAGAGTTATAGTTAGTTGTGAGCTATCCAATGTGGGAGCTGGGAATCAACCTTGGATCCTCTACAAGAGCAGAATGTGCTAGGAACCTCTGAGCCATCTCTCCAGCCCCCTCACTCAAGACTGAAATCCTGTTTATATGAAATCACAGGTTACATATATGTGCATACTTTACACACAAAATACACACATGTAAATATATGCAAATGATTAACACTGAGTGTAAATACTATTTTTAAAAAGTTGTAATTTACCATTTTAAGTATTTTATTATTCTCCTTTACAGAGAGTGAGGCACACAGGGAAAGATGGAGTTGAGTCTGGTCTGCCTCAGTATGGTGGCATACATAGACCCATCAGTGGACCCTGTCTTCACAAGTACAAGAAAACATAATGCTATCTATGGCTTGGATACTTAGCATCCTCCAAAGGCCCCAAGGCTTTGTCCTCCAGGGTAGTGCTGTTGAGGTTGTGGAAACTGAGAAGGGAGGCCCTGTAGAGGTTCATAGGCTACTGGAGTTGTGTCCCTTTGGGACCTCAGCCACTTCCTCTTCTAGCTCTGTGACTGTTGATGTGAGCAGGCTTTTGCTTTACCAGAAGCAATTTTTTTTACCATAGGGACAGCAATAGAGTCAACATGTGCTAGACGGTGAGGCCAAACAACCCTTTTGTCTTCATAAAATTGTCTTAGTTGGCCAATATACCTGACAAATAGAAGTGTGGAGCGTGCAGAGGGGGATGAAGGAATCTTCCTGGCGGTGCTGATGGTAAGAGAAGTCCTCACTAAGGAGATGATCTGTGAACCGAGCGAGAGTCCTGCAGGCAGCAAAGAATCATGGTGGTGGGGGCCCCCGTGCTCTGGTAGCAATGAGGCATTTTCAGCGCTTTGTGGCCAGTACTATGGCAGGAGATCCAGGTTTTAGATCTGCACATTTCCTTGGTTTACATCCAAGCTTTTGAGGGTCATGCATGTGCTGGCTGCATCAGTTTTTGTGTGTGCACATGTGTGTATGTGCATGTGTGGAGGCCACAGGTTAACTTCTTTTGCTCTTTAGAGACCATTCACATTTCTTTTTCCTTTTGACACATTGTCTTTCATCTGGTCCAGAGCTCACCAAGTAGGTTAGGCTGCTTGGTTAATAAGATATCTGTATAGGTCTACCAACCTAGGGCTGTGATCATGAGCATGTACCACTATATCCAGCTTGTCTGTCTGTCTGTCTGTCTGTCTGTCTGTCTGTTTTTGTGTGTAGGTTCTGAGGACTTGAACTTAGGTTCTCATGTTTGTCTGGAAAGCTTTTTACCCACTGAGGCATCTCCCAACCCGACATTGTGTTCTTTAAGTTGCTCAGCAATTCCGGGAGGGAGCTTTTTCTGTTCCTAGCAGGCAGTTAAGGGAGCTCAGGCTCAGAGCTATATTGACTGCGTATGCCACTGGTCTTGTTAGGCTCGGGCTAGATTTGAACCCAGGCCTGTGTGAGCTTGCTGAGTAACCTTGATATCATTTGTACTTGTTTAAATGCCTTGCTATGGAACCCTTAGTGTTACTTTTTCTCAGGGAGATGTGAATATTCATCCAGTCACTCCAGAGCAACAACCACAGATCAAAGAAGTGATTTCATCTGTGTTTAAATTGGTGAACTAATAGATTTATCTGAGGTCACTTAAAGGAACCTTGGTAGCCTACAACATCTGCATCACTGATATGTCTCCACCCTGGCAATGGTGACTATCCCTCAAAAGGACATAGATGGAATTTCCCCTTCAGCTAACCTTGACCTCCTTTGTACCTAAAACCTTCCTGAGGACACTTGCAGAGGGGTCAGAATTACAAATAGTTGGGTGGGGCACATGCAGGAGTGGCTAGAATTTTAGTTGAGGGTCTCATAGTCCTCCTCCATTCCCTCTTTCTATGAGGGACTGTCAACAGGCTTGATCTTCAGAGGGACTGGTTGAGTCGTCAGAGCTGTACTGATTAATATAGTAACAGCCATGCTAAGCCCCAGGGACTTGCACAATACTTAGCAACCAACACAATCCAACATAGCCTTTTCTTGTTGACTCAAGGCCATCACAGGGAGCACAAGCCATCATCTCTGCTGTGAGCTTGAATGTGGAAAAAGGTCCTAGTTATCTCGTGGGCTATTGCTGTCTGGCCTGCATCCCTCTGCTGTACTTTGAGGGACTGTTAAACTTTACCATGGGGTCATGGAGTTTTATAGTGCTATAAATAGCCCTGTCTGTTCTGTCCTAAGAAATTTTGTTTCAGGTTCTCAATTTGTGATCTTCTTTGTTCTTTGTTGCTGCTTCTTTAAGCCAGCTGCCTGCCTGTCTATTTCTATAACTTCCACACATCCAGGCAGGCATCCCTATTCTATCTCCAAACAAAGGCTTTGGAAGAAACTAAAGATGTTCAAACGAACCAGGTCTGAACAGTGCCTGAGAAAAGATGCACAAGTTCCAAGGGTGGGTGGGGAGGGGAGGGTGGAGGTGGGGGGTTGAGGGTGGCAGTAGGGGTGCGTTTTCCTCCCTGCATAGCAGCCCAAGCAGACGGAGTGGAATTTCCACATAAACTTGTGAACTGGGTTGAGATTAAGTCTTTTTATGGCCTAGTTTCCTGCCCATTCCCACTAGGTCAGTTTGCAGGATGGTGACAAGAGCTAGAAACTTCCAGATGTTACCCTAGGCCCTAGCAGATGATATGGAATCGAACAGGTCCTTGGGAAACATGGCACATAAATTGAAAGCGCCTCCGAGGACTCTGAGGCCATTCTGTGAGATTGTCAGTAAAACTAGCTTTTTGTTTTTGACAGTAAAATCCATTACATCCCCATTACATTTTGCTGATCATTAACATTACTTAAATTTAATTTCACTTTTTGAAGCAGAGTCTCATGACATAGCTTAGGCCTCATGACATAGCTTCAGTCTCCTGAGTGCTGGGGTTTCAGGCATGCACCACACCATGCTTCATATGGCACTGATGTTTCCATGGATTCCAGGTGAGTGGTGGCTTGAGTTATTCCTTTTCTCCCTGACTGTGAGACCCAGGTCTGCAGAATGAGCTCTGTGGGCAGATGGATTCCCTGACCCATCTCTGGCTTCACTGCACACACACCACATGGCTGTTTTTCTTAGGACGTGGTCCCCAAGGGTACTCTGACTTAGCTAAGGATTGAGGTTGATAGTGAGAGACGACTCCATCACACATACCCTCCAAACCTCAGATGCATTTATCAAATTCTTGTCTTAAAAAGTCCCCTGGCCATTTCTACTAACTCAGATTTCGGCTGTGTTTACTAGCCATTGTATACCCTGCTCATCATCTTGCCTATTTGCAAGGTTTCTTTTCCCACGTGCTTGAATTTCTTAGCACTTTCTGCCCAGTTTGTCTCTTATTTCACCCTACAGACACCAGCTTTATAGACTCGGGACTCTCCAAAACTCCATTTCATTTCTTATGTGGAGAAAACAATTCTGTTTCCTCCACCCTCCACCTTGTTAGATATTTTGTCCTTCCATCAAACCCCATTCATGCACTCATTCATCTATTCAACAAGAATTAAGCAGCATCCTCAGTAAGACAGCATACCTGGGGCTAATGAAGATGCAAAGATGAGTGGATCCACAGCCCATGAGTCCAGGGTCCACAGAGCTGACCCATAGTGGATGAGATAAGAGGTAACCATAGCAGAAGGCAGAAAGTGCTAGCCCTTCAAGTGTGTGGGAAGGGAGGCCTTGCTGTAGGCAGGCTGGTGAGAGGTACAGCAGAGTTTGGGCCCTTTATGGAAGGTGGGGGGCAAAGGCATCATGCCTGAGGCAGGGCAATGTCTGGTAACTGGAGGGGACTATTTGAATGGCAAAAAAGATTGAGTACTGGAAGTGAGTTGTGAGGCTAGGTGATTAATCTCCCTCCCTCCCTACAAATCCTGGCTCTCTCTTCTCAGGCAGGGTTAGATCAGAAGCTTGACCCTTAGGCCATTTTTAAAACTGTTTTAAGATTTATTTTTATCTATGTGTTGGAGTGTTTTGCCTGCATGTCTGTGTACCATGTGCACAAAGTGCCCACAGAGACCAGAAGAGGGAGGCAGATCTCCCAGAACTGGAGTTACAGATGATTGTGAGCCACCATGTGGTGCTGGGAATCAAAGCCAGGTCCTCTGCAAGAGTGAAGACTTCTTCAGCAGTTTAGAGCAGTGCACAAGGGCCCAAAGCTTCAAGTTTTAAGGCAGCGGGGACTGTAGAGATAGGTGAGGCCTGGGGACCCCTGTGACTGTATGTTTGTCTTTTCCTGCTGCTCTCATATCACAACAGGGAAGGGAGGGGTGAAGAGAAAGAGGTTTCTGGGGTGGGGAAGAAACACCCCTCTGCCTGTTCAGCCTCTCCCCAGCCATCTCATCGCTGACCTGCTTTGGGACCCCTCATGTGTAGTGGTGAGGACAGATCCATGATGCATACATGAAAGAACCTCTTTCTTTGGGGACTGGAGACATGGCTTAGCAGTTAAGAGCACTTTTTGCTCTTCCAGAGGACTTGGGTTCAGTTCCCAGCACCTACATGGCAGCTCATAGCTGTCTGTAACTCCTGTTCCAGAGGATCCTATATCCTCATAAAGATATACCCACCTGCAGGCAAAATACCTACATACATAAAATAAAAATAAATAGATTATATAAATAAAAAGGAAAAACATCTGTTTCCTTATATCCTGAGAATTGCCTGGATTTGGACTTCTGTGTCATTGGCTTTTGTAAACTATAGATTTATTTCTCTTTCTCTTCTGTAAAAACAGACTACAAATTACAAAAGCTTCGGTGTTTATCCAAGTGCTGACTTCCTTTAATGTGGAGATGTGCCACAATCTCCATCACCATATAAAGCCAGGTATGGTGATTATGCCTGAAATCTCAGCACCTGGGAGCCAGAGGCAGAGTTAAGGAGAATCAGGAGTTTATGGCCAGCCTTGGCTACATAGCAAGTTTAAAGACCAACTGTTGTGATAAAGACACCTTGGGGAGCCAGAGGCAGAGTTAAGGAGAATCAGGAGTTTATGGCCAGCCTTGGCTACATAGCAAGTTTAAAGACCAACTGTTGTGATAAAGACACCTTGTTTCAACAAACCAAACCCACAGACATTTACTCATTCTTCATTTAACAAATGTGCTTGAGTGTTCTTCAGCTGCCTGCTCAGGTCCAGCCCTGTGACAGCAGGAGAGAACCCACAGCTCTGGTCCCCACCTTACTAGGGGAGAAGCAGGAAAATGATTGTCCAGTGATTTAAGTAACCATGTAGTAATCAGAGGAGCCAGAGGCCACAGCAGCAAGGGCAGCAGGACACCCAGCTCTCCTGAAGCATGGCACGGGATGTGTAAATAAGACAGGAGTAGTTAGGCTGGGTTAGGGGTGTGTGTGTGTGTGTGTGTGTGTGTGTGTGCATGCGCATGTGTGTATTTGTGCATGCATACCTGTTCTGGAAGAGTAATCAAGGTGTGTGAAGGGCTCCAACAAGTTGATATGGGGAGGAACAGTTTGAACTACAGGCAGATGAGGTTGGGTGCTCAGCAACAGTCAAGCCTGTGGGCCTTTGCCAGCTTGTGGTGGCAAAGATTTGGATGGCTCAGATTTTCTATTTAGAAAGACTGGCAAGTTTTCAGCCCAAATCATAGGCTCTTTCAAAAAGAAATTCTATGTAATTTTGCTCACATCAAAGTCAAAATTGTATACATCTGGATGGCCATGCTACCCAGGCCACATTACAGACACCATTTCCACAGTATCCAGTGTCCATTCACCACTTCCTCCCAACATCAACCCGAGGAAGGCCCTGATAGGACAGTCAGAGCAAGGCTGGGACCTAGCTTTGGCTGACAGTGATAGCTACAGAGGTCCCAGAGTGACCATCCTCCCAGGGAAGCTGGCAGTATTTGAACTAGCAGAGAACACTGGCATTTTTGGAGCCTGGGTGGAGGCTCCAGCTTAAAGTGGAAGTGTGTGTAGGACACTCCACCCAGGCCAGACTACCGAGACAAGTTTCTAGCAAGAGGTAGCTTGTCTGCAAGACTCCTTTGATGGTTGATAGTGTTTGTTAGCTGACCAGGCTTTAGACTCATCTATGAGAAACACTATGGGCATGTGTATGGGACAGTTTCTAGGATGAGCTAATTGAGTAGGGAAACCCGCCCTAATTGTGGGTGATTCCACTCCATGGGCAGGAGACATGGACTGGATAAAATGGGGAAAGTGAGCGGGGAGTTCAAGTGAGTTCAATTTAATGCATCTGGCTGCCTCAAGATCTCTGCTGCCATGCCTTCCATGCCAAGATGGAATGCAGCCTTGAATCTCAGCCCAAATCCCTGCTCCCCTAAGTTGCTTTTGTCAGACCTGTGTTCAGTCCCCTGGCCTGAGTTGTGCATAGGGTTTCAATCTCTAAACCAGGGTCCACTGCTTCAGTCTCCTCCCTCCCTCCCTCCCCCCTCTCTCTCTCTCTCTCTCTCTCTCTCTCTCTCTCTCTCTCTCTCTCTCTCTCTCTCTCTCTCTCTCTCTCTCTCTCGTGTGTGTGTGTGTGTGTGTGTGTGTGTGTGTGTGTGTGTGTGTGTGTGTGTGTGAGTTCTCAGGTGTTGGTCTTCACGCACCTTTCTTTTTTTGTTTTTTTTTTTTTTGTTTGAGACAGGGTCTCTCATTGGCCTGGAACTTTTGATAAATAGCCTCTGCCAGCTGTAGCCAGGTGTCTCCAGGGATCTGTGGTCTCAGATTCTCATCTTGTCTTCAGTGGGTACATAGTTTTTTTTGTGTGTGGAGGTTGCAGGGACTGAACTCAGATGTTGAGGGTTGGGGGTTTATGAACATGTGTAATGTGTAGTGTCTGATCAAAAAGTCCCTATGGACAGTGGCTTGTGTTCCAGAACTTTCCCTGACCTCTTCCTCTCATCAGATATTTAGGTTTGTTTCCTTGCCTGGGCTTTCTAATTTGGGAGCTGGGAGTTATATTTTAAAAATTTAATACATGCTTAAAATTTAAATGCATGCATGAAGAGTATGAATATGTTATGATGAAGCCCATTATTTTGTAGACAAACCTGAAAAATTAATAAAAACAGAAGGGGAGGGAGATGGGAAGGGGAAAAGCGGGAGAGGGGGAGAAGGGGAGAGGGGAAGAAAGGGAGAGGTTTTCATTAGTGTGGAATGTCCCAGGGCCCTATTTAGTTGGCAGAATGTTTGGCCAAGAGCCTACAGAAGGGGACACACAATTCTGCCTTCACGTCCTCTTCTCTGGCACATCTGTTTGAGTCTTTATTTTCAGTCACCCTCTGCTGCTCCTACACCACACACCCCCCCCCACCGCCACCCCCACCTCAGCCCTCAGCACCTCAGGATTGTCATATAATTAAGCAGCCTTAGAAGTATTTGAGCAGATCCAAGAACATGATTTCTACTGCTAAAATCTAAGGTCTAAATGATAAACAAAGGTATGATTCCACCTAAGTTCACTCAGGGAAACCAACGAGTTTACTGGGAGTTAATTACAAAGCAATGAGTATTAAAATACAGCCTTGAAAGAAGCCATGCTGCTTCCAGTCTGTATCAAGCATGATGATGACTTCCCCGTGGTTGGGTGGATGGAGCCCCCTCCCCTAGTTCTTCTGACTGTATACGCTCTAGCCCCTTTGAGAGGCCACATACAATTGAGACAAAACTAGTTGGGAGGAGTGGCTGGATTCTCAAGTGATGGTTCTATGACCCTTCCCACCCCTCCTTCCAGGAAGGAAGGTCAACAGTCAATACACCCAGCTGGGACTGTCGGTTGCAAGTCAGTCCAGCTGAACGGGTGAAGATGGTGCCCTATGACTCAGAGGATAGTCCTGTACGGCAGCTTCAATTCGCCACAATAGTTGTAGTAGTTCAAAAGCACATCAAAATCTGGGGTTTAAATGTAGCCCAGTGAGTGGTGGGCTTGCTTAGCACACATGAAGCACTGGGCTTGCCCACAGCACCTTATTAAACACCAAACAAATACACAAACAAAAGCAGGCTTGGGGCACACACTTGTAATCCCAGCACTCTGTGCGGGACAGAATCTGAAACATACACTTGTATGCACACATCCCTCTGAGTACTGATTAGACACTTGCCACCAGCTAGATCCAGTTCATCTTTAGCTACATGCTAAAATGAAGATCAGCATGTAAATGGATTACATGAAGCTCTGCATCAAAACCAAAAAGCAGCTGGACGTGGTGGCACATGTCTTCAATCCCAGCATTGGAAGGCGGATCTCATGAGTTCAAGGCTAGCCTGGTCTACACAGCGAGTTTAGTGAAGACTACAAATAAAATAAAATAAACACACAAAACAAAGCCGGCCAAGGTCTCCCAGGTCCTTTCTCTTTGTCCTTTCAGGCCTCAGGGTCTTGAAGAAGAGAACGAAGACTGTGGAATAGGCCCTCAGCCTTGGCTGTGAAATGGTACCCGTGGGAGAGCACACATCTCATCTCAGTTAAGCTACTGGGATGTTTCATTAGCTTGGGTATTGGATGGCTTCCTTTATGGGTAGTTCCTAGAATCTCTGATGAGGTTAGTTATTAAGGCTTTGACAGAGGAAGAAAGAAAGCTCAGATAGAAGGCTTTGGATACTCCTATTTAATCCTTCCAAAACTCCAAGTGTAAGTCAGACAGCTGTTGCCCACAGAGTGTCTCCCTCAAGATTAGCCCTGTCACCTGGGGCCTTGGATGGCCAGGAGCAATAAAGAATACTTACGGTGAGGGCTGGGAGATGGCTCAGTCGCTAAAGTACTTGCTATACAAGCCAGAGGTCATGAGTTCAGATCCCCAGAATCCACATAAGAGCCAGGTGTGGTGGTGCACTCATGCAATCCTAGTGCTGGGGAGGCGGAGCCAGAAGGATTCCAGAGCTCCATGGTCATCCGGTTCAGATCTGATGAGAGACCCTGTCTCAAAAAGAGAGATGGAGAGGCAGTGTGGGCACTCGTGAGGCAGAGTCAAGGGGATCTCTGAGCTCCAGGCCAGCCTGGTCTACAGAGTGAGTTCCAGGACAGCCAGGGCTACACAGTGAAACCCTGTTTCAAAAACAGATGGTGACCTCTGACCTCCAACTTGCACACACACATATACTATACACAGGAATACTATGGAGGTGATATTTTGTGGTTGTTCAACACTTGATAGTTATTAATGATGCACTAGTTATTAATGTTTTAGACATATACAAAAGTGTAAGGATAATAGGTGTTGGCCTTTGTCATATTAGCTTTAGGTGGTCAGTCACAACTGTCACGTCCTCTCAGTGCTCCCTATTCCTAGTCCTTCCTTTCCCCCCAGGTGTGTATGCTTAATAATTTTACTGGCATATGTGAATCCAATAAACAATTCATAGTATTTTTCCATGCTTAAAGTTTATACAAATGTATCCAAAGATTCTACTTTTTTTTTTTAAACTTAGCATTATTTATTTAGGATTAATTGATGTGTGCTAGATCTAGTTCATTTTTGTCTACTACATACTATTCCATTGCATGAATGAGTCATGATTTATTCATTTATTCTCCTATGGATAAACATGATTAGAATTTTTCATTGTAAAGAGTGCCACTAAGAGTAGCCCCTTATGCCCCTTTGCTCAGGGGTCATTGGGTGTGTACACCTTTCATGTTTGTCTCTAAGCCCACATGGTCTCTTCAGGCCTCTGCTCATTACTCTCCTCAGGTGTAATTGTCCCGACAAGAGACTTGGGGAGGCTCCAGGATCTTGAGCTGCTTGGGGAAAGTTGAGCAGCTCATGGGGTACTAGATTCATTTCCTCCATCCAGCATCCACCAATAAGGGTTTAGGGGTGCTATGGGCTTTCTGATGTATGTTTGGGGTAGCTTACACACTTGCCAAGCCCCTGTTTGCCATAGCCAGGGAAAGCAAAGCATTCCTCAGTGCTGCTTAAAGATTTATGTATCTAAAAAAACCAGTCCTGGGCCTGATGGGTGGTGAGTGTCCAACTGATACCCAGAATAATAAATAAGTCTCTGTGTGTGTGTGTGTGTGTGTGTGTGTGTGTGTGTGCACACACACACACACACACACACACACACACACACACACACACATATGTTCATACACATGTTTATGTGGAGGTCAGAGATCAACCTTGGGTTTATTCCTGGGGTGCAGTATCAGAGTCAGTATCTGCCACTGGCCTGGAATTCACCAAGTGGACTAGGCTAGCCCCAGGTCTCCACCTCTCCAGCACTGGGATTACAAGTGTGTGCCACCACACCTGGCTTTTCCCCAGAGTCTACACAGGCCCTCATGCTTGCACAATGAGGCTGTGCTGACCACCATTTCTCCAGTCATACAAAATTATTTTTAATGAAAGTAATGGACCATATGGTCATTTAATTCCTTAAATGTGACATTTCCCTATCTCCCACTTCTTTCACAAAAATTTTTCTATATAAAGCACTCAGATGCATGAATAGAAAAAACTCAGGGAATATAGCTGGGTGGTATAGTGTTTGTCTACCATGGCTGTGATCCTGTGTTCAATTCTCAGTACTGCAAAATGGTTGGATGGATGATGGCTGTATGGACAGAAATTCAATCAGTTCTGTTTTATTCAACATAATGTGTGTTTTAAAGCACTCTTACTCTTTCGTCTTGGATGGATGTCTCACAGAGCCCTTAACTAAGTACAAGTTATTCAAACAAATCTATTTAACTACACTATGCTCAGGTTTCTTGTTCAGATTTTTGTTTAAACGTAAGTCAAAACTCTTTCAAGCTAGGTTCAGGGTTCCAATTTTCTTGAAGTGTGTTGGAGGGAACATGTCATATGGTCAAAGGGGGATGGGTTGCTGTGGACAAGCTCTGTGATTCTGAGTTTACGATCTCACTTTATAAACAAAAGCAGAAATACCTGCTTTGTGCTGTGCTGAACTGTACATGGGGCCGTATACACGAGGCAGCCCACTAATGCCCATGAAATAATGGGAACTGGACAGTACTGGCCACATTTTTCTCATTCTGCCCAGGGTAGGAGGACTGACACACTGTGAACCTGAACCAAAATCAACTTCACAAACTGTGTTCTCCCTCTGAAGGCTTTGAGTTGTTGCTTCTTGCTCCATTACCTGCTGACCCTGGAAAAAGGAAGCCTTTCCTCCTGAGGCCCTCTTCTTTTGCCCAGCTGCACTGATCCCTCTGCAAACCACCAAGGCTTCATTCCACAGCTGCACTATTCTCCAGGGTGCTGTGTGAGGTTTCCAGTCTTGGAAACAGCCCAGGCCCAAGCTTCTCCCAGGGTTTATCAAAACTGCTGAATTCTGACTTTTTTTGCCAAAGATTCTTCTGTGTGTGGTTGGAGGGTGGCAGATGAGGTCCTCAGCAGTATCTACCCACAGAGTGACAGCCTAGATGCAAGTGCTAGTGTGATGTGGCCAAGTCCCTTCCCCTCCTTCCAGGGGACGCTGCAGGGATGAAACCCTGAGCAATCAATCAAGGAGTCAATTCAGATGGCCTGTGATGGCAGAACCAGGCACAGGTGCAGGGTAGGTAATAACACTTCCTTAGCCCTCTCCTGGGCATAGTGAATGCATGAGGTGACATTCAATCATCTCCCGATGCAACAATGGGGAATAGAAGTGCAGTAAGATGTCTGGACTCAGGCTGGAGTTAAAGGGCCCTAGACTGCTTTCCAAGACATTATTCTGGCAGTGGTCAGAGAAGATTTCCTTCCTTCCTCCCTCCCTCCCTCCCTCCTTCCCTCCCTCCCTCCTTCCCTCCTTTATTATTGAGACAGGGTTTCTCTGTGTAGCCCTGTCTATCCTAGAAGTCACACTGTAGACTAGGCTGGCCTCCAACACAGAGCTCCTTCCGCCCCTGCCTCCTGAGTGCTGAGATTAAAGGCGTGTCCCATCACACCCAGCCTCAGAGAAGGTTTTCAAGCCAGTACTCTTCTCTCACTCGGAGGGCTGATGATAGCTTCTGACCCCACATGATGGCTAGAGAACGTCCCTATTTGTGCTATAGGATGCTGGGGAAGGAGGCACATGGAGGGAAGTCAGACATCAAGGACATGGGCACTGGTTTAGGTCAAGGATGGGAACAGACCCAGGCAGGTTGGGAGACTAATTGGACTCTTTAGCTTGCTTTCCTGCCTGCCTGCTTGCTTCCCTCCTCTTTCTCCCCTCTTCTTTTCCTTTTCCTTTCCCTTCCCTTCTCTTGGCATTCCCTCTTCTCTATTCCCCTTGCTCTAGCCCTTGAGAGCTGAGCACTGCTTGAGGTGGGAGCAGGAGCCATCCTGTCCCCTTGGGGTTATTGGAATGAGAAGGAATGCTGCACATGCTTGCTCATTGCTTCTCTTTCTGTTCTGTAAGTTAAGCTTGGAACATGTAGCATCGGCAGAAGGGAGGGCACTATTCCGAAGACAGGAAAGAGTATTCAGAAATCACAGGGTGCAGTTTAGCAAGGCCTGGGCATGCTGAATAGATATGTCAAAGTTCACACCCCCATCCATTCCTCATGACAAGACTCCCCATACATGCCCCATCCATCAGCACTCATTTGAGCAGATATAGGGACTCTATTCTTCTAACGTTTAAAGTCATTCCGTCTCTTTTCATACTAAATCCAACATTCAGTCTCTCAGAATGCCATATTCTTTCTCCTTCTCCAATTCCACTATCTGGCTATGGTTTCTCTGTCTTTGGTGTGATTCATTTTGTGATTTTTCTTGGGGGGAGGGGGGAGGACATGTCCTCTCTTACTCCCTATATTCTATAAGATAAAATAAAAACATATTTCTATTGTTTACTATGTCTTTGATGAGATGACTCTCTGTTACTGCCTCCATCCAGACCATTTCATACATACACTGCACTAACAAGTCATTCATGAAATACTTATTGAATTGGGGAGTTAGGGTAAGAGGGATGTTTGGGAGGAGTCCCTGGCTGGATGTCCCAGTGGCCTAAGGGAAGGCAGCTGGAAGAGTGGGGAGGGCTTGTACATGGGCTGGTGAAATCTGAAGGACTTCTGGAGTTATCACCCAGGGATCTGGGTCTGTGTCCTGGGCACCTGGAGAAGTAAATGCTCAGTGTTGGTTCAGAGGACTGGGGAGTCCAACAGGAGCAGGTAGCAGCTGTAGTCACTACAGTGACATTCTCCAGGGAGAGGGAAAAGAGGAGGACAAGGGACCATGTAACATCTGTAACATCGAGGTTTTGGAGAGAGCATAGTGGAGAGCTGAGAGATGGGTGGAGTTGACTTTGCAGGCTCCCAAATGTTCACAGAGCTGGGGGATCTTTCTAAAGATGCAGACTGGGGCTCCCAGCTCGGGGACCATGCCCGAGGTCTCATCTACACTTGTGTTTGAGCATTTCTCATGGCCCACTTTTGTTAGCCAGCTGTTGGTGTACATGCTTGCCAATCATTTTATGAACTTGAGTGTCCCTGCTACACTCCTTTCTGTGTCCAGGGCTGCTACACAAGAGTACCCAGCTTAGGGGCAGCTTCTGAGCTGGTATGGCACCAGCTTGGCTTCCTGGCAGGAATTTGTATTGACCTCAGAGGAAGAGATGAGTTTTTTGTTTTATGCTGAGATACTGTAGGAAGGACCAAATACTCTCTTCCTTTAGAAGTTTTGATAACTCTACTGTTTACAATAATCAGATGGCTAGAAAATGAAATGTGTGACATACCTGTGGTGGTTAGCTTTTGTTAGTGCTGCACACGTCTGGGAAGGGGGAATTTCAACTGGGGAACTGCCTCCATCAGATTGGCATGTCTGTGGGGTATTTTCTTGGTTAGTGATTGGTGTGGGAGGGCCCAGCCCTCTGTGGGTGGTGTCAATCCATGTCAGGTGGTTCTGGAGTGTAGAGGAAAGCAGACTGAGTAAGCCATGGAAAGCAGACCAGTAAGCAGTGGTCCTCCATGGTTCCTGCCTTGATTTCCCTCGGTGAGTGGGATGCAAAAGCCAAATAAGCCCTTTCCTCCCAAAGTTGCTTTTAGTCAGTGTTTTTTCACAGCAGCAGAGAATCAAACTAGGGTAATACTTAAACCCAGTTGTTGGACATACACAGTATGCAATGCCAGCGGTGCAAGACAGTTTAAGCTGCAGTGGTTCTGGGGTCTAAGTCATGGGAAACTGTAGTTGGGGTTTGGGGAGAAGATGGAGTGGCCTTATTCTGCAAGGAAAGCCCTCTGCCTCACGCAGGTGAGAATGAAGGCAGAGAAACCCATCCATCAAGGCCTGGATGCCTCTGAGGCTATGTACCACTTGGGGGTGCTGATGCTGAGACCCACCCACTGGGAAGTCCACCAGATACATCTTGATATTCAGCCTCTCGCCTTTCTGTCTTGATTTTTTTTTCCTGGATAACTTGGCTGGCATTTTCTTCTCTGAGCCTTTCTTCCTCTAACTTCCACAGTCCCAGAGTCTCCCAGGCTTTCTGCATCCTGGGGTCCATCTCTTCCACTTCCTGTCCCCTGGTGGTCCCTGTGCCCCATCACAGGCATCACTGTCTAGCCACAGCATACTGCATGGCCTTATAGCTTTGTAACACTGGCCATTGATGAGTAAAACCTCTCTCTCCCTCTCTCTCTCAGAAAAATCATAGTTACCTGCTATACACATGGACTATATTCTGTTTTCCAGACTTTACCACCTGCTCTCCCCTAGCATCCAAGGCAAAAAGACTAAAGCCACCCCTGGCTCCTCTTAACACATTCATGTCCCTCCTAAAGTCCCACAGAGGTGTGGAACTATCTTCTCTTTTAACCATCTTTGCCCACTCAATACCTCTCACCTGTCTGGATCTAACTGGTGTTCCTATTTCCACAGGGCCTCTTTGGAATTAATCCCTTGCACCATTACAATTTTTCTTTCTGTTTTCTTCTTTATATGCATGAGTGTTTTGCCTGGGTATGTCGCATGCATGCATTGCCTGGGTATGTCGTATGTATGCAATGCCTGTGGAGGCCAGAAGAGGGAGTCAGATCCCCAGGAACTCAAGTTACAGATGGTTGTGAGCCATTGCATGGGTGCTAGAAATTTAACCTGGGTCCCCTGGAAGAGCAGCCAGTGCTCTTAATCCCTGAGCCATTGATAAATTATCTCTCCAGCCCCTTCTACCTTACACTTTGAGGCAAGGTCTCTCAAACCTAGAGCTTACCAGCATGGCTAGTCTGGGTAGCCAGATTGCTCAGGGGAATTCCCTGTCTCAACCTTCTGAGATGGGAATGACAGGAGGGATGCCATGCCCTTCTGGCATGTATGTGTGTCTTAGGGATTCAAACTCCAGCCTTTTTTTTTTTTTTTTTTTTTTTTTCCCACAGCAAATGCTTTAACTGCTGATTCTCTCCCCAGCTTGAGCCATCACATCGATTGATTGATAGATAGATATTAAATTCCTATAGACATCTGGGAAAAAGGGGTAGAAAGATTGTAAGAGCCAGAGGCTGGGGGAGTACCAGAACACAGCACTGTCTTCTGGAGTCAAGAATTCATGGTGCCTGTGGTTGTCTGCATAAGACCTGTACAAGAGTAAGCCAGCCAACAGTGTTGCATGGATGGGGGAGGGGCTTACAGGTCGCCACCCTTAATAGTGGTGTTATTGACAGCTGATGGCTCCTCAGGGAGGGTGAGCCAGTTTTCTTTAAGAATGTGGCCCTCTGATAGAGTAGCCAATGGATGACCTCACATCATGAGTATAGATTCAGCATAAATTGGCTCATGTTGTAGGCAGAAGGAAAATAGGAAAGTCCTGAGGCCACAGTCAAAGGAGTTGGAGCCTACGTCTAGATGGTCCTTTCAGAATGTTGTTCAGAACACACAGTTCTCTGCTCAGCACTCCAGAGAGTACCATTTCCCTAGCACTCAAAGCCAAGTCCGGCCAACGCACTGGCTTCCAAGCTCTGCTCCTCATGTCCCATTGCACTCTCACAGATTGCCCCCCATTTCTCAAACAAGCCAGGCAGATTCTGCCCCAGGACCTCACATCATGAGTATAAATTCAGCATAATAAAAGTGGGGGGATGATGTTAGAAAGGAAGGGGAGGTGGAAGGTGAATCTGGAAGGAGCTTGGAGCAGGGTGGAAGGTAAATATGATAAAAAGTACATTGCACAGTATTTTCAAAGAAGTAATAAAAGTATTTTATTAAAAATGCTTCTCCTAAACTTTGTGGAGGTGGTGTATGCCTTTAATCCCAACACTTGGGAGGCAGAGGCAGGCAGATCTTTGAGTTCAAGACCAGCCTGGTATATGGATCTAGTTCTAGGACAGCCAGGGTTACACAGAGAAACCTTGTCTTGAAAAACTGAAAACTGTCCTACTGGGCTGATTGTATATTCTAGTGAGGAATATAAAGGTATTTGAATTGTAAGTGTTCTGAAGAAAAGGACTTAATATGGTAAGAGATATGAGAGTGTGCAATGAGTGAAGAAAGGTGCTGTAATTAAAAAACAATGTTTATACTAATTTACTGATGTGTGTGTGTGTGTGTATGTGTGTGTGTGTGTGTGTGTGCACGTGTGCACTTGCATGTGCATGCATGCCAGAGCACGCATGTGGAGGTCAAAGATCAATTTGTGGGAATCAGTTTGGTTCTTTCCTTCCTCTGTATGGGTTTGGGCATCACAGGTCATCAGGCTTGGAGGCATCAATTACCCACTGAGCCATCTTGCTGCCAATTTGGAAAGGATGAGCGGGCCAGCATCATCAAGACATTTTATCGAGACTTCAAAAGACTAAAACAGGGAGATTTGTAGGTACTGAGGGGACAGGCGATGCAAAGGTCCTGGGGCAGAAGCTGCCTGGCTTGTTTGAGAAATGGGGGGCAATCTGTGAGAGTGCAATGGGACATGAGGAGCAGAGCTTGGAAGCCAGTGTGTTGGCCCGACTTGGCTTTGAGTGCTAGGGAAATGGTACTCTCTGAAGTGCTGAGCAGAGAACTGTGTGTTCTGAACAACATTCTGAAAGGACCATCCAGACATAGGCTCCAACTCCTTTGACTGTGGCCTAGGGACTTCCCTATTTTCCTTCTGCCTACAACATGAGACTCTTGTCTTGTGCCATCAGTGTCTCCTAAACAGTCTACCTTCTCCATGTGTGGCCTCCCTCAGCCCAGGCCTTCTCTGACATTGTCCCTTCTGTAGGAAGGCCACTCCTCTCTGGTCTAGCTCACATCTTTCTTTCCAGGAGTCGGCTCAAATGCTGTCTGTTATTGCAGCCCAGTCCCCAGGATGCTGAGCCTTCCCATCAGCTCCAGGGAACTTCCGTGCCTCTCCTTTCACTCCAATTTTCTCCATCTCCTGGACCCACAGTCTTTTATACCTCTGATGTCTGGGAGGCAGGAAACCCCACCTTCTGCTTCCCTCTTCCACACCTACCTATGACAGACAGTGATTCACAGAGGCCAAAAAATGTGACGCACAAAAGGGTTCTGACTGAATTGTTGCTTCTTAGCCGTCAAAATCAAGTACCCAGGGCCATATGGCCAGGGGGCCCTGATTTCTCGCTGAGTGTTTCCTGCATGACACCATGACACCCTTAGTGTGGGCTTCTCTGAAGCCTTCCTTAGAGCAGGAAACTGAACAGATGAGACCAACAGAGTAGTGGAGGTAGTCGGGCCGGTGCTCAGGCACAGCCCACCTGTGTGAGTCACACAGGGTTTACTCATAGTCCCTGCCCTTTGCTTAGCTAGATGCACATGGGTACTTCTCCAAGCTCAGCTGAGTTCTTTTCCAGGGCAGATCCCCTTTCACCCAGAGTGCTTCATCGGCATTTCAGACAGAAGAGGGGGTCCAGGCCCATGTTTCTGTGGCCACAATATAGGTGGTCTTAGCAGAATTTGAGAGCAAACTCATGAACTTGTCAAAGCTTGGGGGGCAGACCTTCTTGTAGAAAGAAGGTCTCACAGTTGAACAGGAGAATGAAATGCAATTTTGTACCCCATTTCCCTCCCTGATAGAATCGGTCCCCCAAGTGCTCCCTTTCTTCCCATAGAGAGCCAAGAATCAGACTTCCGGTCCCCATGAAGAAGAAGATTTCCTCCTCTGCTTGTTTCCTTATAAATATTCCAAGTCGAGGCCACCAGCAGGCGATTCACTTACCAAGGCTATCATTCCATGCAGCTGTGGCCACCATGGCCAAACAAATAAATGACTATGGCTCGCCCAGAGCTTAGCCTCCTCATCTATTTTACAGGAGACACAGGGGCAGGGGGTTCAATCATCTCTGGTTTCAACTCCTGTCTGCCCGAGGGTTTCTGCCTTTAAAATGCCCTGAAACTGAAAGGCCACTGAGATTTCTCGAGCTCTATCAGGAAAGCCACTCACACTTCTGCCCCAGACTGCTCTGACATCTACACTAGGCCTTCCCAACCTGTCAGAAGAGGGGGTTGGGAAGCGGAGAGCCCAGGAACAGCGATGCACGTCTGCAATACCTGAACTTGGGAGTCTTAGGCAGGATTGCTGCCATGAGTTAGAGGGCAGCCTGGGCTATATGGTGAGACCCTGTCTTCAAAAAAGAGAGGGCCTGGAGAGATCACTAAGTGGTTCAGAGAGCTGGCTGCTCTTTCAGGGAACCTGTGTTTGATTCCATACCTGGAAGATTAAAACTGTCTTTAACTCCAACTCCAGGGGGAACTGGTGCCATCTTCTAGCCTCTGTGGACCCACATACACTCAGACACATATATACATAAAATAATAAATAAACAAAATAAGTATCTTTTAAGATTAGAAGTAGGAAAGAGAGGGGGGAGAGGAAGAGGGAGAGAGAGAGAGAGAGAGAGAGAGAGAGAGAGAGAGAGAGAGAGAGAGAGAGAGAGAGAGAGAGCCCTTTTCATAGCCTGATTGGAGCTACCAGGCCTTTTTCCCTAAACCTCTTTTCATACTAAACCTTTCAAGTTCAAAAGAGCTCTTTGGGAGGCAGAGAAGCATAGAGAATGGTTCAGTAACCTGGGACTCCACCTGGTTAGGGCTACGCAAGCCTCTTCAGTGAGTGCACTCAGCAGCCTGAGCGCCTTACCCATGTGTGCTATGCCCTCACCCTCACTCTGAATAATGCATTAGTAACTCCAGACCCCCAGCCGTATGGAACTGCGTGAGCACCCCTCTCAACAGTCCTGTAAGTGTCTCTTCCCTTTGACACTCATTAAACTTAGATTCTACTGACCGCACTCTTGTTTATATCCAGTAAGGAAGATAAGGAGTGGATCCAGTTAGAACTGGTTTTGGGTACATGTGCAATAAGACAAAACTGTCCTCAAGTGAGCTTTTACAGATAATTTCCCATATACCATCTCTTGTCTCTACATAATCGGGCACGCATGAGTTAAATCAAATGCATTATGGGAAAGGACATGAGAAGTAGAAAAGTTATATGACATAATCCATCAATCAAAATAAAAAACTACCCAAAACTGTCTTGCTTTGTAACAGCCCTTCCTCTTGAACCCCATACAAGGAAGCCCAAGCAATAATTGGGGTCCTTGGGTGTCTTCACTCAGGCTCCCTTGAAGTATATTCTGATCTTGTCTACTGCTTTGCTTTATTTCTTGGTATTTTGCATATCTATGTAGGCTTCTATTTCAATTCCTTGAATAAGAGACAAAGACTGACCATTGCCACTGGTAATACTTGGGGTTTCCCGAAGCCAGGCAAGTGCCCACATGAGGAATATTTCTACAGATGCTTTCCATAGCTACAGGAGAGTACTGGGCACAGCAAGGGCTGGGAGTGGTCAGAGGGAGGCAATGGGGGAGGAGGGAGCGGTGGACAGTATGGAATGGATGGTGACTGAGGCTTAGGCTCTGGGTTGGACATGGCTGTTGTGGGATATTTGTACACTGTGTGAAGATATACTGCTGTGATTGGTGCAATAAAGGGCTGGGTGGCCAATAGCTAGGCAGGGGAGGATAGGCAGGCTTTCTGGAAAGAGAACTGTGGGAAGAAGAGAGACAGGCAGTCTAAAGGTGGAACCTGTCGGACATTCTTTACTGTACAGAGGAGGGGTAATCGAGCCATGTGGCAGAAAATAGATTAATAGGAGCAGGTTAATTTGAGTTATATGAGCTAGCTGGGAACAATCCTAAGAGGCCAGACTTTCATAAATAAGTCTCCATGTTATTATTTGTGGACTGGCAGTCCAAGAAAGTCCGACTACACATGGCTACAGAGATGAAATGCCCTTTAGGTGTGTGTGTGTGTGTGTGTGTGTGTGTGTGTGTGTGTGTGTGTGTGTGTGTGGGTAGGGGAATGCTGAAGAGGCAGGGGAGATGCTTTAGGTAGGGGAGAAGCCAGTTATTCTGACTACAGAGCAGCAGCGGAAAGAAGAGAACAAGGGTACTCTGCCAACTCTGACTGTTGGCAACTCAAACAAGAATGCCCTGGGGACCCATGGACAGTTCCACAAGTCAGAGTGGGTACAGGGAGCAGCAGTCCCAGCAGTAGACAGCCCTGAACTGGCACAGGGACTATGATGATGGGGACAAGTCTGGTGCCTTTGACACATCCCTACTTGAATGACTGGCTGCCTCTCTTTAGGTAGCATCTGGACTCTGGGCGCCCATGGGTGATGTCACGATTGAGGCTTTCAGGGGTCCCAAAGTCCTGGCTGGCCCTGCCACTCACATCATACATAAGGCCAGGTCTTAGCTTGCTTTCTGACTTGGTGACTCAGCTGACAGAAATAGCTCATGCCGGCAGCAGTTCTTTCTGAGTCTTGTGGGCTGGGATTGAGTATTGGGAAGAGAAAAAGAATCAGCCAGTGAAATGTGAGGAGTCCTCCATCTGACCTAGCTCTCTCTCTCTCTCTCTCTCTCTCTCTCTCTCTCTCTCTCTCTCTCTCTCTCTCTCTCTCTCTCTCTCTCTCTCTCTCTCCCCCCCTCTCTCTCTCTCTGTGTGTGTGTGTGTGTGTGTTGAGGGGTGAGATGAAGACAGAGACAGACAGAGTTGGAGAGTTGAGAAGCTGAGGGATCAACCTCTTCCACTGTGGACAGCAGGAAGCCTGGGTGCTGTTTCTTAAGTGCTGTCCACTTGTTATTGACATAGGGTCTCTCTCTAGCCTGGAATTCACCAAGTGAGCCCCCAGCAACAGCCTGTCTCTGCCTTCCCAGAGCTGGGATCACACTTGGCTTTTTAAAGGTGAGTTCTGGAATGGAACTCGGGTCCTTGTGAGGCATGTGAGGCATTCGAGTCATCTTCACAGCCTCAGAAGAACTTTGCAGGGCAGTTTTTCTGGTATGTAGATGAAAACCTAGCTAAGGAAATTTAATATTTTACCCAAGCCAAAAAAGGTGGCTAGTAGCAGAATCTGGGTGTCCTGCCTGCTTCCTGGGTTCTCTAATGTTCTCTGGGATGGCAAGGGTTAGTGAGAATGGAGTGGAACAGTGGGCCCACAATACCAGAAAGGGCTCTGTCTCAGTGAGCATTCTTGTGTGGTGTGACTCCCCAGCCCAAGGCATCAACTAATCTGCTTTCTGTCTCTTTAGCTTTACCTTTTCCGGCCATTTCAGAGAAACAATGTATCAATTTCTTTTCCAGTGGCTGTGACAAACTACCTGATGCTCTGATTAGTTTTTATCATCTTGACACAACCTAGAGTCACCTGGGAAGAGGAAAGCCCCATAGAAAAATTGTTCCTATCAGATTAGCTTAAGGCCATTCTGTGAGGAATTGTCTTGAAGGATGATTGGTGTAGGAGGGTTCAGCCCATAGTGGGTGGCACCATTCCTAGTCTGGTGGGTCTGTGCTGGATAATAAAGCCAGCAGAGAACAAGTCCCTGGTTTCTATTTGAGTTCCTTCCCTGATTTTCCTTAAGGACGGACTATGACCTGTCAGTGTAAGCATCTCCCCAAGACGCTCTTGGTTGGAGTGTTTATCCCAGCAACAGAAAAGTGACTAGAAGTCCTGACCATCATGGTGGATGAGGCACAGCAAGCAGAGGTGTGGGGATACTGGCCTTCATGTTCCCACCGTTGGGAAGCAGATGGGGGGAGGGGGAGTGATGGTATTAGAGGGGGGAGTGATGGTATTGGGGGAGAGTGATGGTATTCCGCTTGCTTCTTATTTATACTGCCCAGTCTGTGGAATGGTACTGCCCACATCTAGGCTGGGTCTTCCCACTTCAAACAAGCCAGTGTAGAAAATTCCTCAGAGACGTGGGCAGAGGTCTGTCTCCCAGGTAATTCTAAGCCCCATCAAGTTGAGCTTTTAAGTTTCTATTGGCTGCTTAGCCTTGTAACCCCATCTGGAACCTTCAGAAGCAGCCCTGCCCACAGTTCAAGGAAGGAAGAGAGAAGGGTAGCATTGCTGGAGGGACCTGGAGTACTGCTGAGAAAACCATTGTCAACCCCGTAGGGGCAGACACAGAGGCAAATATGCAGGTTCCCTCCTCTCCCCCCCCCTTTCCTCCTGTTAATGGAACCTTACAGCCACATGGCAGTTTGGTAACTCAGGAACTAAGGTCACAGAGGTCAACCTCCAGCACCAGAGTTGGACAGATAAAGGCCTAGAGAATCAATGAGCCTGCCCATCTTTTTTTCCAAATGCATCACCCAGCCCTTTCTGTCTGTTCCTGAGGCTGTGTGCATGGAATCCTGATCATTTGCCAGCAACTTTGATGATGCCTTTATAGTTTTTCTTCTTTTCAAATGTACATGTGTGAGATGTGCATGCGTGTGTGTGTGTGTGTGTGTGTGTGTGTGTGTGTGTGCATATTTGAATGTGTATGGGTGCACATGTGGCTGATATCTGGAATCATCCTAAACAGCCCTTCTACCTTACCTGTTGAGGCAGGGTCTCTCAAGTCTCTCAATGAAATCCAGGGCTCATTGATATGCCAGTCTCACTACCCATCTTGCTCAATCCTTACTATTGCAGTTTGAATGAGGAATGTCCGTCCCCCTTGGCTTGCATATTTGAAAGCTTGGTCTCCAGCTGCTGTTACTATTTGGGGAGTTAATGTGACTTTTATGTGGAGTCTTGCTGGAGGAAGTATGCCTCAGAGGACCAGCTCTGAAGTTTATAGGCTTGACCAACTTCCTACTCTCTCTCTGCTTCCTGTGTGTACATGAGATGTGATCAACCAGTCTCCTGCTCTAGCCGCCTACTGCCATCCTTCCCCACTGTTGTGGGCTTTCACCCTCTGAAATGATTATCCAAAACAAATCCATCCTTTCTTAAGTTGCTCTGGTCAGTGTTTTATCACAGCAACAACAACAACAAAATATATTGAATACACTCATTGAGGCAGGTTCTTACAACACAGGGCTTGCCAATATGGCTAGTCTTGCTCTGTATATATCTCATCTCTGCCTTTTGAGACTGGAATTACAGGCAGAGAAGAGGAAATTACAACTGAGAAGCTGTCTCCAAAAGACTAAGCTGTAGGCAAGCCTGTGGAACATTTTCTTAGTGATTGATGTGGGAGGGCCCATTCCTTGGTGGATGGTGCCATCCCTGGGAAAATGGGCCTGGGGTGTATTAAAAAAAAAAAAAAAACAAGTTGAGCAAGCAATGGGGAGCAAGCCTATAAGCATCATTCCTCCATGGCCTCTGCCTCAGTTCCTGCCCTGACCTCTCTCCACACTAGACTACAATTAAAAGCTGAAACAAACCCTTTCCTCCTTATGTTGCTTCTGGCCATAGTGTTTTATCAACCAATGGAAGTCCTAAGACACTGACATTTACAGGGCTTCTAGGAATCAGAACTCTAGTCCTCTTGTTTATGTACCACACACTTTAACCACCAAGAAACCTCCCCAGACCCTCTTGCTTTCTCATGCTAATTCCTGGGATGCTCATCCTGTCATCTTGTTTTCAGCTGTGGCTCAGGTCTCCAGGGAAGGGGTGTTTTCATGTCTGGCTCCCTATGATCAGAGAGTGTGATCAGATCTTAGTACATTTGTTTCTGTGCTGTGATGGCTTGTTGGCATGATTGTGGCTGACCCCTGTTGCTCTGGAAGAAATAGTGGTTTAATCTTGGCGTATGTAATAGTGCCTGCTTCAGGGTAGGAGCCCAATAAATGTGTGTCCATTTGAGCTGTGTCCTCTAATTCTTTGATGTTTCTGCCACCACTGCACCTATTCCAAGGCTTTCTACTCGCTTAGAAGGCTGAGTTTAGGATGCTGCATAGAGGTAAGTGAAGTTCCTACAGCCTCCAATGCTGGGTGTATACATACAGCTAATAAGGAGGGTGATGGAGGTACCAGCGTTTCTTCCCAACTGGAAGCAGTTTCATTTTCTCAGGGATGCCGATGCCACACAGATTTAACCTTGCTAACCATTGTGCTTGTCACTGAATGGAAGTGGTCATTTCTATTCAGGAGGACAATCACTATCCACAACACAGACCAGACAGAGCTAAAATGGAGTTAAACCAACCTGCCTTTGAAATTAATGGATACTTCTCCCAATCTTGCAAAAATCTTCAAAGGATAGAAAACAAAAACAAAAACAAAACAAAACAAAAAACCCAAACCCCAAATCAACAGTTTTCATACCCAGGAAGCCTCCCAGATGAAACAGACATTGCTATGTGCTGCCTTGAGGCTAATGGCGTTTCCTGACTGGCCACTACAGTGAGCAATCCTTCAGGGAACTAGACTCCAAATATTGTCCCTGCCAGACCATCTTGCCCAAGGGCTCAGAGGATGCTGGAGGTCACTAAGCAGACTGCAAATGACTGGATTTTGAGCCAGTTCTCTGGGAGGAGAGGTCAGGGTGACTTTCAGGTTCCCAGAAGATTATAGAATTACCTGAACTGAATCCACTCGATCACTAGGAGAGCACGCCTAGAATGAGTTGGGAGAAACGACAAGAAGAGAACAAACTGAGAAGACTCATGTGCAAGTTACTGCTGGGGGCCTTGACACATCATAGGAACCTGTCAGAACCTAATTCCAGTTGGCTTCTCCCTAGGGAAGTGTTGGCTCTAGAGCCATGCAGACCTGAGTTTAAAGGAGGGCCCTTATCATTATCACACGGATGGCATCATATTTTGCACATAGCCACCAAGTGAAAAGCTGCATTGTCCAGCCTCTTAGTGTTAGATATCAGAGGCTGGTTGTTGTCAGGTGATTTTACAGCCTGATGAAATCAAGATTTGTAGCTCCTTCTGTGGGAGTTAAGAAGCAATGCTGTGCTATAACTTTAGGCCACTCCTAAGGTCTCTCTACATAGCCCTGGTTCTCCTGCTTCTGCCTTCCAAGTGCTGGGATTAAAGGTGTGTGCTACTAAGACCAGCTAGACCGTCCCTCTTAATGCAGCTCTCAAAGCTTTCCTCCAAGGTCCTGCCATGTCATCTCTGATATGATACACTATCTTTCCATGACTTATCATGACTCTGGCAGTCCTCATGCCCTCTCTCCTAACAACTGTCATCGATGAAGTATAATTTTATGTCAGCTCTTTTCCTGAACAACACATCTGCTCTTCCTCTTTCTCTTTCTAATAATACATAGCAAAGTCACGAGGCTGGAGTGGATGGAGAATACATCTTCCTCATTTGCCAGAACAGGGAAGGAGAGCTCTGTACTCCTCTTTCTTCCTGTAGTTTGGTCAGAGAACTATCTCAGACCATAGAAGTAGCCAGGATGGTGAGCAGAAGCATGCTGTCCATCTTGGAGGCAATTCCCTTTCAATCTAGGCTCAAAAGGCTCCATGGGTAAAGTCCAAGGCATATATACATGTTTGTGGAAAAGGACGTTTGAGAATCATACTTGATAAACTATTTAGAGCAGTCGTTCTCAACCTTCCTAATGCTGTGACCATTTAATGCATTTCCTCACCCCAACCATAAAATTACTTCATTGCTACTTCATAACTGTAATTTTGCTACCGTTATGAATTGTAATATAAATATCTGATATGCTGGATGGCCTTAGGTGACCCCTATGAAAGGGTCATTCCACCCCCCAAAGGGGTCACAATCCACAGGCTGAGTGAGAACCACTGATTTAGAAGCTATGAAGAACTATTAAAATTCAGTAACAAGATGATTTTATAGCCGGCAGATCAGAGGAAATAAAAAGAAAACAGGTGACATCGAGGGTAGACAAAGCTATAGAACTCCGATAACCTAGATGTTGAGGGTGGGAATGTAACCATTTGGTAGTAGTAGCCACAAACGCTGAACATGCACACAGTCACCATCTGAGCCAGAGTTTCCAGTCCTGGGTCTAAAAAATAGAAACCCTGGCACATGAGGACCACAGTATAGAAACAATGCTTCAAGCTGTGTTGTGTATGAGGCAGAACCTGCAATTGAATGACTATGTCATACATGCCTACGTAACTGTGTGGCTATTAAAACATGCCACAAATGTCAGTTTGGATGCATGAAGCCAGCTGCTGAGGCCCCAGGAGAAGTTGACTTTGTTTCTCCAATAGGCAGATGCTGCCATAGTCTTTAGGGATGTATACACAGGAGGAAGAAGGAAAAGAAATGCTTCTTTCAAAAGGCAGGAGGCAACTTGCTATTACTACAGCTTAAAACACGATCTTTTCTCAGGAATGTGACGTGGACCTCACCCGGGCTTCCCACTTGTGCTAAGACTATGACAGGAGTGGAAAACTCAATAGGAACCAGAGTGTGACACATCTAGGCCTCTCCTCAGCCACAGACAGCATTGGAGTCCGGAAATCCCAGCTCAGCTGGACCACAAGTGTTTGATCGACTTCATCAGTTAGTAGTTTCCCGTCTTTGGCAAACTCTTTCAGGGCAAGGTGGCTATGCGGAGCCAACTGTTGTCTACAGAGATTCCTATAGAAACCTCAAATAAAGACAACAGCTCCAGAGGTTTTTGGTTTGTTAGGTTTTTTTTTGTTTGTTTGTTTGTTTTTGTTTTTTTTTTTTTTTTTTTTTTTTTACAGTTGATGGCTTTCTTCTCCAGAGACCAGCTGCTAGAGGTGATAGCAGTTTGTCTGTCCTCCATGGGAGAGGAGGGGCAGAGAGACAAGGAAAGAGGTCAGAGGCTAGACAGGCTTTCATGGCAAGTTGTGACCTGGTGGCTTAGGAAGAGACGTGGATCTCAGCTTTGTCAATTCCCCAGGCTTGGGATCTGGTCCCTGACTAACTGTGAGCTAAGTTAACACAGCTCTACTTGAGCCCGAGGGCAGGTCTGAGGAAGCTGGGACTCACCAGAAACAATCTGCATCTGAGCGTAGGGAGTGTGGTGGGGGCATCAAGATTAACATATAAAAGAAGGCAGTTAGCCTAGAAAGGCTGGAGAGCCTTCCTCACTGGGCTTCAGGAAAGGAAAGGGTCTCCTTGGAGCAAAGCCTGAGCTATACAAATAGAAATGTCCTATAAAGAACCATGGAGCTCATGGCCCTGGCTTCTGGGGTTTTGCCCATAGCTCACTAGCTCTTCTTGGGAGTCTTTTCCTTTTCTTAATTTGCTGTTATTAATTCTATGTCCCATCTAATTCTTTACTGTGGGACACATGACCCTGGATACTTCAACAGGTAAGATGGGGATATTACACAGGTGCCTCTGAACTCTGATCTTTGCCTATAATAAGTGTACGTGTAAAGTTCAATTCATTCATTCAACTAGGATGGACTGAAGGGTTGAGTGAGCAGGTATTGGGCCAGGGGCCATGTCCAGTAGGGGCCACAGTGGTTTTTTTCTGAATGGACTGGTGTGAGGATTGCTTATGAAGAAGCAGATAAGGCAGAATGGATCAGCCACCAGAAAAGGGGAGGGAGGATGGAAAGAAGTCTGTTTAGGACTACTCAAGGCATGGCCAGATGTCTCATGGCCAGGACTGCAACAGCATGGAAAGTGTAACTAACTGTTTATGATATAAACCTGAGGGTGTCTGGCCTGTGAAGGGTGACACAGATGGTCGGGGAAAGGCCCAGACTTGGGCAATAATAGTAGAAGTACAGCTGTTCTTTGCAGGTCACTGTGCTAAGGGCTGGAGACTCAGCTCTGTTGGCCAAGTGCCTATGCAGCATGCACAAAACCCTGGGTTCCACCCCAGCATTGTATAAAACAAACATGGTGGCTGGTACCTGTCTATAATCCCAGCCCCAGGGTGCAGGCAGGAAGATCAGAAGTTCAAGGTCATCTTCTATGCAGAACAAGTTCAAGGCTAGCCTAAGCTTCATGTCACCCTGCCTAAAAAATGTTTGTAAAAGCTATGCTTGGGTAACCATAGTTAGAGATGGCAAGCTGAGTTACAAAAAAACTCAGCATGGCTCTCTCCAGGGCCCCCACCATCTCTCTGGAACCCCCTATATCCAAAATGTGCACTTGGATGGTAGAATCCAGACAGACATTAATCCTGTAACACAATGGCCCATGCTGCGAAGCGGCCACTTGAAATACACTATGCCCTCTCTCGAAGAGTTCATCCATGCACAGTCTTTTACTGGGTCCCTCCTGCCAATGAATACAAAACATTCAAGTCCTGTGAGGAACATGTCTGTTAATTTACAAATGTTGACACTGAGAGGTGACAGGCCAGTGTGGAGCTGTTTATAAGACTCGAATGCTTTGCAGATCGTTTGTGTAGTTAACCTTCTTGAATTCAAAGTTAGAACTCCCAGTGTGTGCTATGTTTTTGGAACAGTCTACCCAAGTATCTGAGTGAAACACAGGCAGTTCAGACAGAGAATTTATTTACTTAAGGAATTTTGTGTATTCTGAGCCTTTATTTATTTCATCTGTTTAATCATGAATTTGAAAGTTCTGAGAAGTTTAAAAATTGATCGACTTGGAGTAGGAGTCTGAGAAATTAGGTAAGAAATGTTAATTCAACATTAAAAGGGGGTGGCCAGACTACTAGACGGGCTTGGTTCTACAGCAAGGAAGATGGGCAAAGGATGCTGACAGGAAAGAAATATTGAGACAGTGGAGAAGAATGGATTGCAATGAAATCAGTGAACAGATGGCATGAGAATATCATCTACAAACATTAGTTTTCACTGTGTGGAAATGTGCACATGACACACGTGTGCCTATGTATGTTTGTATTTGTGTTTGAGTTCGGCTGCATGTGGAGGTCAGAGGGCACTCTCGGGTGGCACATGCATGCCCCCACACACATACACAAAATAAATAAAATACAGTTTAATTTTTCTTTTCTTTCTTTTCTTTTTTTTTTTTTTTTTTTTGAGTTGGGGTCTTACTATATAGCCCTGGCTTGAAACTCAATAAAGAAGGCTTGTCTGGAACTCATAGAGACCCACCTGTCTCTGCCTCCTGAATGCTTAGATTAAGACGCATTGACATTTATGGTACTTGACCCATAAAATGTATTTTTTTAACTTAATTTTTATCTTTCTTATTTATTTTTTGTGTATGGGTGTTTTGTCCAAGTTGTGTGTCTATGTATCATGTGCATGCCTGGTGTCCAAGAATGCCAGAAGGGGTGTCAATACCCTGGGACTGAAGTCACAGACAATTGTAAGAACTGAACCCAAATCCTTTGAAAGAGCAGCCTGTGCTCTTAACAACTGAACCATCATCTCTCCAGCCCTTAAAAAATTTTAAGAAAGATGTTAGGTTTCAATTGTGGAAGATTAGAAAGCTAAGGTAGGGTTTACCAGATTTGGAGTCTTAGACATACCTGTATCTGCATTCTGATGACAAATCAGAGCAGAGTGAGACCAGAGCCAAGGAAGCCAGGCTGGAAAAGACCCCCACTGTGGGGGAGGATGAGTCTGCACCAAGGCAGGGCCCTGGGATGCAGGCACCCCCATGTGACAAGTGTGCGCAGGATACAGCCTAAGGAAGTTGGTCTCACTTCCTTAGGTGATGGAGAAGGAGAGAGGGAGGTAAGACAGAGATTCTAGTTAAGGTAAGCCCAGGGTAGGGAGAACTCACAAGTTAAGGGCAGGTTTTAGATGGACTCAGTAACAGCCACCCTGGAGCCCTAGCAGAAATCACAGAGGGATCACTCAGGGTGAAACATTTAAGGCACGATGCATTCAAGAGACGGCAGAGGCAGGACAGTGGGGGACACTGGGAGCAGGCAGTTAGCATTAGAAGACTGTTCATCTTAGGAATGAACACGTCTTCTTTATTTGAGGCCAGGGTCTCCAGTTCCCTTGCCCCTCACTACAATGTTGACTTCTTTTGGTCTACCATTGTCCCAGTGCTGACAGTCAACTTCTGGCTCTGGTGGGGACACCAACTCTGGGTCTCCTCTGGCTACACACAGGAGCCACAGAGGGTCAGACAGAGCTGAAGCTCTTATTTCTCCAGGTTCAACGGTACTGTGGTGGTCAGCTTTAATTGGTTATATTCACCCCAATTATCCTCTCTGCCCCTTCCTTCTCCCTCTGCACCCCTTCTTCCCAAATAGCCTCCCTTCTGCTTGCATGTCTTTCTCCTCCTTGTAAGAACATGGCTAGGAAGTTATTGTTAGGACATGGACAACTTAGCACTGAAGAAATGACACATGACAGCTACTGTCTTGTATCACATACAGTTCAGAGGCTGGTGCTTTCTGAGATGGGAAAACAAAGTGAATGAATCTGGAATTGGGCAAGTGGTAGACGAAAACACTCATTAAGCTCCCACACTGTTTTAGTTAGAGTTTCATTGCTATGAAGAGACACTATGATCACAGCAACTCTTATAAAGGAAAACATTTAATTGGGGCTGGCTTACAGTTCAGAGGTTTAGTCCATTATTGTCATGGCAGGAAGCATGGTGCTGGAGAAGGAGCTAAGAGTTCTACATCTTGATCCACAGGCAGCAGGAAGTGAAATGGCTTGAGCTCCTGAGAACTGGAAGCCCACCCCCTAGTGACACTCCCTCCAATAAAGTCACACCAACAAGGTCACATCTAATAGTCCTATTCCCTATGGACCAAGCATTCAAATACACTATGGGGGCCATTTCCATTCAAACTGCCACACCCATTTTCATATAAGGAAATCATCTGCACTGTTTTATTATTTTTTACCCTTCCTCTCATGCAGAGAAATCCTGGATCCCCTACTTCAATCCAAACCGTAAATCAGAAGTATAGACACATTTGAGGAGCTGGAGACTAAATTAAATTCCTCAGCAACTAGAAGCATGGGAGACTTATGATTTGCAAAGTTTCATAAGACCAAAGACAAAGGTTGGGGCTCTAGCTCAGTTAGCAGAGTGCTTGCCTAGCATCCACAAAGCTCTGTGTTCAATTCCAAGCATAACATAAACCAGGCATGGTGTGGTGTAATCCTAGCACCTGGGAGGTACAGGCAGAAGGATTGGACTTTCAAAGTCAACCTTGGCTACATAGAGAGTTTGAGGTCAGCCTGGGCTATGTGAGACCCATAATAAAAAACAAAAAAACCCCCAAACAAACAAAAAAACAAAACAAAACAACAAAAACCCAAAACAACAACAAAAAAGAAAAACAAGACAAGTTTATTGCTCTAACTTGGATCTGGAATATCCCAAAGGCTGTATTAAAGGCTTAGTTCCAAGCTGGATGCTATTAGGAGGCAGAGGGAATGACATAAGACATTACTTGGGCCTTGTTGGAGGAAAACCTCTTCTTTTTCTGGTCCCAGACTGAAGTGAATGGTTTTCCCCTGCCTTACACCATTCTTGCCCTGAAGCTCTGCATGGTTGCAGACCCAAAGCAATGGCCAAATTGATCACACACTGAAACCTTCTGTGCTTCTCAGTAGGTCTTATAGGTGTTTGTTATAGAGTTGGAATGCTGCAGACTAGAGACCCTGACCTCAAAGACCCAAGGGGAGACGTATGTGTGTGGGGAGTTTTGTGGTGTGTGTGCATCTGGTGGGGGGTGTTTGTGGGGTATGTTGAACAAGGCCTTCATAAGGCCGGGAGCCTGTACACAGCTTGGGATTCAAAGATCCTCACTTGGATGTGGGAGTTGCAGTCCCAAAGAACTCTTTGCTAACACTTTCCTACAAGAGTTTTTTTTTTTTTTTAATTGTGTGTGTGTGTGTGTGTGTGTGTGCGCGCGCGCGTGCGCGCGCACACACATGCGTGCGCACCTGTGCATGTACTCTAGGAGGCCATAAGAGGACATCAGGTGTCCTGCTGTATCACTTTCTGCCTTATTCCCTTGGAGACAGCCTCTCACTGAACCTGGCACTAGGCTGCCACCAGCATATTTCAAGTGCCAGAAATTTATCCATATCAAGTCCTGTTGTCATTAGATTCCTTTTTGTGTGTGTGTGTGTGGGGGGCAAGGTTTCTCTGGGTAGCCCTAGCTGCCCTGGAACTCTGTAGGCCAGGCTGGCCTCAAACTCAGAGATCCTCCTGCCTCTGCCTCCCAGGTGCTGGGATTAGAGGCAGGTCACACCGCCACCCAGTTCAATGTCCTTTTTCTAAGAGGTTTCTCCATGGCTTCTTTGAATCATCTTCCTCTACTGATCTTGAGCATCTGACCACTAGGACAAAGCAAAGCCAGGGCAGGAGACAGAACAAGGACAGGACCATGGGTTCCCTGGGGTCTGATTTTGGGGCTTGATCTAGTTGGCTTCACTCACCTACTTACTGTGTGTAGTCTTGTCTGCAGAAACTGAGTGGTCCTGCTTGAGTGACTTAGGTCAGTAGGATAAAGCTTGGGAGGACAGCCCAGTGAAACCTTGGTCACAATACAGGGAAATGTAGAATTCTCTATATAAAAAATCAAGTCAGCTGTCAGCAGATAGGATGGTTGATTGGGCCACAACTGTTGTGCAACATGTCCTGAGTCAGCCTTGAATTTGTTGAGTCATTTCTCCAGCAGGGGCCTGCTGATGGGAGACAAGAACTGCCAAGAAGAAGCTGGCCACTTTTAGTCCCTAGCCATGGCCCCTCCCCCTGTCTGTCTGTCTATCAGGGTGTCTAACTCCTGGTCAAATCTACTATGCACCAGCAATTGTATTAGCTGTTGATAATATAAAGATTAGTATTACATGATTTCTGTTAAGTGCTTTTAAAACACCTGTAGTCTATGTATGTTAAATATTTTATTATATAGTATGAATTAACAAAATAATAGAAGCCACATGTAGTGTTGCATGCCTTTAATACGAGCACTCAGGAGGCAGAGGCAGATGAATCTCTGTGAGTTCAAAGTCAGCCTGGTCTACATAGTAGGTTCCAGGACAGCCAGAACAACACAGTTAGGACCTGTCTCAGAAAAAAAAAAAAAAGTAATAATAACAGACACGTCACTACCATCTGCCTCAGGAATTCAGGTTAACACATGGCACACATACAGGTATTCACATACAAATATCCCCACTCCATTCTAGAACTGCCCACAACCAAGGGGCACTGAACTGGCACACTGTGACTCACCTCCACCTGCCCAGTTATTGACCAGAACATGGAGATGGCTGTCCTGCAGACTCTAGGGCTTGGTGCTATTCACTGTGTACCTGTCAAGGCCCCAGAAGGTTATTTGGCTCAATGGGGAAGGAAGAGAGTCTACAATCGTCAGATCTTGTTTTGAGTCTCAACACTGCCAATTCCCAATTCCATTATTTGTATTACTGTAAGATTATGTGTCAGATTCTCTGCCTAAGATTTGGGGGTACTAGCCAGCTTGCTGGTCCTCAGGCTTGCAGGACAAACCCTTCAACCACTGAGCCATCTCCCAGCCCTGCTCCTAGTCTCAATTATTGTTCCTACATGGGGCATCTCTACTCTCTGGAAGAGGAAACAAGAGAAGCCAAGTGTGGAGGCTAGCCCTGTGATGACTGTAATGTAATAAATATCTCTAAGGCTTGGGGCTGGGGCTGCCTGTGCAGCCTGCCATCTACAGTCTTCAGTACTATACCATCTTCCACCCCTGCATCTGCCAAGGGGGATCTCTGCAGCTCTGGTCCTCACCACAGGGCTGTGAGGCCAAGCAGACTCCATCAATAGAGGTGATGCCTTGCTGCTGTTACAAATGAGTTCCAAAAGCTGCCAGGAAGCTATTGGCCTCCTTTTTAAGCAAACACACACTTGACAGAAACTATAACCTGATTCAAAATCTGTGCTTTAAAGAAAGAGCCATTGTGTTCAAGGATGGGAAATAATAAAATTCACAAATACTTCATTTTCCAACTCCCCCTCAGGGAAGCTTCTTGGTCCACAGTCCTTACAAAGTTGGCCGGAGCTCAGATATCTTCTTGTCTGCCTGACAGGACCTTCCCAAGGATACAGGCAATCTTGGTGGGTTGAGGTCTCCTGGGAAGTGGGCTGTATCTTCCCAGGCCAGAGCTGCCAAGAAATCCCCTAATGGATTATCTTGTAGGGTTGGGGACACCTCGTGAAATGTCTTCTCCGCCCACACAGACCAACCACAACTTTTGCAACCCAAGCCACACTCCCAATTTCTTTTTCTAGACAGCATGTCGGGGGTGTCTCTGGATTAGACCTATTTCACTAGCGCCCCTGGGGCAGCTCTCTGAGGCCATCAACAAGAATACCAGAAATGTGTCTCATTACTTCTATGTTAGACAACCACCCCATTCCAGACAGTGGGAAGTTGCATGTTAATTTGCATGGTTTTAGTCAGATAAAAGAAAGGGCTAGCCTAAATATTACGTATAGTTTAATGACCCTATAAGAACATAACCGTTTTTAGACCCTATCTCACATCCTTGTCTTTTGTTTTGTTTTGTTATTTCATTTCTTTTAAATGCAGTTTCTCAAATGGACTTGGCATCATCATTAGGTTCTTACAGGTTCCTTCATTAATGAGTTACATGCTGATGTATTTATGACAGCCCTGTCTTTAACTTTTGTAAATTATATGTTGACACTCTGAGGAAGTATACCTCAGATAGCTGCATGTGTTTCTCCTCCAGACCTCGGTCTCAGCTTTCCATGGGAGACTCTGGGGAAGGAGAGGGATACCCAGAGTGTGGGGGTGGGGAGGACGCAGCCAGTACTGCAGCAGCTGTCTTTTTAAGGAACCTGAAATCTCCCTGTGTAAGTCCCCCAGAGCTTCAGCAGTATGTTGGAGCCATCAGTGTGGACCTAGGCAGGGACCCTGTCTGCTGCTCGCTTAAAGAAACAGAAGCCAGACATGGTCCCCTCTGGGGCAGTGTGCTTCCTTCCTGGCCTAACTTCCTCTCTGCTAAACTGAGCGCATTTCCCTTCTGATGCCACTTTACCCCCAGATCTTCCCAACAACACTGCCCTTCAGACCCTTTCCTTGCATAGGACAGGAAAATGCCTGGGACAGCCCTACTGAACACTGCCCTCTAGCGAGACTTTGGGTCCCCACCGGCCTCTGTGGAGGGCATGGCTATCAGGTGACTTGAGAGAGAAGATAGAGTCTATGTTCCTCCTCAGAGCACTGCTAAGCTCCTACTGTGTACTAGGGATTGTCAGCCACTGCAGGGTATGGGCAGCAACATCAGAGCACGGGCCGTGTCTGCTATTGCTTTTATCATTGAGTCTTATCACATAATATTGCCTGGCATATGCTAGATAGTTTGTAATTTTCTACTAAATGTATGAAGAGACAAAGGGTTATTTTTCAAATGCTATGGCTGGGCTTTAGTGAAATCAGTGTGGACACTGTTGAGCATTTCTGCAGAGCACTCTGACTAATAAGAGCCAACTCACATCTTCTTAATTAAGCTCAGCTGAGCAAGCAGCTGGAGAGCAAGTGGCAAGAGCAAGAATCCAGTCAATTCTGTGACCATGGGCAAGTCACTGTCTCTCTGTGCCTTACTTGCTCTTCCTTGACAAAAGGAAAGCCTCATAGCATTGTCCTGAGGATTAAAATAACAAGCCTTCCAAAGCACTTTAAATCATACCTTTTGCATATTAGGCTCTGAGCTGGGATTTGTTAAGGGAAGTTTGTTAGAAGGTGAAGTCATATTCAGTTAGTAATCTGACAGCCAAATGAAGCATAGTAGGTCTCCCTTATCTGTAATTTCACTGGTGTGTAGTTAACCGGTTTGGAAATACTAAACAGAACACTGTAGAAATAAACAACTCACACATAGGTTAAAGCAATCTTGCTCTCTCCTGCTGTCCCACCTGGGATGTGATTCATCCCTTTGTCTAGTGTATCAGATATTTACATGCCACCTGCCCATTAGTCATTTAATAGGAAAAAGCCTAGGAGAGAATATTAATGCACACACCTGACACCATTATGTGATTTTATGATAATTCTGTGAGGTCGGTAGTATTACCATCATCTCATAGGCAAAAATCAGAGGCTTTGTGAGGACCCTGAGTCCCTCAGTTGGAGTGACAAAGCTGTCGACTCCAGGGAACTCTCTAGGCTTGGGGGTAAATTAAGGTCAGAATTTAGAGAACGCTTGGATGTAGGAGGTCATGCAGCGTGTGGGAACCCAAGGGAAAAAGCAGGTGAGCCATCTGTGGGCTGGAGGGACACAGCTCCAGGGCTGGCCAGAGCCCAGGACTCAGCAGTAAGGAACCTTTTGTGTTGGGGTTCAGAAGCAGAGTTAGGGTGGGAGGAGGTGGGAAGGAGGGGGTGAATTTTATAGCAATCAATCAATTAACCAGCCCACCAACCTCAGGCTTGAGACATTTGGCAATGAAGGTGAAGGAGGTGGTGGAAGGCACAGCCTCCATATGCAGATGGTCTGGGAGGCTCCCCAAATGAAGATAGTATCCCTGGGGAAAGGGGGAAATGGAGAAATGCAAGAAAGGAGGGAACGGCAGGCAGACTGTATGTATGAAGACACAGTGGGGGTTTCCTTGGAAAAGAGGACAAGCAGCAGGATAACAATGAATGGATGTAGGGAGTGTGTGTGTCCGAGCTTGTCTTTGCAATGAAAACAGCGCTGAGATAATGTTTGGGGGTGTATGGAGGAATTGTGTCAAGGCATCAAGGGTTGCTGTGGTCTGAGGCTCCTTCATGTGAGACATTCCCATCACCATCTTTGCTGTGGATGCCAGGTAGTACAGGACGGAATGACAAACCCATCCTTCACATGTCTTATCTTGCCCTAAGCTGACACCTAAGGCCAACATCTATCACCACTAAGCTACATCTCTCAGCAGTGCTCCCAACAGCTTTGGTAAAGCCACATGGCTGCCTTAAGGGTAGGGTTTGTAGTTGTGCCTCCTGTGAGGCAGGGAGGATCCACACAAAGGGGTGAAACTGTGAAGTGTGTCCCTAGAGTACAGCTCCTCTCCCAGGCACCCTCCTGCAGGGTTCTGGTGTGGCTTCTCCCCCAGCTGTCCCACTACTCTCCCCAGAGTCCCCAGAGCTAAGCCACTTATCTGACCATCAATTGGCTATGATGACAAGAGGAACAGGTTCTAGCCAGAGCTGTCCCTCAGTGAGTTCACCACTCTAAAGCAAACCAATGACACCTACCCATAGCTCTTTGGCTGCAAGAATAAGAATGCAGATGGAAGCAGGCCTGTGATCTTAAGATGTTTTGAAATGACAAAGATGGTTCTGAGAAAGTCTGACATCTAATGCCAGTGCCAGACCTCCAGCCGTGTGTGCAGAAACTTGGGGAAGGCACAGGCAGGTCTTTAGTCTGAAGGAAACAACTGCTATGTGCATCCTTGCAGAGTTATTTGAGGACAAGCCAGGCCTCAGGGCCCCTTCAACACACACCCTCCTGCTGCAGCAGAACCTTTATTCACATGGTGTTTGACAGCTGATAAAGGGCCTGTCACTTTCTCTCAGGATCTTTGCTGCTATTTTAATGTCACTGGCTTGCCTGTGCCCTAGGGTTTTATAATTTCCCTGTGGGATAGAAACCACCAATCCGATTCTTTTATCTCCTTCTTAAGCAGAGAAACCATGAGGGAGTATGGCTGGATGGTAGAGTTGGTGGGTGAGTGGTAATAATCCTGGGGACATCAGTCATTGTCCTCAGCTCAGTCACTCTGGGAGAGGGCAAACAGCCAAACTAGATCCAGAGTTATTTTTAATCCCAACGATGAAGCATTTTTGAACCAGCATCCCCAGGTCAGGAGACCCTGCCAAAGCACAGTATGACTCTGAGAAGGTGTCAGGATGCCATGGCTTCACACTGCCCCTCCCAAGAAACTAGAGTTGGGTGATGGGGTGTATTTTTACATACGCTGACTTGCTAGGCATTCTTCCTGCCATGGGTTCTGGGGATGGTGTGGAGGCCCCGTGCTCCATGCCCTTTAGCCTGGGCCTAAACTGAGATGTAAGCCGGCTGACTCAGTATGCCAACTAACACTAGTAATCTGTATTCATGACAGAAACATCGGAAAGTCGAGCACTGTGGAGGTGGTTCAGTTGACAGAGTGTTTGCCACGCAAGCTTAAGACCTGAGTTCAATCCCCAAAAATTACATAAAAAGCCAGGAGTGTCAGCACCTGTAATCCCAATGCTGGGGAAGCAGAGGAGGGGGAGCCCTGGATTTTGATGGCCAAACAACATCAGTGAGCTCCAACTGTATCATCTGGGCAAGATACTTATTTTGTTTTTTTTCATCCATTTAGGTGCTTGAGCATTTTAGGGGACAAGAAGAGAACTAATTCCAGGTCCCATTGGATATCACATTTTCTGTATTCAATAACTTTCTTGGTGGAGTCATTGCATTATTATGAAAACACTATGAGCAACATCGCTTTAGTTGGGGCTCTTACATGCTATAACTGTTGAAGGCAGGTTTCAAGTACATGGGGCTTCCTCATGTTATTAGTGCTCTTATACTGCATGTTTGAAAACTTCCCATGGGTGGAGGGGAGGTGGCTCAGTGGATCAAAGTGTTAGTTGTGCAAGTGTGACCTGAGTTCAATACCCAGAACCCACATTAAAAAATGGGATACTGCAGTGCACACCTGTGATCCCAGCACTTCCACAGCCCAGTGACAAAGAGACAGGAGAGCTATCTGGAAGCTTGCAGGCTGGCTGGCCTGGGAAATTCAGTGACGCAGCATAAGCAAGAGACCCTACTTCAAAAAGGTGGAAGGAGAGAATTGACTGCCACATGTGAGTGTCACTATGCCTGCACTTACACCCACACACACACACACACACACACACACACACACACACACACACAGACAAGTTAAACAAACAAATAAAAACTTGTAGCCAGGCCTGATGGTGCCCACCTTAATCCCAGCACTCAAGAGGCAGAATCAGGCATATCTTTGAGTTTGAGGCCAGCCTAGCCAGCATAGCAAGCTCCAGGACAGCCAGGACTCTATAGAAAGACCCTGTCTAAAAAAACAAAACAAAACAGAAAGATCAAAAAACACCCAACCCTCCCAAAACTTCTAGAACAAAAGTTTATAAGCATGTTTATGTGCATGTTGTGTGTGTGGGGGTGCTTTAGATGGGGAGAAGTCTAACTTACTCTATTTTGATCACATACCATTTTCTGTTTTGTTTGTTTGTTTTTTGTTTTTTTGAGACAGGGCTTCTCTGTAGACCAGGCTGGCCTCAAACTCACAGAGATCTGCCTGCTTCTGCCTCCTGAGTGCTGGAACTAAAGGCATGCCCTACCAATGTCCAGTCCATTTTCTGGTTTTAAAATATATTTTACATAATGCCTATGTGTTTTTTTTTATTTAAAAAAAGACAATAAAACCATTAAAAATGCTTCTCGCTGACTGGTTGCTGCTCTCACACACTGCATTGACGGTGGGCAGCATTCCCAAAAGGCAAGTGAAGGAGACAAAGAACAGATACACTCATTGGGTGCCAGCCTTTGCCCTGACTCTCGGTCACACTTGTCCTATCTTTGCCAATGCCTGGAATGTTATGTGCTCCATTTAGACTCTATTTGTCTGGGAACAGATTGGGTAGGGGTTAGAGATATCCACCAGATGAACACAGAACTTCCTGCTCCAAGGTCAGAAGTCCCTGGTGTCTGTTCCCTGCCTCTATCAGACCAGCCACCTGGCTGCTTTCACTCCTTTCTTATGATCCTGGTGATGCCTCAAGACTTTTGGCAACAACACTGCCAACGTTTGAATAAGAAGGGTTCATGTGTTGTGACTGGGTCACAGTAACAGACTCCATCGATTAATTGATTCACTGACAACTGAGCTGTCTATTAGGAGGTAGAGGCTGATTGGACGATATAGGTCATTAGGGATGTGTTACTTACCTACCATGAGGTGAGCATGTGTGCCCCATTGTGCCCATACAGCATGATGTTCTGTTTTACTGTAGGCCCATAAACAATAGAGACCATAGTCTGAAACCATGAACCTAAATAGGCCTTTACTTCTTTAAATTGTTTACTTAGGTATTTTGTCACAGTGATGGAAAGTGATTGGACATAAACATAAATGCTACATCATAGCTTCTACACAGGGTCAAGTTCACCTGGCTGCTTGTGTTTAACCATGAGGATTTTCGGTTGGTTTTGTTGATACCACAACTAATTATAATAGATCAAATTATTGAGTGATTATTTGGTGATGAATGCTGCCTATTCATAAACACCATATCATTTAATCTATGTGACCTCATCAGAGGAGAGCATTGTTTGTCCCACTTTATAGGTAAGAAATTGAAACTTTACAGGCTTCAGTTTAATATACAGGAATTTATATTCCAGACAGTATAATTCCAAAATTCACGCACTGAAACATATGCTAGAGAGATTTTTCTCATCTCCAGGAAATGTAAGATGAGTCTAAAAAGAATGGCTTTGCTAACTTAAATTTTGTCATTTGGACAAAATTGGTATATCCTACCATAATGTGTCCTATAAAAGGGCGTGTGTGTGTGTGTGTGTGTGTGTGTGTGTGTGTGTGTGTGTGTGTGTGTGTGTGTGTGTAGCTGGGGAGAACATACTGGGTGATGCTCCCTATCTCAAATATAAGGAAGAGCATGATGGAGAAAAACACTGGGGAAGTGTCTGGGTTGGTGGGGGTAAGAATGAAAATGGTCCCTGTAGGCTCAGGGAGTGGCAGCAGAAGGAGGTGTGGCCTTCTTGGAGGAAGTGTGCCACTGGGGGCGGGCTTAAGGTTTCAGATGCTCAAGTCCATTCTCCCTCCCTCCCTCCCTCCCTCTCTCTCTCTCTCTCTCTCTCTCTCTCTCTCTCTCCCTCCCTCCCTCCCTCCCTCCCTCCCTCCCTCCCTCCCTCCCTCCCTCCCTCCCTCCCTCCCTCCCTCCCTCCCTCCCTCCCTCCCTCTCTCCCTCCCTCCCTCCCTCCCTCCCTCCCTCCCTCCCTCCCTCCCTCCCTCCCTCCCTCCCTCTCTCTCTCTCTCTCTCTCTCTCTTTCTCCTTCCTGCTGCCGGCTGTTCCAGATGTAGAACTCTTGGCTCTTTCTCTAGCACCATGCGTGCCTGCATGCTGCCATGCTTCCCCCATGACAGTAACGAACTAAACCTCTGACCCTGTCTAAGCCAGCCCCAATTAAATGTTCTCCTTTATACAAGTTGCTGTGGTCATGGTGTGTCTTCACAGCATTAAAAATCCTAACTAGGACCAAAGTTAAAGATAGAGACTGAATCACAGAGAGGAATGCGCCCCAAGTCACATTCCAAGTCCCCTGCCTTTCAAAACCACAGAAGGCTATGCTGGGAGGCAGAATAGTACCCTTGGCAATGCCCTGACCTGAGAATGTAAAGGCAGGTGCTAAAAACCCTCATCTAGAGAACAATTCAAATTTAAACTCTTGAGATGGACTTTTTTCTTAAAACCAGAAGTTAGGGTAATTATATTATGTGTCCTGGTTAGGGTCTTTTAAAATTAATTTACATATATATATATATGTATATATATATATATATATATATATATATATATATGGGTATTTTGTCTGCTTGCATATCTGTGAGTCATGTGCATGTCTGGTACACTGGGAGACTAAGAGAGAGTGTTGGATCCCCTGGAACTGGAGTTACAGATGACTGACTGTCAGTCACCATGTGGGTTCTGGGAACTGAATCTGAATCCTCTGGAAGAACAACCAGTGATTTTAAACAATGGAGCCATCTCTCTAGGCTCCTGGGTTACGTTTTTGTTAACTGGACACAAACTAGAGTTATCTTGGAAGAGAAATCTCAACTTAGACAATGCCTCCATCAGATTAGCCTGTGGGTATGTTTGTGGGAGTTTTTTTTTTTTTTTTTTGATGAGCAATTAATATAGAAGGACCCAAGATGCTGTGGGCAATACCACAGCCCTTGGGCAGGTGGTCCTGGGTTGTATAAGAAGGAAGGGGCAGATTGAGGAAGCCAGTAAGCAGCATTCCTCCACGCTCTCTACTTCGGTTCTCATCACCAAGTACCTGCCTGCCATGACTTCCCTACATGATAGACAGTGGCTCGGATCTATAAGCCAAATTAACCATTTCTTATCCCAAGTTACCTGCTTTACTTAGCATGAGTGAATCTTACTTCAGAACTTGATTATTATTTTTATAACTTGTATAAATTGTTCCAGTTATAAGAAGTGACGCATTTCATGAAATTTGAGTCAAATTCAATCATCCTGAGTGCCACACCCCACCATCACCACTGCAAGCATTGAAAATTCCATCACAGCCACTCTTCAGACATTTTCTCTTCCTCTGTACAGAATTCTGAAGACTGCAACTTGGAAAATTGAAGAAGGGCAACACTTCTTCTGACTGATCTGTCATGGCAACACTTCTCCAGACTCGTGTGGATGGGTTGAAAGTTGTCGCCAATGTTACACTATGGAGAGAATTTTCTTCCAGTGGTGGGGGTACCTAGGTGACATTTTATCCCCCTCCTCCTAAAGTCCCGATGACAAACCAAATTCAATTCTACCAAGTTCATCCTGGGGAACTAATTCCTTTATGAGGATTACTTACAAAGCATGGAGGGGGGGGGATTAAGGGCAGGACTGTGGATAACCCTAGAGCAGCCACACTTGAAGGCCTGTACCCAGCAGAAAAGGTGGCTTCTTCCTGTCTGCATAGATGGAACCCCCTCCCTAGGATTCCTCCCTAGTCTTTCCCTGTACTTCTGCGCCCCCCAGGCTGTATAATTCTACATAACTGGTCTGGAAGAGTTGCTAGAGTTGCTAGATACTCAGGGTAGGGTCCCATTACCTTCTCCACTCCCCCACATTAAAGATTTATTTATTTATTTGTTTGTTTGTCGTTTATTATGTCTACAGTGTTCTAGAGGGTTCTAGATCTCATTATAGATGGTTGTAAGCCACCATGTGGTTGCTGGAAATTGAACTCAGGACCTCTGGAAGAGCAGCCAGTGCTCTTAACCTCTGAGCCATCTCTCCAGCCCTCCACTCTCCCCTTCTATGAAGGGATATCAACATCCAACAAACCCAGCTCTAATGAGCTTTTGCATGTAGGCACAGTGAAACTCATGGAGAAGGGGAAATTTGTATCAGAGGACTAGTCTTGCAAATATACATCCTTTCCAAATTCCAGGCCACGAGAAGTACCCAGTGCCCAGATATCCTCCCCTTAGCTGGAAACCACTCTGCAAGGCCCTACCACCACAGGCATACAAAGATGCTGTAGCTCTGAATGCTCTCCAGGCTCTGAACCCTCTCCCAGACCTTTCCTTCTTTAAGAATTCACGTTAGATTTCTAGACACTTAGAAAATAGAAGGCCCTCTTACTTCCTCTTGGGGCAAGAGAAGTCCAGCCCTACAAGACACAAAGGTCCCCCGAGAAGAGGAGACAAAATACTATATATTCTTTTCCAGCAAGCCTACAGGAGAGGACCAGATCTGGGTAACTTCTCACACTCACAGTAGCTTGTCATTTAGTAGTTACCTACTTATTGGTAAGTTAGTCCCTCATCTTTGAAAGAGCTGTGGTTGCCAGACACAACCTGATGCAACAAAAGCCACTGAGTAAAGAGTTCAAGAATCTCTTGACTTCTGTAATCTTTAGAGCCTCTCTAGAAGACAGCTTGCACAGGATGTGCCCACACAAGGGCCGGTGGGTATTTGAGGACTGATGTGGCTAAGATAAGACGTGTGACAGTGTGACATTGTGACATAGGTAAACATCAACAGCTCCGAAGCCACCCACACTGCACAGGTGGCAATTTGTGCTGAGAAGGGGCGACTGTGGAGTCAAACGCACCAGAACCTAAGTTCAGTGTCACTGCCTCAGTCTGTGTAAACAATTCTTTACTTTTACACAGAGACCATTAAAGGGCATCATGGGAGTTTGTGAAAGTTAAAGGGCAGGAAGCAAAGATGGAACAATTAAAATTGTGTGGAATACTCTTTGCTTCAAACACATAACCATGCCATAGAATGTAGAAAGGACAATTTTATCTGCAGAGTCACATTTAAAAGGAGGAGGAGGAGGAGGAGGAGGAGGAGGAGGAGGAGGAGGAGGAGGAGGAGGAGGAGGAGGAGGAGGAGGAGGAGGAGGAGGAGGAGGAGGAGGAGAAAAAAGAAAAAGAAGAAGAAAGAAGTTATTGTCTGTGTAGACAAGGCTAGGGCATGGTCTGCTCCCCTCCCCTGAGGGCCACAGAGGGAGGGAGGTCTATTTGCCCCTCTGGGTGGTTGCCGTTCTCATCTTCTAAGCCCCTTCCCAAACCCTTTTCCTTGAACCACTTCCTAAAATAAACAAGCTGTAGGCATCCCTTGTCTCAGATACGGCCTTTTTGGAAGAAGTCTAGACTCAGGCCACTGGAAAGGAGGGGGAAACGAAGCAAAGAAAGGGAGAGGTATACAGAAAACACAACTTGGCAGAAACAAGGCAGTCGGGTTTTAGTACTTGATTCATCAGCTAATTGGGGATTTTAAAAATAACATGTTTTGTCATTTCTGTATTCACTGACTCCCAGAAGCTCATTACTTCAACCTTCAGTCTTCTCTGGTCACCCCCCACCCCCATGGCAGGAAATCCTGGCTGAATACAAATCTTGCCACATTTACCTTTGAGTGACCTGGGGCAGGTCCCTTTGCCAGCCTCTCCCCCTCTTACTGTCTTTTGATTGCTTTAGCACTTTAGGACACCCTAGTTTAGGTAGAGCCTCCCATGTGCCACATGACTCTAAGAAAACTGAAACAAATCAAATGGTGGCATTGTGTACTGCATTTCAGACTTATTGTGTATATTCTGTAAAGGCTGTTTTTTGTTTGTTTTTTTTTTGTTTCGTTTTGTTTTGTTTTTTTGTGTTTTGTTTTTTGAGACAGGGTTTCACTGTGGCTTTGGAGGCTGTTCTGGAACTAGCTCTTGTAGACCAGGCTGGTCTTGAACTCACAGAGATCCACCTGCCTCTGCCTCCTCAGTGTTGGGATCAAAGGCATGTGCCACCACTGCCTGGCTTTTTGCAAAGGGCTTTAAAAAGATTTTTAAAAATTTAATTTTATGTCTGTGCCCGAGTGCATTATCAGACAGCTCACAACTGCCTGTAACTCCAGTTCCAGGAGAATCTGATGCCCTCTTTTGGCCTTTTCAGGTACTGTATACATATGTGGTGCACATAAACTCACACAGGCACAAGCACATACGTACCAAAATTAACAAATAAATCTTTTTTAAAAAGTACAGTTTTTATTGAATGCTTATCAACTTTAAAATATTTTAGTTGGGGGCTAAAGCTGTAGCTCACTTGGTAGTGTGCTTGCCTGCTATTTAGAAAGCATAACAGAGAGTGGTAAATGCCTGTAATCCCCACCCCCACCTCTGGAGGTAGCAGTGGGAGAATCAGAAATTCAAGGTCATTCTTGGATACATAATAAATTAGAGGCCAGCTAGGGATACCTAAAACCCTGTATCAACATTAAAGGAAAATTTAATTGTACAAATTTACTTAGTGAATAGTTTAATAATTTGATTTATGAACATAATATGTGGTGATAAAATTAGAGAAGTTGCCTCTTGGTGATAAAATTAGAGAAGTTGCCTCTTTTCTCCTTTAACATTAAAAAATGATGACATAATAATTATATTTACTCATGTGGTACAATATGATTTTAATACAGTATCCAAAAAGAATGAGGAAATCAAAGTAATTAACATTTCTGTGTCCTTAACTCCACTTGTATTTGAAGCTCCTGAGGTCCTCCCTTCTAGCTACTCATAAGCTATATAATGGGCCATTGTAAACCACAGTCTCCCCATTGTTCTAGGAATACTATAACTTACTGCATCCATTTAACCACACAGGTGTGCCTATTCTCTAAACGCCCACTCTCTATCTCCCTAGCCTTCTCAGCCTCTAGCAATCGCTATCATACACTCTGATCAACTTTTGTTTTTAACATCTACATGTTAGAGAAGACACAAAATAATTTCTCCTTCAGTGCCTGAGTTATTTCACTTAACATAATGTCTTCTGGTTCCATCTGTTTTGCTGAAAATTACAGAATATTGTGGGTTTTAAAATTTTTATGCATATTGTGTGTGTGCATTATATGTATATCTGCATGTGTGTGGATCTCTCTCTCTCTCTCTCTCTCTCTCTCTCTCTCTCTCTCTCTCTCTCTCTCTCTCTCTCTGTAGGTCTGAGATTGATGTAAGGAATCATCCTTGATCACTCCCCCTTATTCTTTGAGGCAGAGTCTCTCAATTAAACACAGGGCTTGCTGATGTTGATAGTCCTGCTAGCCAACTTGGTCTGGGGAATCCTACCTCTGCTTTCTGAGGCCAACATTACAGGTGGGCTACCATGGCCACCTCACATTTGTACGGGTTCCTGGGGATCTGGCCTCTGGTCCTCAGGCTTACATTGCAAGTGCTTTAAACACCGATTCCTTCCTCCAGCCCCAAGACTGTCACTCTTCTGCAGCAGAATGACATTCTACGGTATACCACACTCTCTTTAGTCCTTCATTGGTCTGTTGATGGACATCTATGTTGACACCACATCCTAGCAATGTAAAGCTGAAAGATCCAAGTTGAGCCAATGTAAGTCAGAGACCATCTGGACTTAATAAATGGAAATTGTAGATGATATTTGAGGCATAACTTGCCAATTAAAAGAGACTTTTTTTCCAGGATTAAGTTAAAACTTCATGAACAACAATGGCATGCAAAGACAGATGACTCTGTCCATAATTTAAGCAGTTAATTTTTTTTTTTTTTAGATAGACTCTTGCTATGTTACCCAGGCTGGTCTTGAACTTACCATCCTCCTGCTCCACTCCCAAGTGCTGGGACTACAGATGTGTGCTACTATGCCTGTCCAGAAATTAATTTTTTAAAGTAGTTTGTAGAGTTGTGTAATAACCCAAACAGGTGAACCTCTGGCCTAGGTTGGTCTTCTCTGACTCCGCTGACTACAAGCGCTCTCTCCTTTTGCCCCCTAGGAGAACATTCTTTATGCAGATCTCAGCAGTGCCACGGTGTGTTCCAGAAGCTACGCCCCTAACTGGGTTTGTGCTGCCTCCTGCAAGACCTGGTTGGTGCATAGGAGCCCAGTATCACACCTTTTTGGGAAGGAAGCAAAGACTGAAATAGCCAGAGAGCATCACTTTTCATAAAGGTGCCATGGGTAAGCTGCTTTATTAGACTTCTCCCTCAAAGCTGAGGACATCGAGGCTAGAGAGAGAACTCAGCAGGTAAGAGCACTTACTGCTCTTGCAGAGGACCAGGTTTCAGTTCCCATATACACAAGGCAGCTCATAGCTATCTGCAACTCTGGTTCTAGGGGGTCTAATGTCCTCTTTTGGCCTCCAAGGAGACCTGCATGTGTGTGGTGCACAGGCATGCACGCACGCACGCATGCACGGGCACACACACACACACACACACACACACACACACACACACACACACTAAATACGTACATTTTTGGAAAACCAAAGAGCAATACCACAGACAGATTCTTAATTACAGGGCATCTCTTTTGCATAAACTGCACTTTTCAGTAATAATCGCAGTATTTGAGAACTAAGCAAAACCCTCCAAGGAACTCAGCCAATGCTCTTTTTAGGTTACTAAATTGATCACTTGACAGAATTTGTTTGAAAGAAAGCCAAGGAATCATTACTAGAATTTCATTTGACTTTTCCATCTGTATTATTAAAGTTATATGTTCAAATAGGCCTCCAGAGGGGTGTGTGTGTGTGTGTGTGTGTGTGTGTGTGTGTGTGTTTCTCCTTTGGTAAAAGAAAGCTGTATAGCTTCGTTTTTATGTTAATCTTTCCTTGGTCATGTACATTATATGTAGAAGAAAAGAAGGTGATGAGGGTCTCTTTCCCTGGTCTTATGGCTAAGCCAGGCCCTGTGTGCAGAAGAAAGGCATGTACACCCACCTGCTATAGTTTGTGCCTATTTGGACAGCTGTGTCCCTGATGTCTGGGTATTCAAGCATCCTGGGCAAGTGAGCTTTAGCCACAATGACTCACATGAGCCTGCTCACCAGAGCAGTTGTCAGAGATGTGCTCACTGACCTGTGAACAGCTGATCAGGTCTTCCCAAGAGTGTTGGGCTGCTCCCTGGCATGGAGTTGGTTCTGTCATCAGATGAAAGGCTATATATATATATATGGCACCTTTTCTCCCATTTATCTCTCCTACGCTGCTTGGGGTCAGAGGGGAGTTCTATTGTCCCCTTTAGACAAGCAAGGGAATGCTACAGCCATTCTCAGATTGATGGCAGGAAAGGAGATCTGTCCTCGGGGCTTTTGTGTACTGATGAGAGTGGAAGATTTATGAGTGAGGATGCTTGGTTCTCAGAGCCCTCACCTCCCGCTCCTGCACCCCTCTCTGAGCAAACCTGATTCTTTTTGCATAAAATGACCTGTCCCAACCCTTCTTGCTTCTAGATTCCAGCAAACCTATTAACCCTTTCATCTGTGCACAGCCAGCACATATTCAGGACAGAACATCTGCCCCCCCCATGCACATATCCTGATTGGCCACGGAGGCTGGGTTCTGTGCTTGGACAGGGGTGGCAGGGTACCATAAGGACTTTGGCAAGCCCTAGAAAGACACACCCATGTGGGGAACGAGGCTTCGGTAGAAAGCTGAGGGTGAGTAATGGTCTGCTTGGTAGTCCCTCTGGAATAGCAGGATGGACCCAATCTGGCAATGACATCACAACACCAGGCCCAGCAGAACAGGGGCAGCTCCCAAAGCCACAGGTGTGAAACATGCAAGGTACCATTCCTGGGATTGCAGATACTTTCTACCTGATCTCGTTTTCCATGGGTTCTGGGTCAAACTCAAGTCCTCTCTCTTCCATAACAAATCCTGGCCTCACTTAGCCATCTCCCCAGCCCCGAAAACGAATTCTTCTATAGTTTATAGCCAGCGTTTGAAAACCATTGGTGACTAGCAACCCGGTTTCTCCAAAATAACCTTTCTATAATAACCACTCCACATACATACAGCTTTACGATGAACAGCATTAGCTACTTTTAGTCAATCAAAATTTAGGTGACTGCATCAAGTAGATGTCATTCTTGCAACAACCCTGCAAGAGAACTGTGACTATTATCGTCTCATCCCATTTTACAGAAGAGGAGATATAACTCCTGACCTTCCCAAAGCTCTGAAATAGCAGATTGTGCCTTTTGTCATGGTACACACCCTCAAGCTCTTGTAGGCATTTTTTTTTTAATGTGTCATAGGTTCACTCAAGTAGAGTTGTGGAGTGTGGGGTGTTAGCCAAATGTCTCTTGAGAAGTCTCTGTGCCTAGAGTCTAGAGTCTGTCCTGAACAGTGTAATGGCCTGGCCTAAAATCACTATCTCCTCCCAGTCATAATTTCAAGAGTTTCGTTTTACTGCCAATAAATTAGGTTCTTTTAAGGTAAGGCCATATCTTTGTATTATGGTGTGTATTTAACTTTTAGGATGTTTTGTATCCATTTTGGAGTCCAGCGTAGACTTTATGAGCCAGTACATGGTAAACGCTAGCCATTCTCTGGGTGGTGATGACAAGGACATCAGCCAAAGTGGCAAGCTACCAAAGCTACCAAACCAGTTACAGTTAGTCACTATCCCCCTCTCTGACCCACCACCGTCATCTTTGTCCTCAGTTTCCCCGCACAAACTAGAAGACCACAACCACCCTTTTGATGGTCAGATAGACACTAGACCTATCCTATACCATAGGAATGGAGGCATGATCTGAGAGAACCCTCCATGCAGGAAGCCCCCAGACCACAGCTGGGCCATATAATCGGATTTCAACCTGGGGCGTGAAGCGCCTTCACAGGTCTCTCGTCTTACATTCCTGAGGCCAGCAATAAGCAGAAGTCTTGAATGAGTTGTAGGCTTCAGCCTCTAAGTTTTTAGGAGCTTTCTCAGTATTTGGTAAAATGGTTTTCAGGCCGGGTCCACGAGAAAAGTAACAGTCTCCAAGCTTCTATTTAGGGAATCCCCCAACATCCCACCAAAAAAAGCAAGCAGTGTGTTTGAGGTCTGATATCACCACTGTGCTGGGCGACACTTCCTTCTTTATTTGTTTGTTTATGCTTTTAGTATGTGTATGGCATATGTGTGCCACGTCACGTGTGTGGAGACCAAGAACAACTTTTGGGGAGTCAGTTCTCACTCTCATCTGTTTGTAGCGGTCTCTCATTTTGCTGATCTGTGAACTGAAGCTTTGCAGGCACAGGAGCTTCTGGGAGAGTCTCCTGGCTCTGCTTTCAGCACTCATGGGAATGCTGGGATTGCAGTGTGCGCTATCACATCTGGCTCTCATATGGGTTCCTGGGACTGAACTCTGGCGATCAGGCTTGTGCCGTGAATGCCTATACCTGCTGAGCCATCTCCTTGGTTCTTGTTCCTGTATTTCGCAAACATATTTGCGTGTGTCCCAGTGCCAGGCTGAATAGATAGAAATAAAGAAGTGCAAGGCCAGAGCCCGTGTAAGTTGTAGCATATGGTTTTTCCAGGAAGGGAAATAGGAAGCAAATGAACGCATAAAACTGACTCTAAATTGTGATGAAGAACACTGCACTAACCTGTGCAATCTGGTTCTCATTAGGATTCTTGGCAAAGCTGTCCAGCCACATCTGGAAAATAAAGGACTGTCAGTATGGCTTCATAGACCACTCCGTGTGTGTGTGTGTGTGTGTGAGAGAGAGAGAGAGAGAGAGAGAGAGAGAGAGACTATCTCAGTTAGCAAAGTACTTATCTTTCAAGTGTTAGGACCTGAGTTGATTTCCAAGCCCACGCTGAATAAACAAACATCAAGGTGGGTAATGCATGCTTATAATCCCAGTGTTGGGGAAGTGGATACAGGAGGCTTCTGGGACTCAATGGCCAGCCAGCCTAGTCCACTAGGTGAGTCCCAGGCCAGTGAGAGACCATGTTTTAAAAATCAGATGTGTTTTTACCTCGGGAACAACATTCACGATTGCCCTTGCAACTCCACTTGCATATATATATACACATTCATGTGTTTATGGTGAGTGCACGCATGCACACGTGTGTGTGCACACACACCCCTGCGCACATCTAAAACCTCAGGTGTCCAGGAGAGGAAACACGGTGGGAATGGGGCTGGATCATCTGACCAAGTGAACTCAGGAAGGTCTTCCTGCTCCTGAAGCTGCAGTGTCTGCCCCTCCTGATGCTCTCACCGCAACCCGAGAGAGAGTGCCAGCCCCTCCTCTACCTTATAAGAGGCATGAGGCTGAACACCTGAAGCTACACCATAGGGTGTGGCCACCACCGAAAGTTCACTGGCAAAGCAAGATGCCACTATAGAGTGTTTGTTCCATCAGCTCATACTCCCATTGCTATAAAATTTTGTGTAAGACATCTGCTCTCTCTGGGCCTTAGGTTTGGTGTTTGGCTTTGCTCTCCCCCCCTTTTAAACTGAAGATCTGCTACTGAATGGGAATGTTGTGATACAGGTAGAAAAGCAATGGCTATGGGGTCAGGATCATCTGAAAATATTTCATGGCCGCATACTGGCACAAGGGATTCTGCTCATTTCCCATGAGGCCCACTGTCTCCTGAGCAAGAATTTCCCCTGTGTTTGGGTTTTCCACTTGTGTTAATTGTATCTATTGCTGTGATGCAACACCATAACCAAAAGCAACCGGGATGGGGGGCTTACCTCACATACAGCTTACAGTAAGTACATCATAAAGGGAAGTCAGGCCAGGGACTCAAGGCACAAACTGGAATTCAGCAGAGGCTGTGTAGGAATGCCCCTTACTGGTTTGCCCAGCCTGCTTTCTTTTATAGCCCAGGACCACCTACCTGCCCAAGGGTGGCACCACCCACAGTGGGCTAGGCCTCTCCACATCCATCATCAATCATGGAAAATGCCCCCACAGAGTTGCCTACAGGCCAGTCTGATGATGGAGGCAGTTTTCTCAGTTGAGGTTCCTCTTCCCAGATAACTGTAGCTTGTGTCAAGCTGACAAAACAAGTCAACCAGGAGACGTACACATTGTAAGTCCTGAATCTGTGAAGACTCATGCTAGGGGGCATGAGGCCTGGAAAAGCTGGTCCCTGTGACCTATCCTGGGGAAAGTCAACAGACTCGTGAGGGAGAGGGGGCTCATTAAACAGGCTCTCCGGCAGCCTCCTTTTCCAGATGTGTCGCTGAAGGCTTTGCCAAGAATCCTAATGAGAACCAGACTAGCGCTCTGTCCTTCACCTGTGGGTTCCAGAGTTCTAAGCAGATATCAGTCTCTCCTCCGCTCAGAGGCTAAGAGGGCTTTGTTTGAAATTCTTCCCTGTAGGAATTGGAAGCTCTGAATGTTAGAGAAAACAGTTCAGATTTCTCATCTTTTAGATTTCAGCCAAAGACAGTGGGGTTAAAATCTGAGTGGGAAGAGACACAGGGGCATCCATGGAGGCCTCAGGCTAGCCACCCACAGCAATCCCTTGGAGTTAATTAGTAAAACTCTGAAGACAACAGTGGGATCCCAGTGTTCAGAGAAATGTTTGCTCTGTTCTATGATGGTTCCTGTGGGTCCTCTGCCACCCAACCCACCCATACCCACACATATCCCCATATGCCAGTATGAGACTGTACTGAAGCAAAGGACACACACGCAAGACCCTTAACTGCAGTCATGTGAAAGCATCTGCAGCAGGCAATAAAGGGCATTTGGCAACTCCTACTGCCTCACAGGAAGGCTATAGGCATTCACAGCCACATGAGGTTCTGAGCTAGACACAGCATCTATACTCATCCTTGTGGCCAGGAACCTGCCTGGCCTCTCTGGAGCTCTGCCTTTTCTCTGTTGGGTCCAGTTCTGTCAGGTTTGTTTGCTGTGCTCCTCTGCCTTGGCTCGCTCAGCTGGGGGAAGGGGCATACTTCAGACATGTCCTCCAACAACTCAGCCAAGACCCTCATCTCTACCTTCCTGGTTTTAATCAGAACTGAGGGGGGCTCATTCTTTTTCTTTCTGATGTTATCTTGTCTTTAAAAAAAAAGACTAGTTTCTGTAAGCCTCCCTTCTGAGCAATGGGGATTTGAGTTACAGGAGTGTATGTGGTGAGAACATCTGGTTCTTTCTTTATCCCCTACCCCCCACCCCCATGGCTTTGCCATTTGAACACCTACTCATTGGGACCCACACACCTTCCCAGGATGATTGGCCCTTTGCACTAGTTTCATCAACAGCTACGTTTGCCAAGATAAACTCCCTAAAGCCTAGTGTTTAAACAGTGGGTCATCTTCCAAACAAGTGTGCCGAGGCTTAACTAACCAGAACTGTTTTTGTTGTTGTTTTGCTACTTTGAGAAAGAACTCTGCAGGCCAGTCAGGGATACACAGATGAACCCTGTCTCAAAACACAAAACTACTTTTTCCATGTGTTCCCCAGTATAGAACCTCAGCATACTATCAAAAATGAAAATGCTTGCTTAATAAAAGGAAGGCCATAAAGAAATATTCGGACATGTATTTAGGCTAGCAGCTGCTTGCAGGGACATTCTATGTAAGCCATTAAATGTCCTTATCCATCAGGGTCCTTATCTGAAAATGAAAATTATGCCTCTGCCCCCAAGAATTCTTGAAAGAATTCAGTGAGTATAAGAACATTCTAGCTTGGCGCTAGTTATACGAAAATTGTTTGTAGCCTTATGTTGGGCTATTGCTCTGCTGCCTGAAGCCTTCCATTATGTGCATTTTACCCTCTAATGAAACAAACAAACAAACAAATACCTAAGACAGCCATACCACTAGCACAGTTCATGCAACAGGGACATTTCAACTAGGTGATATTACCCAGATAGATGCTACATCCGAGTCAGACAAATGTCCGTAGTGAACAGCCTAGAAATGCAACCAGTTTGTCTGCAGAGCACAGCCTCAGATCCCAGCCTGCTATTTTTTAATTTTCTGAGACAGGGCCCCATGTAGCCCAGGCTATTGCTATGTAGATGAGGATGACCTTGATGGTCTTATCCTCCTGCCTCCTGAGCTGGGATAATGGGTGTGTGACACACTGAGTTCTTCACTTTTATGTATCATGAGACATAATGGAGTTCCAACTTCTTTGACCCAATGGGGCAAGGACAGCTTTCCGGAAGCCCATTACTAGAAAATCATGAGTTCAGGAGATATTTATCTAATTTATCAATGTACTTTTCACCCCTGTTGGTCATACTGAGAACTGCCCACATTCCAGAACCAGAGCTCCCCCAACCCTCGCCCCACCCCACCTTTAATGACTCAGTACCAGTGTTCCACCTCCACTAACCACATGGTTCCATCGTCAGTATTTTCCCTATGTGCATGTCCATACCTCCATAAAACCCACCAACATGGCCTGGTCTGTTTCTACCCCACTCAGAGGCAGCCATTTTGCCTCTTCATCCCCATCCCCCACCCCCATCCCAATAAATCTGCTAAGGTTCATTGCATGGTGTGATTTTTTTTTTTTTTGTATTTCTTTGGTCCAGATCTCTGAGACACCTTTTCGTAAAAACCCTTCAATCCCCACCCTCTGTGTGTGTGTGTGTGTGTGTGTGTGTGTGTGTGTGTGTGTGTGTGTGTGTATGAGTGTGCAGTTGACCTAAGATTCCGGAAGAGAGCATTAGATCCCTGGAATTGGAGTTGGGTGCTGCAAATGGATGCTAAGAACCAAACCTATGTCTTCTGGAATAGCAACTAGTGCTCTTAATCACTGAGTCATCTCTCCAGCCCTTCTCTGCTTTCCACATTTGTTGGCTGGACTTCTATTAGAAGAAAATTATTTTCCTCCCTTATTATCTATGTTTATTCATACTACTATATATTTGTGGGTTACTTTGATCAATGAGTCATAATCTGTCATTGCCATTATATGAGCAAATGGTTATTAGGTTGCATATATTTTGTTTGTTTGTTGTGATTGTTTCTCTGTGTAGCCTTGGCTGTCTTGGAATTTGCTCTGTAGACCAGGCTGACCTCAAAACTCATAGAACTCACCCTTCTCTGCATCCTAAGGGTTCACCACCCACCACCATGAATTTATGTGGCATGTATTGCAGGTGTTCATGGAGGCTAGAAAAGGGTGTCAGATCCCCTGAAACTGGAGTGTCACCCAGTTGTGAGTCTCTTAATTTGGGTGCTGGTAACTGAACTCATGTCTTCTGCAAGAGCAGTAAGTGCTCTTAACTGCTGAGCTATCTCTCCAGCCTCCTAGATGTGTCTCAAGTCTGGGATTACAGATGAATGTCACTATGTCTGGCTTTTACATGTACTAGGGATCCGAACTCATGCTTGCATAAGCAAGTACTTTGCAGACTGAGCCATCTTCCCTCCTTCCAACCTATCCCAGAGAGAAGGCTCCACATCTGAGTAGCTGGGCCACTCCAGGCATCATATTTCAGGAATGCCATCCATCGCCTCCCACGGTGATGCCCGGAACTTCGGTTTCTGCTTTGGAAGATATCCCAGCAGGCCCCAAACCTCTGGGAAACCCAAGTCTATCCATATCCTTGGAAATAGCAACATTCCTCTCATCAGATTTTCCCATTGGCATCCCGATGTAACCCATTAAGTCCATAGCGGTTTGTAGGAATCACACCTGTTTTCCATCAGGACTCCCCCATCAGCCAGCACAAACATGTGTGATAAGTTGATGCTAAAATACCATGACACACTCCTTGGATTTACTAGCATCTTACAGATGAAGGAAAAAGCTTTGCCTTTTATAGCTCTGAGCCTTGCAGGCCTAAAGCAGCTGGAGAGTTGCTGCCTGCTATGCATTCATTAGACACTGCTTCCCAACTCAGGAAACAGGCAGCCCTGATCTTGAGCTCTACAGGAAGAAGGACCCCTCTATTCAAGGCCATCAGGTCCAGTGTTCCCAACCATGAATGTAGATCAACACCAACTGGAGAGCTTTTAAAAAATGCTTAGGCTGATGAGACAACTCAGCAAGTGAAAGTGCTGTCACCAGGTCCGGGGAGCTGAGTTTGGTTTCGGGAGCTCACGCTGTGGAAGAGGACCAATTCCTACAATGTCCTCTGACTCCATATGCAGTGGCCCGTGTACACACACACACACACACACACACACACACACACACGCACGCACGCACGCACGCACGCACGCACACAATGTAATTAAAAACAAAACCAGAAATTTATTAAAAACAAAGAAACCCTCGGGCTCACCTCCAAGTTCACTTGGTGTGGTGACAACTAGGGCAGCTATACTTTCCACAGCTTCCACAAAAGCCTCTGGGTAGACAGTCAGCATTGATAACAATGATGTGGACCATTCCCAGGACAGAACAGTGGGAACTACATGGACTTGGACATAGCAAGCAAGAAGATTTGTTCCCCATCTGAAAAATGCAAGTTGTGTCTTTTCAAGCTGTTTGGAGCTCAGTTTTGTCTGTCTGTCTGTTTGTTTGTTTGTTTGATTGATTGATTGGAAAATGAGGTACTGACTGGGGAGATGATCCAGTCTGTGAGGTGCTTACTGCTCAAACATAAGTACTTGAATTTCAGACCCTCAGAGTCCATGTAAAAGACTGGGCGTGACAGCATACACTTGTAATCCCATCACTGGGGAGACAGACAGGCAGATCCCTGGGACTGAATGTCCAGCTAGCCTAGGTATTGAACTCCAGGCCAATGAGGAGAGTCTGTCTCAAAAATTAAAGCTGGGAGTGAAGTGTTAGAGTGATGGCTCAGGGGTTAAGAATGGTTAACCCTTGCAGAGGACCCAGAGTTCAAGTACCAACATCCACATCAGATGACTCATAACCACATTTAACTCTAGCTCCAGGGGATGACTCTGTGGGTACACGGACTCCACGGACTCTCTCTCTCTCTCTCTCTCTCTCTCTCTCTCTCTCTCTCTCTCTCTCTCTCTCTCTCTCTCTCTCTCTCTCTCTCTCTCTCTCTCTCTCTCTCTCTCTCTCTCTCACACACACACACACACACAATAGAAAGAAAAGAAAGAAGGAAGAAAAGAAAGGAAGGAAGGAAAGGAGAGAGATGGAGGGAGGGAGGAAGTAGGGAAGGATAGGGTGAGAGGGAGGGAGGGTCTATATCTCACAAAGCCATTGAAATACTCTGTAACAGCAGTGGACTGAGAAGGCTTAGGCACAGCAGGTGGTCAGACAGATATTAAATATTAATGAGCTGTCAAACATTGTCTTAGAACTAGGCTTCCATGGCAGAATGGTACAATTCTGCCATTATCTTATGGGATGACAGAGTTTATTCTTAAATCATCTGTTTCATAAGTGCTCAGTGTTCTAGTTTGATAAACAATACTGTAATTTAAGAAAATCAGCTCTTGAGAAAAAGATGTCATGAGACAGGGTTCAAGCAGAGGATTTTTTTGTTTTTTGTTTTTTGTTTTTTGTTTTTAAGATAGGGAAAGGGATCATATAAAGGGGAAGGGGGAGGAAGGAGACTGGCCTCTGGGGACAGGAGCAGCAGGAGAGAGGAAATGGGGAAAGAGAGAAGAAGGGGAAGTCAGACAGACATAAAGAGGGAAAGAAAGAGAGGAGGATGGGAGGTGGGCAGGGCCCTTTTAAAGGGGGATATAGTGAGTATGCACAGGTGATGCTCTTAGCGGCTGCAGCTGAGGGTGAATCCTGTCAGAACCCCAAGGACAGGCCAGTACAGATGCCTGAATACTAACAAATTTGGTCAAAACTAACCCAAGGAAAGGATTTATTACACCTTATAGATGGAATCCATTACTTAGGGAAGCTGGGGCAGGAAAGGAAGCAGAGGCCGCCGAGGAATGCTGCTTACTGGTTTGTTCTCCAGGACTTGCTCAGTTTACTTTCTTATCCCACTTAGACCCTCCTGCCTAAAGGTGGCAACACCCACAATGGGCTGGACCTTTCTGTGTCAATCATTAATCAAGAAAAAGCCCCAGAAACATTCCCATGGGCAAATCTGATGGAAGCAGTTCCTCAACTGAGGGTCCTTCTTCCCAAGTGACTCCAGTTTGTGTCAAGTTGACAAGATAACCATTTCTCCAGAAGGTCTAGACAATGTATTGGAGCCATAGGAAGAAATCAATGCAGAGACTACCAAGGAAATATGAAATTGTCTTTCTTTGTAGGTTATTTGGATGTTTACATAGAAAAAGCCAACACATTCAACAATACAGATAAATCTCAGATGTCTTTTTACCAAATGAAAGAGATCAAACTCACTTCTTTGATGCTATTTTTGTGACATTTTATAAAAGGAAGTTGTTTAGGGAAAAAGAATAGATTAGTAGTTTCTTGTCAAATTCTAGAAGTAGAGGAACAGGATGACCATTTCATGGCACAAATGATGTTTGGAAATAATGGAACTGTTCTATATTTTGATCAAGACATCAGTTATACAAAGATACCCACTTGTCAAAAACCACAGAACTGCACATCCAATAATATGACTTTTTTTAAGACTTCATTTTATATGTATGAACATCTTGCCTATATGTATGTCTATGTACTATGTGCATGCCTGGAAGCCAGAAAAGGATATCAGATACTCTGGAACTGGAATTATAAACCATTGTGAGCCATCATGTGGGTGTTGGCAATCCAACCCAGGTTGCTCGGAAGAGCAGCCAGTGCTCTTAACCAATGAATCATCTCTCCAGTCCCCCAAAACATATGAATTTTGCTGATGTTAGTTGTGCCTCAAATTTTAAAATCTGCTTGCAGTATCTTTGAATTGAAAAACTATGGGAGGAAGAGATATGTCTCCGTGGTTAAGAGCGCTTGCTGCTCATGCAGGGAAGCAAGATTGGATTGCCAGCACACACGTCAGGGTGCTTACAATTGCCTGCAACTCCAGCTCCAGTAGATCCAGTGTGAACAAACCCATAAACAGATACACATAATTAAAAATAAATCATAAAATGAATGGTTTAAAAATAACATAGCATTTTTTTTTCTTGATATATGATTGTATTGTTTTCTTGACTTAGTTTTCCAGTCCTGAAATTTTTCTGCATGGTCTTATCTTTTAATGATAATGTCCAATGTGTGTGTGTGTGTGTGTGTGTGTGTGTGTGTGTGTGTGTGTGTGTGTGTTTAATTTGATTGACCATCTCCTTCATTTCAAGTGTTTTTGTTTGTTTTCAGGGTTCCAATCTCCTTACTAAAATGTTCCCTCTATTTTGAACATTTGTCTTCAATGTATTAACAGCCATTGAAGACTGTCTTGTCAAGGTCTCGGACAGATTTCCTTAACTCCTGTTTGTTTGGCTCTCTTATATGACCATTGATTCTTTTGAATAGTAAGATTCTAAATTCTTTCTCAGACATTTCTGCTATTCTGTATTTCTGTATTCCCTTACTGGTGAGTTGGTTAGTTGCTGTTGGGTCATGGGTGGTAGGTCTTTTATTATTATTATTATTATTGCTTTGCTGTGTTTTATATATCTGTTGGAGTGGGTTTGTTTTGACTTCCTCTTCTTCAGAGCTTATTAGGTAGTCTTGTTTCCATGACTTAGAGGAATATTTGCATGAAGTTAAGCTATGAGGACTGGTGAAACTTGGTTTGAGCATCAAATGAGTTGCTAAAATCATCCCATCTTGGGTATGAGCCAGCCAAGAAAAGGGAGAAGGTGATCAAATAGAGTCACACCTTGATCATGCATGGATGCTATGATCATGCTGAAGTCAGGACACCAAGCTTTAGACTCAGTGAAGCCTGTATACTATCAGGGGGCCTGTGGTTAAAGTCATAAACCCAAAGCAACTTCTGACACCACAGAAATATAGATGCCAGGTCTTGTGGTGATATTTAGTACATCAGCTATCAGAACCTTATAGCCATACTGACCTCAGATGCCACTGAAACCAAAATTCTAGTCTCTCAGGGGAACATGGGCATACTGGAAGGGAAGATAAGGACTACACAATCCCCTGAGGCCACTGGGCTGGAGACCTGGTTCCAAGGTGCTTCTGGTATGCCAGAAGCTGGAGTGTTAGTCACCTGGCACACTTTAATTTGTGTGTGTGATGTTTTCACTTATTTACAAGATTTTAAAATAGCCAAGTAAGCCAAGTATATATGTATGTATGTATGTATGTATGTATGTATGTATACATATACATATATACACATATATGTATATATATATATATATATATACTTAAAAAGAAGTAGTATGTTATATTATTTTCTGTGTAAATTGGGTTACTCTAAGGTAGGAAGAGCCAATGAAGGGTAACCAGCCTCCAAGTCAACCACAATGTTAAAGGAACTATGTTAAGATGGTAGACCAGCAGACTCAAACCCAGTTCCTTGGAGTCCTGGGGATTTAGCTAGAAAAGTAGTGAGTGAAGGAGCCACAGGGCCATTCCACACACTTGTTTAAATCAAAGGAAACCACACATTCCACTACAAGTTTGCTCATAGAAGGAAATTCTACTCTCTGACAGGGAATTTTTAAAAGTTGAAATAGTATGTTGGATAAAGATTCTTCAAAAGAAGAGACTCAGCTGAACAGGTACCTAAGTTGATAGAGGCCCTGCCTACCATGCAGGACACCCAGGGCTCCATCCCTAGCCACACATAAACTAGGCATGGTGGAGCATATCTATAGTCCCAGAGCACAGCAGGTAGACGCAGGAGGATCAGAAGTTCAAGGTCATTCTCTGCTACCTAAAGGGTTTGAAGGCAGCCTGAACTACATGAGACCCTGTAGATGGAGAAAAGGAAGGGAGGAAAGAGAAGAGGGAGTCATAGGGAAACTGTGCACTGGGGTTTTGAAGATGAACATCTTTTTGTGATGAATGTCTTGGTGATGAACACCAGATTAAAGCATTCTTGGGAGACAAACCCAACACTATTCTTCGGTCTGGCAAGTTTTTATTTGGCTCAGATAGCTTAGGATGCCCTATTAGCTAATGTTGGTGGTGGCTCCTCCCAATTCCACCCTAGGTCTATTCAGATCTGGAAGATAGACCTTTATGTAAAAGGAAGATTATGCACAATATAAACCTGAGTTCTTTCTGATCAGACTCCTGCTGAGAGGCTGGGATGTGTTCAAGGAACAGAAACCCATTTCTATAGATGAAACTGAGCTTCATTGACACAGTGTCACTCATCATGACAGAGACTGAAGGGTTTCACCATCACTATGGGAGAAGATGACAGGGGCCCTGTCTGAGGTGGGAAGATGTGGGAGATTCTAACAGTAACCTTAGACCCATCTGCTTTGGGGCCAGCTAATACTCTCATCTTCTTGTCTTGCACAGAGCTCAAGAGAGCTCAGCAGGGTTAGGAGTAAACACCCAGCTATTTTTAATGGAGCTGAGCCCTTTCAAACATCTATTGTTTTTGCTAGCAACTCTCCCCCACTGGGAGGCATCTGATCCAAGAGACAAAGCATGTAGGAACAGGCATAGAACTTTGGTACCTAAAAAGAATCATAGCATGGTGGTGGTGGGGTTTACGGACTTTGGAGTGAGATCCACTTGGATTTGAATTCTGATTCTGCTGTTGGGAGTTTTGGTCAAGTCGTCTGACCTCTTTGAAATTCATTTTTCTTTAAAATGTTGCTAGGGACTGGACGGATGGCTCAGCAGTTTAGAGTACTTGCTGCTTTTCCAGAAGGCCAGAGTTCAGATCCCAGTACATAGTCTACTAAATCACTGTAAAGGTTAGGTACAAGCAGAGAATCCTTGACTTGGAGTCATGTAACTGAATCACATCATAGATGCTCAATTAATACTGTCAGAACATGTCACACACATATGCACAAATGTATACATCCAAAACTTAACAAATAATTAGAATAAATATGAGATGCATGTTCTTTCATTTAATGCTTTTGCGGTTGGGTGGTATGTTTTAGTTGATAGCAATCAAAGTTTGTTAACTGCAAATAGAGGAGAGAGTTATAGCGTGGCTGTCATTACTGTGTCATGCAAATATAACTAATCCTTCTGGGAGCTGGGAGAAGCTGCTGTAGCTAACTCGTGCCTCACAGAAGATTATCGCTAGAAATCCACCTTTCCAAAGTGTCTGGCTGACTTTCAGATTTCCAGTCATATGTCATTCAATATAGAAGAAAAAAAAAGTGAGACCGCAAATTTAATTAAATGTATGCAAACCTTGGTGTGTTGCCTGTCTTTAGTACATACACACAGGAGATAAAGTTCATGGGGCCAGGCTACATATATCTGTTTCCCTGACAGTGTTTGCATTAACTGGAAAGAATCTTTAGATTCAAAGTGTGATGAAACAAAAATTGGCTTTCTCTGGTGATGCTGAAGGACAAAGTCTTATGTGGTTAGACTGACAAATAAATGTACACTGTTTTTAGTTTTTAAAGGTTATAGAAGATGACATTTCTGTTTCTTTTGCTGTGACACTCTATATTAAATGGATGGTGTATCTTACAAGCCACGGCATCTTATAATATATTAAATGTGGTAATCCTAAACCACCCCCATCCTTGGCAGGTGCTACATGTTCTCATGTTGATGCTATCCGTGATGTTAGCTGACAAGCCTGCTTCAAAATTAGCAGTGGCATGCAAAATAGACAGCCAAGGAGAATTCTCCTCAGTAGTGTCTAGAAAAACAGAAATCAAGCCTGCGGTAAAGATAGTTTCATAATAATTGCTTTGGGGGGGGGAATCTAGAAGTCTGACAATATCAAGTGTTACAAAGAATGTAGAATGACAGGATCTCATTGGAAAACAGTCTGCTACTTTCATATGGAATTTAACAGGCACATACCCTGGGACCCAGAACTCCATTCCTTCCCAAGAGTTCTTTAATATACATACATACATACATACATACATACATACATACATACATACATACATAGACTATACAGCAGCAGCAGCAGCAGCAGCAGCAGCAGCAGTAGTAGTAGTAGTAGTAGTAGTAATGGGCCTAGAGAGATGGCTAAATCGTTAAGAGCACTTGCTGCTCTTCCAGATGATCCAGATTCAGTTCCTAGCACCTAACAGGAGGCTGGCAACCACCTGTAACTCCAATCCCAGGGGATTTGATGCCCTCTTTTGCCTCCATGGGCACCTGCATGCATCTGGTTCACATAAAATATGAAGGTGCACATAGATTAATAATAAGCAAATAGATCTTCTTTAAAAATCACATCACAGTGTGTGTGAGTGTGCATGTTAGCGTGTGTAGCATACGTATGGAAGTCAGAGAACAATGTTTGGGAGTCAGTTCTCTGCCTCCACTGTGTGGGTCTGGAGAGCTAAATCAGATCTTTAGGCCTGGTGGCATGTGCCTGTACCCTCTGAGTCATGTCACCTCGGTCATCCTTTTCACATCACATGTGAACCGAGGATCACATATAAAGAAGGGTAAACTTATGTGCCTCACTCACACAAATATTTTCCCTCAGGACTTGCACTGTATCTTGGGGCCAGTAAGATGGGTCAGTAGATAAAAGGCATTTGTTACACAAGCTTAGCAGCTAGGCTGCTCACCCATCTGCTGCTCATGCAAATGTGGAAGGAAAGAAGGTAGCAACTCCATAGAGATGCCCCTGACCTCCATGTGACTATGTGACTGCCATGGCACACATGCCCACATACATGTCACACACACACACACACACACACACACACACACACACAGGTTTAAATATATTAACTGTAATGCAATAGGCAACAGAAGTATTTTTATGAATTTTCTACTTCGTCATACAGATAGTAAAAAGACATAATCAAGGGCTGAGAGTTAATAAAAGTAATAATTTAGGGGGCTGGGATGATGGCTCAGTTTGTAAAATGCCTGTTGCATAAGCATAAGGATCCGTGTTTAATCCCAGAACTCACTTAAAGGACAATGGCCAAAAAAGACCAGTGGGGAACCTGAAGAAATGGAGAATTGCCAACTCTGACAAGGGGGAAAAAACTTTACACAGCTTGAGAAATGGTCAGACTTTCTTCTAGCTTTCTTCTCACCCACTCTAGGGAGAGCCTTAGACACTCAGTTTCACCCCATGAACCTGTTTCTGTATCTGCAAATGACTTGTACTGTGACCTGAATATTTCCTGAGACTTTGTAAGGCTGCAGAGAGACAAGCTTCTGGAGCACAGGGTGAAGAGTCACAGCAGAAGCCATTGCTAGTGTTGGGGAGGTGACAAGCAGGGTATGTACAGCAAGGACGAAATATGAGCTCCCGACACCCGTGATTCCAGACACTGTACCCAGGAGCCAGGTGTCCGTCTTCAGGTGCCCAGGCAGGCAGGCCTGCTGTGTGGACACTTAGGCTCCTGAGACGGTGTGTGGATGGCTACAGACATCCTCAGTATCAGGGCCAGCCCACTTTGGAGCTGGAAAGCAGAATAAGGGATGGGAGCCTGGGCCTGGGGTGGAGTAGGTACTGGAGATGATGCCTTAGGGTTTGCCATGGGGAGGCAGGGAGCTGTGAGGATCTCTCTTCCCTGCCTGGGTGGGTATAAATGAATGTCTGTGCCTTTAAGATTCTTTGACATCCCTGAGATTGGTAACAGACCTCCCCTGCGGATGGCCAGCAGTAGCTGTGGAATGCTGTCCTAATATAAAACCCACTCTTGGTGGTTTTCAGTGGACACTCCCACTGGCAGGCTTTGGAGAGAAATCACCTATTATGGAAGAGGCCCTGGTCATCTGGACTGATCCTGCACCATGTGATTACTGAGAACAGGACACTTCCCTTCTCAGGTTGAGACTTTCCCAGCTCACAGCTGACCAGCAGCAGACCCTGACAACTCACCCTGGACCTGGGGCTAATGCTGATGGCTGGGAGGGGTGGCACCCCAGAGTCTTGCTCCCAAGTATCCTCTTCCCACCCGCTTGGGAGTGCCTTGATTGACAGCCACCATCTGCCCTTTGCAGTGTTCCGGGGTTGCGTTCCTCCCCAGACTGGAGTGTCGGGGCAAGTACCCTTTTTGTGTGTTTACAGAGGGAAGTTGAGTCTAGAGTCTGGACCTCCTGCTCCATGTACTGCGCAATCACCTTCCCACTGTGACATTCCCCCTTCCAGCCTGGAGACTCTGCAAAAATGCTGCTCACGAGCCAGAGAGAGCTGGGCTGAACCTGGTTTGCTGTTTAGCAGCTGTGTGGCCTGGGCCAAGTTCTTAAGCTTTTCCTGTCCTCAGTTTTCCCCTTCATAAAATGGGAATAATGATGATACACATTTCAAGTTAAAAGCATGAAATGATCTAGATACATATTAATGACTAAAGAGAGTGGATCTCAGAGTGGTCCAGGAGTCTCCAAGACACTTTCAGAATGACAGTGATATTAAAACTGTTTGCAGGATATGGAGCTTGAGATGTAGCCCTGGGTTCTATACCAGCACCTCATGAACTGGGTGCAGTAGAGCAAGTCTATAATCCCAGCACTCAGAAGGTAGAGACTGGAAGGTCAGAGGTTCAAGACCACCCTTAGCTACAAACTTAGTTTAATACCAGTCTGGGTACATGGGATACTGTCTCAAAGTAACACAATAGAATAATAGAGATTTCAGATAAGGAGCTTATTCTGGATTGTTCAATAAAGTCTCATATAATAACAAGATTCCTTATAAAGGAAAAGAGAGTCATGTAGCCAGGGAGGAAGGGCAACAAATGAGTTTTGACTGTGTGGGCAGAAGAGGACTTCTCATCTGCTGGATTAGAGTTACAGACAGTTGTGAAACCCCTGATGTGGGTGCTGGAAACCAAACCCAAGTCTTCTGTAAGGGCAGTAGAGGTCTTAACTGTTGAGCCATTTCTCCAGCCCCAGAGTAAATGATTTGAAAGTGCTCCTGCCAGCCCTGAAACTAAAGCAACCTGGAGAAGGTATGCTATGTGCTGTATATCAGTAGTATGAACAGGCTATGCCATTCAATACAATGAGTGTTTGGCCAGTTCCTCTTAAATTCTATTTAGCATTCTTAAAATATGCATGCATATATGTGTGTAATTACGTAAGTAAAATGATGTAAGAACAAATGAATGCTATTCATTATAGGCAAACTCTCTACCAACTGAGCTGCACACCAATCTTATTTATTTACTGTGATAGTGGGGGTCAAACTCAGGACCCCATGGATGCTATCAAGTGCTTTACTAATGAGCTGCTCTCCTAGCCCTCAACATCTTGATTTAATTACATCTTGACAGTCTCCCCTGCTGTGCAAGGTAACTTAGCACAATCTTTGTTTGTTGGGATGTGAACATCTTTGGGGCCATTATTCTGCCTGCTCTGTTCATAAATCATGAAAATGTATCCTGGAGAGCACTTTCTTCAATTGCATTGCCTTGTGCCAAAAGGTTAGTAATATCATTAAAAAGCAAACATTGCTCTGGCAATGTAAATTAGTAAAACAATTTAGCAACTGACAGTAGAGAGGGGATTTTAAACAATGAAAATAAGATGCTGTTTTTTATATCAAGGAAAGGGAATCAACCTAGATGACTACCAACAGAAGAATGGATTATGAAAATGGAGTATATGCACAGAATGGAATATTATTCATCTTTAAGAAAAATGAAATAATTAAATTTATAGAAAAATGGATAGATTTGGACAGAGTAATAGTGAGATGACCCAAACCTAGAAAGACAAAAATGTACATCCTTTCTCATATGCAGACCCTATAATAGCCTAAAATGTATATCTGTACCTACGTAAACAGGTATCTAGGTGTGAGTGAGAATAGTACAAAATCCAGAAAGGAGAGAGTGTGCTATTAGGGGATTAGGAAGGATGGAAGGAAGGCAAAAGTACACAGGGTCATGAAAAAGTTACAAGGTCATGCTTTTTTCTAGATTCAACTCTGCCCGAGGTTTTTCTTTTTCACTGTGGCTAGATCGATTCAGCTTTCTGGGTTGGAGCAGCAAGAACCATAAAATAAATTTAAAAATTAATTTATAGTGGACATATAATACCCTGAGTGATTTCAATGATTTTAGAATGAATAGTAACTGCAGAGAAGTCACTGAGGGATACAAAATTTGGATCTGGACAAATGTTTGCGTGCATCCTTAAGCCAGCTGTGTGGTGTTTTTTATTTGTGAGTTAGCTAGAAGTACGTGATTTTTTAAAAAGTCATTCATAGTAACAACCGAGCTGCTTCTGTCTCTATAGGTTTGCCTTGGGAACTTGAAGCGGAAAGAAAAAGGGCCATGGGATTAGAAGGTCTTGGAGAGACACAGGATGTGTGGCAGACTGTGGCTTGATGTGAGTGTCATTTCCAAGACTCAGATACAGGGTGACAAAAGGGAACCCTAAGGTCCTTGGTGACAGTCTTTAGGATAAGTTAAATGGCAGCATCTCTGGCTGGAAGGACCCTCCAGGACAAATGGGGGCAGGGCCATTGGGAAGTGTGTGAGCCAGCTGTCTGAGGAACAAGCCAATGGAACTGTACTCTTACATCAAATCTTTTAATGTGTTGGGTTAACATTCAATGTTAACCCTCCCCTCCTCTCTCCCCCTCCTCTCCACTCCCCTCCTCTCTCCCCCTCCTCTCCCCTCCCCTCCTCTCTTCTCTCCTCTGTTGTCCTCCCTCCCTTATCCTCCTTCCCTTCTTTTTTTCCTTCCTTCCTGGGCTGGGGATGGAACCTAGACCTTCTGCTTGGTAGGCAAGCAATCTACCACTGAGATATAACCCCTTTCTTAACTTTTTTGAAGCAGAGCCTCACTAATTTGCCCTACAGGCCTTGAACTTGTGATCTCCCTGTCTCTGCTTCTCGGGTAGTTGTGATTACTGACCTTTATCACTGGGCCTGATTTCTAAGAATATCCACTTGTGCCTGAGACAATCTATGGAGCCTACAGGATGTCAGGTGGGTTTTGGAATCTGAGCCAGTTGATCATAGAAGAGTCTCCATCTAGGCACCCGCCCCTCCCCAATCACCAATTGCTAGAAGCTGCTCTGGGAGAGCGATTACATGCATGGATGGACAACATTTGTAATAAGGCCTCCAGGGAAAGCTGAATATTAAATTGTCATTTTGCTGTGATTATGTAAAAAGTAAATGCTCTGCAACTAAAATCTGCAAAATCCTCCCTCATCAATAGAATTCTAATGAGGGTTTCCAGGCTCAAAATTCAAATCATCCCCCTAATTCATCTCCTCATCAAGACACCAAGAGTCTCGGAAGCTGATTGGTGCACTGCTAAGGTCCAACTGCTAGGCTACCGGATGTAGTTTTCTTTTGTCTCCTGGGTCAGGAGGTAGGTTTCTCAGGGACTCTGGGCTGGAGAGGCATCTCATGCTTATCCAAAGGGTAGGTGATGAACACACAGTACCTGTCTCACCAGACCTGGGGTTGAAAGGCCTGATTTGATGTTCTAGGGATTCACCAGTCGGTGAAGATTTTGCAGCAATGAACCTTCCTTGTGCTTCTTTCTTCAATGTGTATATGTGGCTGGGGAAAGGAACACTAATGCCTCTCTCATGCCCAGACAGGCTATGGCAAGGGACACCTTTTGGGATGGTTAATCTTGTCAATTTGACTGGGTTTGGGTTCAACCGAGAGACATTCTCATGGATATGTTCAGGGAGGAGTAAGTGAAGGGACATGGTCTGCCAGAGCAGGCACCTTCCAGCAGTGCCTCAGACGCAAAGAAATCCAAGAAAAAGAGGTTTCACTCACTTGCCCACCTCTGCCTCTTGCTACTGTGTCTCTCTTATTGTTTTTGCTGTGGCCATCCTTTGCTGCCATCAGAACCTAGCCTTTTCTGCCTTCCAACAAGGACAAAATTTCTTAATTGCAACAGGGGCTGGAGAGATGGCTCAACGAATAAAGATACACGCTACCAAGTATGAGGATCTGAGTTCTGTTTCAGAGACCATATGGTGGGAGGAAAGAATCAGCTCCCAAAAGTTGTCATGGGTGTCAATACAGACACACACACACACACACACACACACACACACACACACACACACACACAAAAAAAAAAAAAATTAAAATGAGAAACTCATCAACCAAAGCTCTAGCTTTACCCTTCTGAGCCTTTAGTGTTCTGACTCCCAATGTGTCCTTCTCTGCTGATCCTGGGTGCCCAGTGAGATGACACTGGGTCATCTTGTCCTTCCAAAGCTTTATTATCAAAACTATACTTCCTGGAGGCTCTTGAGTGATTCCGTCTTTAAAGATTCACAATCCACAATCTTCGATCCTTGTTTTGCCTACAGGAGGCACATCCTCATCCGGATGCATCAGTGCTCCCAGTGCTCATGGAGCTGAGGGCTTTGTAACTTCTTACCTACTAGCCATCAAATGATCCTTTTAACCTCTAGGGGCTAAAGTCAATGACTTTTTTCTCTAGACACATGGAAGCCAAAACCATGATGTACTCGATCCTATTATATCCACTCTTGGTTCTGGCAAACAATTCTTGTGATGTTGAAGAAAGGATATTGTTATCCCAATTAAACAAAACAAAACAAAACAAAATCTCCCCACCTCCTGTGTGTGTGTGCTCATGCATCAGTGTGGACATAAATGCACACATCAGTTGTCTTCCTGACTTCTCCACTTAGTTATCAGTCCTGAATATCTTTGATTTATGCTTTGACAATTTTACATCTGTATAAATTAATAATAAATTTGAGCAAGTCCACTTTCAACTCTCTCTGCCGCTAACAAGAACAGGAGACAGAAACCAGACATGCAGCTCAGGACTGAGGCCTCCAAAGCCTTGAGGACTAGAGACATTCTTGGGTCTTTAGTCAAGAATGACAGAAGGGAGCTCTAGTTTCTACTGTCCTAAATGAACATCCCTCCCTGGAGCCTGTACATGGAGGTGGGGGCCTGAACTCCAACCTAGACATCGGTCCCTTCTAGTGGATAGCCTTTGGACTGTATCTCCAGATTTTCATGGTGAAAATCAGTTGTACCTGTTCCTCCAACTTCAACCTATCTCCTAAGTGATTTTAGGGTTACCTCTTCACAGGGGACAATGACACAGCAGCAGTAAAGCCCATTATGGGAAAACTACTTCCTTTTGGTCAAGAGGATAAAATCCCTGGCCTGAGTGGAGACTTAACATTCTAACTGGGCTGGACAATCACCTGGTCAAGGGACTGGCCTTAGGCAAATAGGCTTACCTTAAGCCATGTTAAAAAGATAGGCAGAATAATTGTCCCTTTAATGACAGCACCCTAGAGCAATAGCTTTAGAGGGCCACAACCATATACAACTTGGTAAGTCTGTTCAATTTTCTGAGTTAGTCAAAAAAGCATAAATTCCTTTTCCTTTTTAAAATAAAATGTATGATCTAAGTATGTTTTCTCTAATGCGTTGGGCTTCTTAATTCTTTAAAGTCCTCCTCTCCACTACATGGCTGCCTGCCACCATGTGACTGACCTCCAAGCTGGCGTAACTCAAATGGCGTGGCTGTTTTTCCTCCTTCTCTCCTCCATACGCCTGGAGGTAGCTGCTGAACTATATAGCTTGTCTACCCAGGGACTTTTTCTTCCAGACGCTAATAAAATTGTCTTCCAGCTTCAGTTTGAGTCTTTCTTAAATTCCTTTATTAATGAGAATAAGAACCCCCCAAAGAGTACCCAGTTTTCATGGTATCTATCTTCTGGTGTTCTTCCAAACTTCTAGTAAATTCCACTCCCTCCAAACACATTCCCACTTTTACCTCTCTCTCTCTCCCACTCCCTTCATCCCCCCTCCAACCCCATATCCAAGGCTTGCTCACTGTTCTTGTTTGATCAATCTTGTGTGGATCCTATGCAGGCAGCTATAGCTACAGTGAGTTCATGGGAGGGACAGCCACCACGTGCAAAAGCCAGTGTTTCACAGCCCTTGTCCACACCCTGCTCTTACATTCTTTCCTCTCTCTCTTCCACAATGTTCGCTGAACCATCAGGGTCAACTTCATCCTTTGAGGCAGAGTCTCTCACTGACCCCAGAGTCCACCAGCTTTTCTAAGCAGGAAAAGCAACAAGACTCAAAGATCCTTCTGTCCCCACCTCCACTTGTGTGTGATTTTTCTTCATTAAATCATTCAAAGCAGGAAGACCTACTTTTAATCTGGATCTTTTGAGGTGGGAAGACCTTAATCTGGGCCATGCCTCCTGCTGGTAGCCCATATGAAGGCCATGGAAGAAGGAAGCATCTCTCTTTGCTTGCTCTTGCTGGCAAGTTCATCCCTTCACTGGCATTAAGCCTACTTCTTCAGGGCTTCCAGCATACACTGAAGACCAGCTGAGGCATCTAGCCTCGTAAATTGAACATCCATACACTACATTCTTAGACTTTCCAATGGTAGCCATTGCTGGTATACTAGCTGGACCATAGCCTGTAAGCCACTTTAATAGATCGCACGCATGTGCGCGCGCGCGTGCACACACACACACACACACACACACACACACACACACACACACACACACACACTCAGTTCTGTTCCTCTAGAGAACCCTGCCTAATACAGCAGCAAAGAAGCAAGACCGCAGGAAAATTCAACTTTCTAGGAATCTTACTGGAAGTCCCACTTACAGGGGAAAGTCATTCCCTAGACCCCTAGACCCCAAGAGCAATGCTAACAGACCCGACTTTTAACATACCAGATTGTAATTCCATCTGAGGCATCTCCAGAGTTACCTCACTTATCTCACCTGTCAAAGGAGGTTAATGTGGCAGTGGGGTTTCTAGGCAGTCTTTTGAGATGTAACTTGAAGGGCTCCCAAATGATGTACACTGCTAATGCTAAAACACTTACTTGCTTATTCTACTTTAAGGAGCCTCTACCCACACCACTGGCCATATCTTGTTTTGCCCTACTTTGCATTGGGAAGCACACACCCCTCAGGTTTGTCTTACATATTTTCTGAGCATCTCTCTTTTTATCACTCGTGTTTCAGCCTGTATTAAAATATCTTAATAAACTCTCCAACTTCTCTTCATTGTAAACCAATTCATCTTGAGATTCTTTTGAGTATCAAGGCTACCCGAGTCTAGGTCCCTAAAAGTCTGGGGGAGCTCCTGAGTCTGCTGAAGATGGTAGTGTTAAGCTATGTCTCCACCCCCTCACCACTGACATGTAATAACAGAGTTCCTTGGTCGTCTCCATTTTGAGAAAGGCTGCCTGGGTTCTGTTGATGATTTCTTATTTATCACCTGCACGGACCCAGGGAAATCATTCACATTATCTAGCTTCACTCTCTTCATCCATATAAAGGGATTAGAGCCTTCTTTTCAGGGATAAATATGCTAGTATTAAAAATGCCAGTACAGACAATGCAGCTGGAGTACTGCATGCCCACAGTGAATGCTAGCTGTGAAGAAGAAATATTTTTAAAATACTTACAGAGGACTAGTGAGACTGTCCAGTGGGTAAAAGGCATTTGCCACCAATCTTGATGACCTGAGTTTGATCCCCAGGACCCACATCATTGGAAAGAGAGAAACAATTCCTATACATTGCCTCTGACCTCCACACACATGCCATGTAAACCATGCCATGTAAAACCAAAAACAACCCAGTAGACTGAGCCTGGAATGAATTCTTCGAAGAACTGCTGTCCAACATCAGTGCCCTTCACCTGGCCACCTTCTAGCCCCAAGACAGATTATGGAAGGGGCCTGGTTATATACAAAAATAAAATTTCTGAGAACCAAGACTTGTGCCTAAGATTGCCTGGTCAGAACTTGCATCATATCTCACCAACACCAACTCTGTCCTTTGTGTGCTGGTAGGGAGCTAGACACAGAAGCAGAACGACAGCTATCCTTATGCTCATCCCCACACCCTTGCATAGCTGTCAAAGACTTCCCACCTTCCAGTCCCCAAGATGCTGCCCCCATCCCCACCCCAATACCAACTCTTCTAATTCAAACAGTGGTGGAAACCATCCAGCCCTAGGAGCAGGAGCCTGGCATCTCTTCTCCCTCTCCTACCTTCAGTTTAGGGGTCCTCAGGTCCTTGCTGATGCCTCCAGACAAAATAGCTAGGGATTTCCTTCCCCAGTGAGGAAGAATAGAAAAAACACACCATACCACACCACATACCCTGAATACCAGACATTCCTCAGATGCTTTGCTTTGTAGGTGATGGCCACCGATGCTGCTGTAGCTTACTCAGGCTTACTACATGGCAGGAAACAGGAAAACCTGTGCCCCAATTACTCATCCCCAAGTCCAGGAGAGGCCAGGGACCCTTGCTGTCTGTTCCTTCTGCTGTCTGCACTGAGCCTGTTAATACTTTTCATACTCACCAAGTAAGCCCCATTTTGGAACCCAGGCATTACCAACATGTCTTTCTAGAAGAGCATGGAGTGCTAGAGAGATGGCCCAGTAGTTAAGAGCAGGTACTACTCTTACAGAGGACCCAAGTCCAGCGTATGCTTGTGCATATAAAGTTCAGAGGTCAGGGCTGAGTGTTGATGTCCTCTTCAGTTGCTCCCTACCTTTTTGTTTGTTTGTTTTTGAGACAGGGTTTTCTCACAGCCCTTGCTGTCCTAAAACTCACTCTGTAGACAAGGCTGACCTCGAATTCAAAGAGATCCACCTGTCTCTGCGTCCTGTCTCTCACTGAAAGTGGAGCTCGCTGATTGGCTAGATTTGATTGCTAAGCACTGGGGATCCTCCAGTCCCACTGACCCTATATGTCCACTCTCCTCACCCCCCCCCCCACCCCCAGTGCTAAAGATATGGAGTCTTGATTGCTTTTGCTCAGTCATCTTTGGGGTGGAATCCATCCTGAGGCTGCCTAAATATATGGCTAAAAGTGGCTTCTTCATTCATCACTGCTATGGGAGAGGGAGTCCAACACCTTCAGTAGACATTTCTTCTCCCCTGGCAAGAATCAGGGAATAGGCACAGTTCTGACCCAACCAGTAGTAAGAGGAACGGCATCTTCCTTGACCCAGTCAGAGCACCCTTGGCTTCCGGTCGGCTCTCCATAGATACTGTTCCACTTGGAAAGGAAGTGGGAGAGTTAAGCAGAATGTTAATCATGCATTCCCAACGGTCTTGAAAGCTTGCTCAGAGCCATGTCTCTCCGAAGTCCAAAGCTCTTGCATGTTCTTTTTGCTTCCTTTTTTTGTCTCCAGACAGCAAAGAAAGAAAGCCTGAGGTATTGAACTGCAAGTGCCTATGTCCCAGGGGCCTTCAGGGTTTATTAAAGAAACCTTTCTTTCTGCCCCCCTCCCATCTCTTCAGCTCCAGGTCATGAGTACCATCTTCTGGAGACTAGAACACACCATCTGAAGTCTTTTCTAAACTTTAGTAACAACTTCCTTTGGGTTGGCTTCCTTCCTGTGCCAGCTACTCTTTTATGTCAACTTGACACAAGCTAGATGTTCTGGTGAAGCTTCACCCCAGCCCCTGGCATCCATATACCCAAAGAGACTGGGATGTTATGCTAGAAATTCCTCCTAAGCCCCCTCCACTATCCCTGCTGCATCTCAGAAAAGCCTGCCAAATGATGACCCCTCCCTGAGAGATGCTCAGGACCAGTCCCACGGGGTATTTAAAAACTCCCCCCAGAAAATAGATGTGTGATTTTCCAGTTTTCCTTTCCCTGTCTCCTCTCTGTGGGGCTGGAAGGCCATTCAGGAGCGTTGTATCCATTAAACACGGGCTTTTTCTAATTCGGTTTGATTTGGTCTAATTTGGATTGCTGCATCAGTGGAGAGGCTTATCCAGGTGCAGAAACTTTTCACTAGGGTCATTAGGAAGAAGGAATATGAATTGAGAAAATACCTCCAAAGGATTGGCCTGTAGGGAAGTCTGAAGGGCATTTTCTTGATGGATTATTGATGTGAGAGGGCCTAGCTTACTGCAGTGCCACCCTGGGCTAGTAATCCTAGGTGCTCTAAGAAAAGCAGGCAGAGCAAGCCATGGGGAGCAAGCTAGTGGCAGCACTCCTCTATCTCATCGGTTCAGCTCCTGCCACCCACTCACTCCTGCCTTAACTCTCTGATCTCACTTCCTTTGATGAAGAACTATGACGTGGTACGCAAAGTGAGAAAACCCTTTGCTCCCTAACTGCTTTTGGTCTGGTTGGTTTACAGTGCAGCACTAGGAACGCTAACAGATCCCACCTTTCAGGTTCCGCTTGTTAGTGGAGAGTGTGATGAGGAGGTGCCAGGATATTCAGGATCAAGCTGTGTTTCCTTGAAGTTGTGTTAGGAAGGGACCCCTAGGAAAGCACTCTTTGGGCAAGCTATTTTGGGCAGTCATGTTACTCCATGCTAGGGTGGGGTCACGTAGGGGATAAGACGAGGAAGGAAGGAGACAGCTGTGGTAGGTGGTAGCTGTTTAGGAACAATCTTTTTCTTGTGTGTTCAAGTTCAAATGAGAGGGCCCACAAACAGGTCATGAACACTGGTCACAAACTAACCTTCACTGAGACTATCCTTCTTATGTATGATAGCTTTGAAAGCTGGTGACAGGTGACAAGATGTGAACCCTGCCTGTGACATAGAAGGGGCTGTTTATATAAATATAGAAAATAATTCTAGTGAGATTTTAAAGTAGGACTCCAATAAATCCAAGGTGTGGTTCCAAGAGCCTTTGTCCTTAGAACATATGATAATTAAAACAAAGCAATTCCCTAAGGACAAAAACACTGACATGAGGGCGGCAGGACCCTTTTGGAGATACTGAAGCCCTTAAGAAGTTTCAGTGACACACAAAGCTATTCACCTATACTTTGCTTCTTAAGTTTCTCCTAGAAACTTCTCTTTTGTCCTACCGGAGAAATAGGTATACTCTACTAGTGTCCCATGGAACTACACTGCCCCCTGTGGCCCAAACCATCTGGGGTGAGGACAGTCTGGCAAACAGCTTGGGGCTGGAAACTGTGGCTGCATGGTCCACGTGGCAGGGCTGTCATGTTCCTGACGCATCAGGCCTGCGGGTCTGAAGACTGTGGCCTTGAGGCAGAGTGGTAGTGGTGTGAGGCTGTTTCTCTCCTTCCCTTTGGGACTGGAGCTCTGAATTCCAAGTTGTAGCACTAGCAGGTGATGTCTGTTTCTAAACTTCAGTTTTAGCCTTTCATGCTCTTCTCTCCCCATCCCTCCCCACCCTGAAGTACAAAACTCCCTCCACTGCTGCTGTCAGCTAATTGCTTCCCTCTGCCTTTGAAGGTCAGCTCCTGCCCTGCTCAGCCTGAGCTCCTGCCCCTCCCCAAAGCTCTATGTCTTTTTAGCCTTGGTCCACAGTGGCAGAGGGACTGACTTCTCCAGACCCATTAAGGTCTTTGGAATGTTTCCTACAGAGCCCTGGGAGCTGAGAAGTCACCAGAATTGGCTTTTCCCTTACTGCTTCTCTGTCAACCCCAGTAATGTTAGAAGGCTGGGAATGCAGGCTTCTTTATACTCTGGGTCCCTCAAGCCCTGGATGCATGTGGAACATAGTCAGCCTTCTGATGAAACTGGAAGATTCCTGCAACACTGAGTTCTAAGCCGAAGAAAATCAAAGTCCCCCCCCCCCAAGCTGTAGAGTTTCTGAAACTAAATTGATAGGGAACTCTGAATATGGTCCCAAGATCTTAGGCCTTACAATGACCTTCTTGGGTACTGTCTCTGGACAGGTCATCCTGTCCTATGCTCCAGCCTGTACCTGGGCAAAGGGCCAGAGGCTTTCTTACTCTGGAGGACTCAGGGTAAGCAAATCTTGTGTTGTGTTCAGGGTGAAGGATGTTCAAATGAAAATCCCCAGGCGAGTGTCTCGTCATATAGTTACCATGGCACACTGGTGTTCCAGAGGAATATGGTCCCTAGCACCCGTGCAAGGTAACACACAACTTCCAACTACCTGTAACTACAGTTCTAGGGAATCCAGTGCCTTATGGCCCTGTGTGCATCTAAACTCACAAAGATGTGTGCAAATACACACAAATATAAAACTCTTTTGTTTGTTTGTTTGTTTGTTTGTTTTGAGACAGGGTTTCTCCATGTAACAGTCCTGGCTGTCCTAGAACTCTCTCTCTCTCTCTCTCTCTCTCTCTCTCTCTCTCTCTCTCTCTCTCTCTCTCTCTAGATCAGGCTGGCCTTGATCTCACAGAGATCCACCTGCCTCTGCCTCTGCCTCTGCCTCCTAAGTGCTGTGATTAAAGGTGTGCACCATCACTATATAATGGCTGAGATGATACCCAAATTAGATATCAAATGCTTTCAAATAAAACACCTAGTACCAGGAGTAGGTTACATCTTTTTATCCTGTTGGTCAAAGGGGTCCCACAGTCACTCACCCTAAATACTACTGGCTATTGTCAATGCTGTGGTTACCTTTCACAACTTGACAGTAAGACCCTACTGCTGAGGACACCACATATTGATGGTATAGAACATGGAGACATCTAGCAGGCACTCATTTGGAAGTTTCACCCCTACTGGTTAGCATTCATAGAGCTAAAGTGCTTCATGCACTACTGGATAAATGCAATCATCAATCTCACCTAGTAATGAACCCTATGAGTTAGAATAATGAACTGCCTGCAGGAAAGGACACTGGTACAATAGCAGTAAGAGTGTTAGGAGAATAACAACTACTGTTTGATTGGATTTAAGGCCTGCTCCATGACATGGAACTCATACCTGGTAACTATTGATGAGAACAAGAACCTGAAAGTAGGTAGGTCATGGGCTGGGGAAAACCTACTATTATTCTACAAAATGAAGATAGCAATAAAACAACTCCTAATGACATATACTATACCCTTAATCACTTAACTCTTACTGGAGCATCTTTTTGCAGTAGATGGTAATAAACAGAGACCCATAACTGGACAATGTGCAGAAAGTGAGATGCTTTGGAGTGCTCAGCTCTGAATGAGACATCTAACATATACCCTTTCTCTCAAGGCTCAGGGATCCATGAAGAAGAGGGGTAGAATGATTGTAAGAAGTAGAAGCTGTGAATGATGTTCCAGACAAAACAAGGGCAGATGCACATATGAACTCACAGAAGTTATACCAACACACACAAGACCAGTACAAGCCCAAGCCAGGCAAAATGCCCACATGATAGAGGAGGAGTAAGCACTAAGTTCCAACCTAAACAAGAAGGTATTCACAATGATGGGAGCTGGGAGGAAATCAGTTGTCATCAATGGAATGACAATAGATCACCCACATTCCAGGGCAGGCTGCACCATGCTCAGGAGCAGTTGTTCAACTCAAATCAGATTCTACATTTTTCAGTGTCTTTTAACAAAGAGAACACGAAGCTGGATGTGTAGGAATGGGAGAGGATCTGGGAGGAGCTGGGATATGGGAAATGATGTGATTAAATATATATTGTAAAAGGACTGGGGAGAAGTTTGAGGTTAAGAGCACTGGTTGTTCTTCCAGAGGACTGGGGTTTGGTTCCCGACACCAAAATAGTGGCTCACAACCATCTGTAACTTCAGTTCCTTGGGATCCAATGGCATCTTCTGACCTTTGCAGGTACCAGGCATGCATGTGACACACATGCATAGTCACAGGCAAAACACATATATAGAAATAAATACATAAATAAATCTTTAAAATATATACTGTAGGAGATTATCAAAGAATTAAGAATTTAAAAGGTCTGTAGACAAACAAATCATGAGTTTGGAAACACCAACGTGGAACTTTGTCCTTTGTTAGTTGGATGACCTCAACAGAGTAGCTGGGAGTTCCCAGCTCTATTAGCTAACTAAAATTGGAGTAGTTACCAACTTCTCTATGCTTTGGCCTCAAATATACTAAATGGGGATAAGGCTACCTGCACATCTAGCTATGAGGAATAAATGGGGGTAATAGAGTGTTGGCTACCTAGCATCTGCTTCCCTGTTCTCATTGGTGGTAGTTCCCTCCCTAGATTGCATCCCTATTTTGGAATGCTCTGGACCCCAATATAATACATGTTCTTGACCTCCTCCTTTCTGTACCCCTCCAAGCCCTGACTTGCTGAATTGTTCCTGTTCCTCTAAGCTGTAGCCTCATTAAACCTAGGCTGTTGCACTTACAACCCCACTACTTCATCACTCCTGTGAACTCCAGTGTTTAAGATCAGGCAAATGCCATTCTCTTGGAAGCCCTTCCCGCTTTCAGGGCTAGAGTCTGTTTTTCCATAGTTCTGGTTCAAGGGTTTCTTTCACATTCCCTATATTGTGGCCTCCTCTGGGAAGCCCTTTCCACCTTCAGATCAGTTCCCTATTGTTCCCATTTCTCTGGGTCAACTGTCTATATTCTCCAAATTGTGACCATCTCAGGGTCTGTGAATTGGGCTCCGAAGTCCTGGGCACAGCAGGTGTTGGGTTTCACACATAAGGTCCTTGTTGGCCTTTTCATCTGAGTTGGTCTGGTGCACAGAGGATGAGTTTTGATGGTTACCAACCAGCCTCACCCAGCTACCTCCTGTCTCCCTGAGTCTTGGGCTGCACCTTTGAAGAATGGCCATACACTTTTTCTAGACTGCTGAGTCCTGAGGTACGTGTCTGGCAGCACAGTGTTGGCACTCAGGAGGCGACTCAGCAGATGGCAGCCTCTCACCCCATTTCCTGGTCTGCCCCTCAGGCTTCTTACTTTTGTTTGGGTGGTGGTCAGCCCTAACCCCATAGTCACTGTTCTTATTAAATCAGATGTATGAGACCTTCATTATCAATTGGCTTAGAGAGAATGAGTTAAAGAGCCCTCTTATTAATTGGTGGCCATTCCAATGTCACTTTTGGTTGTTATGGTGATTCTTTGACAACCCCATCTTACAGATTATGAATGCCTCATATTTTTCTAAATCTGGCTGCCCTGACAACAAGGACTCCTGGCCAAGGATCCACCCCCTCAAACAGGAAGGAAGGCTAGAGGTGACATTTTTGGCCTCAGCTGTCACAAATGAACTCAATCTTCCTGTGGTGGCTCTCCAGGTCAAGTGTCTCATATGCTTCCTTCAGGATTTAGGTGTTCAGTCTTCCAGTGACATGCATGGTCACAAGGCTGAGCTACCTGTTTCAAAGTGACGAAGAAATGACACCTTCCTACTCAGTCCATCTTCTGGCATCAGCAAAGCTGAATAGAACTGGGTGGCACCTGTGGCTTTTGGTCTTATTCCCCCCCCCCCACACCCTTGGTTACCATGAAGATAGTTAGCTTAGGGCGGAACAGCAGAATTTCTTCCCCATGATGAAGACACTCTCTTTTTTGGCTCCCTCCCATTGCCATGAAACCTTCACACAAGTTCATTCCTTTAAAAGTTTATTTCTGATGAATAAAAAAAATAATTTATGTGATTAGATAAATTAATTTATGTGATTAAACATTATGACAAGGGCAGAGTTTCCATTTCTTGTCTTCTGGCTGGTGGACATGGCTGCAGAGGGGTTTGCACGTTGCTGCTTCCTGGTAGGCAGGAAGCTGGGTTCTAGGGAGACCAGATAAAGCCTAGCTCACTTCACAGTAAAGCATCAGCTTTTCATGGTATTTGCAGACTAATGGAAGGCCCGTTCATACTCACTCCCAATGAGCATAACCTCAATGCTCCAAGCATAAGTTCAGGCCAATGGAGCAGATGATGCCTTCCCTAGCAGAGGTTGCTGACCCTATCTATGGGAGGGACTCGGTGGAGAGGTGAGAACTGCTTAGGTTTTCAGGATTCTGGGAACTATTGCCTCTCAGCCTGAAAGTGAACTTTTCTTTCCAATTCCTTGCATTTGTAAAATCTCTTAGAAGTATCTGTCCCTGGGGTCACAGAGTGCTTGTTTCCTCTAGGGGTCTGAGCAGAGCACACAATCTGTGCTGGGATCTTAAGCCTTAAATCCAGAGGTGCTGCAGTAGCCCAGAACTGCAGAGTTCAGGGGGACTTGGGACTTGCCAGAGAGGAAAGAGGGGGAGTGGAGAACAATATCTTACCACCTCCACCCTGATTCCTTCATGAGGCTTTGGTTCTGGAGTCACTTAGGAAGTGGGGGGATACATTCCTTTAGGGGGTGGTATATTTTGGCTCTACTTTGTATGTGTGTTGCTGGGAACAAACCCAGGGCCTTGCACTTACTAGGTAAGCATTCTGACACTAAGCTACTCTAATGTTTGCTTTTCTGAGACAGGATCTTGCTACCAAGCCCAGGCTGCCCTTAAATTTGTGATCCTCTTGCCTCCACCTCCCAAGTCCTTGGATTTTAAGCATATGTCATCATTCCTGGCTATACTGTTTTCAACAAATCAGGGGTTGATTTTAGTTGCCCACACCAGCTGGTAGAGTATACAGAAGACAAGCAGATGAGTCTAATGAGAAGTTTAGCGTGTTTTCTGGGTTAGCAGTATACAACAGCAGATCTGCTGGTGGCTTAGCCCTGAAAGGCTGTGCACAGATGGAAGCCTGAGCAGCTGCCTCAGAAAACCACAATGACAAGTGGCAGACTGGCAAGGTCTTAAGTATCTGTTGATGAAGACTCCCAAGGTCACCCCCAACTGGCCAGTGGAGCTAACCAGAGCTGTGTGACCAAACATGGCTTTTGCATCCTGACCCAAAGACTTTTGAAAGGCAGAAGCAAGCTAGATGCAATTCCCCAGCCACCAGGAACATCCCTCATTTGTTCATCAAAAATGAAAATTCTGGGCAGAAAGATCAATCTAAGGTTTCCACACCCAATACCAGCTTCTCTTCCAGTATAGGAGTAGGAGAGAACTAATTTGCATACCTAGCCCTGCCCCACTCATAAAGGAATACATTTCATGCTCCAGGACTTGGGCCACTTTGCCTCAAAACTACTTCAACATGCAATTCACTGCATTTGTATTCTTTCTCCCTTAGGAGCCAGAAGTCCCCTCAGCACCTCTGGGGACACCAGCAGCATTTATTAAGCAATGCTGACAGTCCAGTATTTTGTTTATTTTATGAAACGAGGAGAGGCCCAGCCAGCTACGAGAACATTCACATGTGGACGGAGCATGGACAAGCAAGGGACAGGTGAGGCATAGGACCATGGCAGGTGATGCCTGGGAACCACTCCCTGCAGAATTCCTATCAGCACACCACTCCAGACAGGAGGGCAGCCTTCTGCTCTGAAACTCCCTCAACACTGCACAGGGCAGTGCTTTGCTTCTCATTTGTAAGAGATTATTCTCTGCTATCCACTTCTGTGAAGATTTTTTTTTTGTTTTAACAACTCTGGGGCAAGGACAGAGAACTCATTGTCTGCCACTGCCCTGTTCCTGGAACGTCCAATATGACAAGGGACAGGTGGATGAGGATCAGCTGCCTGGAAGCGTACCCTGCAGGACAGAGGGTGAGCTGGCTGCAGGAGGACCTCCTGTCCTACTACGTGAGGTCATTTTCACATCTTGACCATGAACTTTGGGTCTGGCTTAATAGTTCTGGAAAGCACCCAAGAGAGGCATGAAGAGATACACTCAAAGTGGTGAGCAAGACCATCTGTTTTCCCATGAGCATCCAGGGCTCCCCAGCATCCCTCCTCTAATGGATTTGATGCCTGCACAGCCTCAATCCCTCCACAGGCAGTCTCCATTTGCTTTCCATTCACTCCACACTTTGTATATCCTTCTACCTGTCTGAAAAGAATTCCCATGTGAGGCACTTATAAGTCTCTATACATCTGGAAAGCTGTCAGAATTCAATTATATTTTAAAACCGAGGCACAGAAGACTCACTGGCAAGCTCGAAGGTCAACTCTTTTTTTGGACCAGAGTACCAGTATTTCCTCTTTGGTAGAAATCTGGATCTAAGTGGTGAGTGCAACATACAATGTGGTACTGGCAACATATCTTAAGGGAGGGGAAAGCCTGCCTTCAGCAGCCATGAACCTTGAAAACCTTATGCCTCTTTTTCCCCCTTTTGGAAACAAGGTCTCATGTAGCCAAGGCTTGCCTCTAACTTACTATGTAGTCGAGGATAATCTTTCTGACTCTCCTGCCTTTATCTCCCCAGTGCTGGGGTTGTCAACATGAGCCACCACACCAAATTTATGAGATGTTAGTGACGGAATCCAGTGCTTTGTGTAAGCTAGCCAGGCAAACCCTACCACCTGACCTGCAGCCCCAGCATGCCCCTCCTAACTCTTAATTTCCCTCCATGAAGTCACTGAAATCTGCTGGTGCTTGGTATTATTCATCCTTTATCCATCATCTCAGGTAGTGGCTCAGATCAAATGTAAACTTAGCGATCTAGAATGTTCTTTCCAGAAGAGGGCCCTGAAAAGGGGAGGCAGAGGGGGAGAAATCTGAAGGATGGAAGTACAGCACCCAAATGATGAACTGTGAAAACACCCGTGTGACAATAAGCACTCCTCTCACACAGGCCCATGTTGACTAAGAGGGTACATTTCAATTCGGGGGGGGGGTGGTGTATTAAGATACACGGTTGGAAATACCCTCCTGGGATGGAAGACCAGTGACAGTCCTAAACAGCTTTCCATCTTGAACTTGGGCCCTCCCAAGAGCACAGAAGCTGATAATGGGCTTGAAGGTGGGAGACTCTTCATGCTTACCTAAGTCCCACCTGACTCTTCCTCCAGGGGGCGCTGCACTGAGACCCATCAGGGACACAAGTTTGTGTGTGTTCATTTGCATGACCCGAAACAGCCTTGCAGAGTAAGGAGCCCAGGATTTTATTCCGGCCCCTGCCCACCTAACCCTGACCACTTTCCACAACTCTGCCCTTTGGATTTTGGAGAGAAAAAAGTAAAATAAAATAACTTCCATTTTTCTGGGCCACAAGAATACAAGATGGGTGTAGATTGTACAAGGAGCTTACACACTGAGGCAAGAAAAGCGTGCAAACGGGACAGGATTCTTCACCCCTGTGGGCGAATCAGTGCTCCAAACTTACAAGGACCTCTGTGACTGTAGACCCCAGAGTCCACTTGGGAGTGTTTCTGGCTTTACTAACAGCGTCCAACTCCAGCTTCTGTCCTCTCTAGAGAGAGAATCTCTGTGTCCATGATACTGATGATCTCTGTGAGCCATTGTTGTCGTTGTTATTCTTTTCCTAGTGTGATGTCACAGAGGCCTTGGAGCAGTCTTGGAGGACCAAGACTAAGGTGTCTGAGCACGACATAATACTGACGTCTCTCTTTTTGGTAACAGTCCATGAAATGTGTGCACCTCTCTCCTGAGATGGAGCGAGGCACCAGGGAGCTGGAGGAGCTGTGGGTAGGGCACTGTACCGTGTGAGGTCATGATCATGCAGCCAATGGTAACAGGACCGAGAAGTGAGAAAGACTCCAGGTGGAGGGCCAGCAATGTCCAGGAAGTGCCTGGCTCTTGGGAACACTGCTCTGTCCAGTCCTGGGTGTGTGTGGGGGTGGGCATCACCTCCCAGGGCTCACCCACAAGGGTGGGCATTAGCCCTCATCTTCCCTCAGCTCGGTGGGTAGGAATTTATACTGCTGCTGGCGGATCTGGGCCAGCTTCTTCCTGGCTTCCTCCAGCTCTCGTTCTTTCTTTAGCATTTCTTCCTGGGCTGCAATGATCTGGAAGGAAAACAACAGGAGGATGGATCTGAAGCTTTGGTGGAGGCCTCTGTCTTCCATAGACCCTCTAATGATGGATGCAAAAGAACATTCTTAAAAAAATAAACTTTATTCTGTGTATGTTGAGGGTATGTGCATGTGCTATAGCACACATGAAGAGGTCAGAGGACAATGTGCAGAAGTCAGTTCTCTATGTCCATCATGTGGGTCTTGGGGATTGAACTCAGGTCTCTGCATGGTAGCAAGTGCCTTTGCCATACATGCATCTCTACTTGCTGAGCCATAATACTGGCCATGAACAACATTCTTAGCTCTGAGAACCCATCCATACCAAAGCTTGGTCTTGAGGCCAATGAATGACCCAGCTGATCAGAAAAAGCAAGCTGACTTCTGGGTAGGGACTGAGTAGCACACATCTCCTGCATTCATACCAGGCCTGGTGTCTGTCCTTGATTTAGATTGTCCTATTGCCTTTGTGGCAAGCCTATGAAAGTCCTGTATGTACAACGAGGGTCTGAGGCTGAGAGGGGTGGGCCACTGCAGTGACTTGGTTGGTAGAGAAGGATGAGCTCAGGTATGCAGGAAGCTATTATTTTAAATATGGGATCTGGGGAGCAAACTCAGGTATTCATGCATGCAAGGCAAACACTCTGCCTACTGAGCCATTTCCTTAGCCCTCATGCACATTTTAGATAATCTCCAGGTGAATTATAAGACTGAATGCAGTATGAACGCCATGCACATAGTTGCTAAACTGCATTGTTTAAAGGATGCCTAGAAAAACAGCCTGTCTGTGTTCCACATAATTGCAGTTTTTCCTGAATATTTTCAAGCCACTGTTGGTGGGATCCAAGGATGGGAAAGTTGTCGATAGACACAGAGGACAAATATGCATGCATTTCATGCTGCCAAGGTCGAAATCTGAGGAGTACTAGTTAGCTAGGACAGTGCTGCTAGAGTAAGTTTGTGTTCAAGAAAGCCAAATAAGTTCCCTTCAGTGGACCCTTCCAGAATGTTCACTATACCAACAAGTTTATTAACCACAGTGGGGGTACTAGGCACAGTAGTATTTCCCAGATTTAACTGATCAGAGACCCTTTCATGTGAGACTTCTAAAAGAACAAGTGACTAAAAAACACTTTCTGGTAACAACAACAACAACAGAGCACAGATAAAACCTGGTGTATTTTGGGAGAGTCCAGGCAGGCTTGGTGAATGCCTGGTGCTGCTAAGAACAACAGCCCAATGGAACCGCTATATCTAACACACCCAAAAACTGCAGGCCTGGCTTCCTGGCATTTCCTTTTTACTTCCACACACGAGAACATGAGAACACAGTCCTGCCTAAGGCAATCCCAAGTCTTCTCATAACAGTTCTTTCTGTGGAGGGATTGCCAGGGAAGGATTGCAGTCCCAAAGATATCCTGCTAGTCTGTTTCTTTTCTTTCTCTATAAAGAATACCTGAGTTTTAGCTAGGTGCGTGATGACCCAGAAGAGACCCCCACATTTCCTGTCCTCCTGTGTGACCCTACGCTAATCAACAGTATGGGGGATGAAGTGAGGTTTGTAAATTCCAGCGCTTGCTCCTTTCTTCCTCCCCCCCCCCCCCGCCCCATCCCCATGGATGGGATACTGAAGCTGGTAATTAAGCCATCTTGGACCCAGTTGCCAGGGCAACATCTGGGGAAGGAGGATAAGGTGCAGTCTGGGTCTCAAACCTGGCAGAAACATCACACTTTTCCTAAATGGCTTCTACCTAGTTCTATAAAGAAGATACGACCTTGCATCCTGCTTAGGGCACTGTTTTTTGGGTATCTGTTATAACATAACCCTCGTCTTGGCAGCTACATGTTACTGTGTGTTTAGCCACTCACCTGAGCAATGCCTCCCACAAACTTTGTTTTCACGACGACATCATCATCATCAGCTTTGCCGAATGCTGCCTTCTGGGCTGCACGGACAAGATTGTCTGAGGCTCTTTTCACAGCATTTCCTGCTGCCTAGAGAGGGAACAAGACGCACGGGACATCATTAGCAGCAGCACAAGGGCCTGGCAAGAACAGACATGAAGTTCATGAGATCAAGTTATAACACAGAAGTTGTCCGGAGCCAGCAAGTACACACCAACTCCTCCAGCACTGACATCCACCTAACTATAGATCTTTCAGAGATGAACTGAGATACAGTTCTTGGCTCCCCAAAAGAACATGCTTTTTTTTTTTTTTTTTTTTTTTTTTAATGCGTGTATGTGTGTGTTTATGTGGGATTCATGTGTGTGGCTATGGAAGCCAGAGAATAACCTCAGGAATGTCAGTTACTTCCTCTGAGACAGGGTCTCTCAGTGGTCTGAAGCTTACCAATTAGGTTAGACTGGCTCATTGGTGAGCCCCAGGGATGCTTTTGTTTCTGCCTTTCCAGCACTGTAATTACAAACACACATCACCACACTCGCTCAGCTTTCTGATGTGGGCTCTGGGGATCAAGTTCAGGGCCTCATACTTACAAAGTGAATGCTTTATTGACTGAGCTATTTCTCTGGCCTGAGCACACGCTTTTGATGGGGAATGATGATCATACTACAAGTGGCATATGCTTGTAATAGAGGTACACTCAGGGGCTGCCCCTAGTCTGGAAAACCACTGCCTTCATGGCCCTAACTTGGCACGTGTTTGAAGTCCTGGTCCAGATTCCATGATTTCCTGCACACCACGGCACTGCCCACATTCCCTTATCAATGTTCTCAGGTATTCTGTGCTGACTTTGTTACTGGCCTTATCATCCTTGGGAAAACTCTATCCTGGGCAGTAACAATTTGAGGGCAGGGGCAATTATTAATAATTAAACCCTTTGTGCCCTCAGAACCTGCTATAAAGACTGCTCAGAGTCGGGATTCACTGATGGTTTCCTAGGGAATGAAGGGCTATAAATATACAAGTCAGAGAGTATCCGCTCTGGGTATGGGTTGACTCTTGTAAGTAATGGGACTTTCTGGATTTACTTTAAGTCACAGCTTACACCTTATGGAAAGGATGAAGCGACTGCTGGAGACAGATTTAGGAAAGTTTGTCAACAGAAGTCTACCCTTTTATTACAGACTCCTGTCCATTCTAGTTTACTCTTTCCTGTGTACACAGGCTGAACGCATGTTAGGAAGCACTCTGCAAGCCAGCCAGCCATATCCCTGACCCTGAAACGCAGGCCTCTAACTTAAGTGGTTTCCTCAGAGCATCCCCCATATGTAGAAGTCTCACATCCAAGAGAAAATAAGGATTTTAAAAATCATAGGAGACTTTTGGGTCTGTAAGAAGCATCTGCTCTTTGTGATTTTATTCATGGTGTATGGATCAGATACTTTAAGCGATACAAATGATCTATATAATAACATTTATTACAGTAATATTCTAGAAAGCTGGAAACAAACACAATGTCTGAAGCATGGGGGAAACTGGCATAATCAGCTGATGCAAAGCCATGCAATCACTAATGAAACCCATGAAGGATGGATCTTCACTCAGGGAAAAATGTGCATGATGACACGTATGTGACAAGGGAGCAGATGTATCTTGTACGGCTACGACCAGACACAATCATCTCATGTAGGTGGCAGGACAGAAAACACATTTGGTGCACGGGGACACTAAGGTAATGTGATTTTTTTTTCCTCATTCAAATTTTCCCTTGTGTTTGAAACACTTTTTATTTTAAATTTAAATAAATTTAAATTTTATTTTATTTTAAATATATAGTGTGTGTGTAGGTCTGCGTAAGCCCACATGGCATGTGGAGGTCTGAAGACAACTTGTAGGAATCAGTTCGCACCTCCCACTATGTAGATTCTGGGGATTGAACTCGGGTCATTAGGTTTGGCAGCAAGCACCTTTACTCACTGAGCTATCTATATAGACCTCAATTTTATAATTGAAACAATCAGAACATTGTATGTATGTATGTATGTATGTATGTATGTATGTATGTATGTATGTATATGTTGAAGAACTTGATTGTTATAAGCATACTCTCTAGGTTCTGGGGAGGAAACTAAATCCTCTCCGGGCTTTCTCTTCCTGCTCGAGTAAACACTACCTGAGGGCCTCCTCTGAATCAGGTGCCATGATGAAGACAGGGTACCTGAGATGCTTACAGCTGTGACACAGATAAACAAAGGCAGAGGTGCCATGGGACGGGAACCATAGAGTGGCCAGGCCAGGGGCTCTGGCAGGACACAGGAATGAGTCACTGGAAGAGTTTCCCAAAAGAGGTGACTCTGAGTTCAGTCACAGAAGACAAACAGTTTGCTGGATTGGGCTGGTGAGAAGGCAGACCGTTCCAGGTGAGTGACGGCCCACAGGCACCAGCCCAGAAGGCCCTGGCGCTATATGGATGTGGTGGGCAGTGGTTGTGGGATGCAGGGATGCAGATGGCAAAGGATGAGGCTGGAGAGAGAGACAGAGCTGGATGATGGAAAGCCTTCGTGGGTCATGCCAAGGAAGTGAGACGGTCCCCTTTGGCGACACTTACCCGCTCCAACAGGAGTATTTTCCCACCAGCATCAGTGACCATTACCTGTAGCCGCTTCATGGCCTCTGAATCCTGGTCGGCCTTCACCTTGCAGGCCACCAGCAGCTGAGCGGTCGAAGCTGCGACCTGCTTAGCGGATGAGATGAGTTTTTCCTCGCTGGCATGACCCTGAACAGAGGCATTGGCTGCCTCACAGAGACTGCTGGTTGCTGCTGCCACCATCCGGGCCTGAGGACAGTCAACAGAGAAGTGACCCAGGGCCTAAACCTCCCATGGGGGAATCCACAACGCAAATGAAAAGGAAGAAAAAGGCGACTCACGGCAGAGATCAGCCCCTGTGACCACTGTCCATCGTCAGCAGCATTGGCAGGGATGGAGCCCACCTGTTGAACAGGAGAGGGAAGTCTGCCATGAGCAAGGTGATCTGTAGCCACCCCAGACTCTCCCATGTCCTGAAACTGGACATAAAGCACTGTCTGGTCACCTTCACCAATAGCACTGACCTTGGGATGGCCCCATCATTCCTCTCACAGGACCCCAGCCACATATCCATTGGGTTAGTATCAGTATGGACTGGCCTCGTACACAAAGGGCCATGCTCCAAATGGCCTCCCATTGGCTGCTGAATAGCACACTTCTAGGAAATGATGGTTTGGAACTATCTTTGATCCTGACTTACTCTGTTGACTTCCCTGTGTTATAAACACTAAGGTGTCCTCCTTCATGGGACCAGGGCAATTTAAATCTTTCCTACTCACACCCAGAAAGCCATGGTGTGAGATTCTGGGAGAGAATATGTTAAAAGGGTGGTATATCTCCCTCTATGCAAATGTCTTAAGGAACAAGAGGCTAAAGGGAAGAGTCCTATCTCTGTTTTTGCTTAGAAATCGCAGCAAATGAGAGGTTTGCTGTCCAGATCTACAATCTATTGCTGCAGGAGAGAGGAGTACTTCAATTTGAAAACAAGGTTGGATTCATCAACAATTAGATACCTCCTGAGTGTCAGGCAAAATCCTAGGACCCTCTAATTCTATATAGTTCCTCCAAGATCAGTTGGACATTCTTTCCCAACTTTTTAAAATGGCTGAACAAACCGAGTGCCATGTAAGACAGGAAACCTACCACATTTAAGATAGCTTCTCGGGGCACATAGCAATGTCTCCCACTCAGTCTACCTTTTACTATGGCTGAAGGAATCTGAACACATCAATAGTCTATCTGTGTCTCTAGAGGTTGTCCAGTCAATAAGACCTTGATGAAAATGCATGACAAGAAGAGTGCGAGACAGATCCTATGGAGATCCAGTGAGCAGCCCAGTGGTCAGACTACATCCTTGGGTGGGAAGATGTATACCCAATGATCTTGAGTGACATAACACATGATGGTTTAAAAAGAAGAGCAAACGTGTATTTTAGACTAAGATACACACAATTTCCTGGTAGAAGATGACGAGTCACTGGTCAGGCAGAGCTCTTCCTCTGTTCCCTAAAACTTGACTCAACTCTTTCCATACAAACAACAAAGGCCTCATAACATGCACACAAGTGACTGTTATCCTCAGATCATCAGGTTTCTGGAATCATCAACAGGTTTCTGGAATGCCTCTGTATTTGGGAGACTTTCAGCAAGACCCAGCCTGGATAGGATGGCCTCATGTATGGGAACCATAGGACACATGATGTATTTTAAATGCTAAAGTGCAGTGATGCTGTTATGCCAGTGCACGTGGGGCTGAATTAGTGGTGATGGCATGGACTGAGGGAATCTCAGATTCAAATCTAGATTGACCTTGTAAGCCACAGGCTCAGCAAGGCATTAACTGCTAAGCTGACCAGCATTCACTCAGTGGTGCTAAAACCAGGTAGAGGCATTTGGAGTTGCGAAGTGGGATTATAGAGCTCCTGACTATGGCACTTACCAGGCTGTTCACCAGGAAATGCTGACTGTTTAGACAGCCTAATGTACAGTGGGACTGTAAGTGTCTCTTTCAGGCCCTGATCACTGCCTAGAGTGGGATGTTTTCCCTAACAAGAAACAGATGAGAGGCCTAGGAGCCAAAGTGTTCACTCAGCTGGTGGAATTTAAGCACAGTTTTCAGTGGTAGAGAAAAGATGTGTAACCCAGCAACAGGATCCCAACATGCATTTCCTTTCTCAAGCCAAGCATTTCTCTCCTATTGTTCAGTGGCTCTCCTCCACAATGCTCTACGGCTTGGCCAGCCAGGTTTACCCACCTTGCCTTGGGCCACCAGCTCCCTCTGGGCTGCTGAGGCTGACTTGACCAGGGCACTTGTGGCAGCAGCAATGGATTTAGCAGCTTCTAAGATCTGTTCTTCAAAATCCAGGGTCTCGTCTGCTTGCTATAACGAAAGGAGAACTGAGTCAAATGTGATGTACAGCCACAAGGGGCTCTTTCTGGCAAACTACTTACTGCTTCATCACCTGGTCTTCGGTTGCCTATTGCTTTTTGTTGACAAGCCACACCCAGGGTAGGGAGGCCTCTCCATCAGCTGCCTCCCCTCCCCTTCCACTAGAAAGCGAAAGCTGTTAGTGGTGACATTCTATATACGTTTTAAATCAGAAAAGTCTGAGACAAACTCCTTTTCCAGACAGTCTTTAAAATTGACTGTGAGACACTCAGAAAGTTCCAGAAATATCAATAACTCAACTCCAAGTAATCAATTGTCAAAGTCAAAAGAATGAGGGGTGACATATTTGGCCAGAACCTCAAGTTCAAAAATGGTTTTGGAAATGAGGGAAGATGGTTAATAGCTTTAAAAAGTGCAATTTTGCTTGGGTGAAAAAAAAAATCAAAGACAGGATTGACATTTCTGTGGCTGAATTACAGGACCACCACATCATACTCGAGAGTCGGACAGAAAAAAAAGTTGTCTCTGTTACCTCCATGCCCAAGCAGGGCTCTGCCTCAGGAAGAGCCCTGGACACCACTGTGCAGATTTCAGGGACCAGAGGCAGATCTTAATTCGCCACTGCCACATCCCTGATGCCAAGATCACCCAGGAAGCTGGGAAGGTACTCTGGGGGAAACCAGGCAGGTATAAAGATGGTGGTCCTAGGCTGGGTAGGATGGAGCACAGTTTGGGTGGCAGAACAGAGGACCTGTGAGGTCTGCTGGGTTAACATTCTGTGAGTGACTATATGTCAGTTTGGTTGACTGCCTTGGTTCATAAGCAGTTGAAGACGTGGCTGGTACCTTTAGGCATTAGAAGACAAAGGCCAGACACAGCAATGCTTCTCTTTGTACGTATACTGGAATCAGAGTCAAATATATTCCACAAATAACCTTGTGTACACAATTCAGCGGCATGAAGTCTATTCACAATGTGGAGTACCGGCAAGACATTTCTGAGGACCTGCTGTCTGGACAACCATTTACTGAAATGAACTTTATATTTTTATGCTGAGAAAATCTAGGTTTTAGTGAGGTGACTGGGCACAGAGAGCTACATTCCAGCCATAGGATACTTAATGGTGTAAGAGAAATCAGACAGCACGGCTTCAAGGTGGAACACGGTGGGCCTAAGGCCATGTGGCAATATGAAGAATCTGAACCCAGAATCTAAACCTACATTTCCCTTAATTCAGAATTGTGTCAGCCAGATTGTGTCACCCCTGGGAGCAGCCCAGAAAAATGACTTTGTACTAGATATTCACAACCAGCCTGCAAATGGGCTCTTTGAAGCTTTGGACAGGATAGATACTGCTGCTCCTCCCTCTTCCCCCACCTCTCTCTGTGTGCATATGAGTGTTTGTGTGTGAGGCAGAAAGCCACCTTGGGAGTCACATTTTGGAAATGACCCACCCCCTTCTTTTTTTTTGAGTCATGTTCCGTCATTGGCCTGGGGCTTGTCAGTTTGGCTGGGCTGGCCAGCAAGTGCCAAGAATCTTGTCTCTACTTCCTCAATGCAGGGTTACAAGTATGTACCACTGTACCTGGCTATTTTTTTTTTTTTTTTTAATGTGGGATCTGGGGGATTGAACTCTGGTACACATGCTTGCACGGTAAGCATTTTACTGACTGAGCCATTTTCTTGACCCCTATTCTCTCTCTCTCTCTCTCTCTCTCTCTCTCTCTCTCTCTCTCTCTCTCTCTCTCTCTCTCTCTCTCTCTCTCCCTCTCCCTCTCCCTCTCCCTCTCCCTCTCCCTCTCCCTCTCCCTCTTTATTGTTTAGGAGCCTGTCCTGGAACTAACTCTGTAGACCAGGCTGGCCTGGAACTCACAGAAACTCACCTGCCTCTGCCTCCTGAGTGCTGGGACTAAAGGCATGCACCATCACTACCTGGCTAGCTCCCTATTCTTGATATCTATATTTTGAGCCTTGAAAATTATTAATTATGATAATTTTTGCAACTCATGTAATCAAAATAAAAACTGCGTGCACTAGAAGTGGATGTGAAGGGTGAGAGCAGCGTGCTGTAAGCTCCCAGAGAGAACCAGTGCACATGTCTCTTACTTCTGAAAAAAGTCTTGCTCAAAGACTTCTGGATAGGAAGGGACTTAGCTTCATGGGCTCACTCTGGGGTTAGAAGGGTCTACGCCTTGTTTACAACAATATAAAAACCACTTAGTATAAGACACTGGCATAAATATACTTGTATGCATAGGCCCCAAATACATAACCTCAGGTTTATAGAGAGTCATAGAAATATACATGAATATATATGTTTCATATATTCATTTAATGATCTGGAGATTTTCTGGAAATTCCTTCTGCAGAAGAAAATGAAGCATATAACAGATTAAGCCAACAGGGGAATCACTGAAAGGGGCACTTCCTCATTTTGCTGATGAGGAAATGGAAGCCTGTGGTAGCTCCCAGACTCTTGCCTCAGGCAGTCTCAAAGCCCGAGCTCACTTGAAAGCAGAAGAATGTCCATCATCCAGTTCTGACTTAAGCCTCATGAAAATGAATTCCCATATAACTCACTGCCAAGCCTTCACACACAAGAATCTTGGTCACTATTGTCTGGAAGGCCCTTTCCCCATCTTCCGCTACCCTGGAGGTTTTTATTTTAATTAAACACACACACCTAACTTGGAAGCATTTTTGGCACCCAGAGATTTTTCTATAATGGCAATCATTTTAGTTCTTTTTTCCCCCATTATTTTTCTTTCTATAACATCTCTGGACTTGAACACAGACATAGCATACAATCTTGTCTCCTGGAGCTTCAGCTCAGATATGAAGAGCTCCCCCAAAAAAGGTAGGTGCTTGGATGCTCTGGCCTGGGCAGAGTCCTTTAGTGAGCCCTGGGTCAACATCTCCCTCTAAGCCAAGGTTATCGCTGGGAGGAAACACCCACCGTGAACTACACAAACCAGCCATCCTTTAGCATCAAGTCAGTGAGATCTCCTGCAGAGGGCAGTCCTGCTCACAGTGCAGCACTGGCCTGTGGTTCGCCTATCAGCTCTGGCGCCTACCAGCTGGCAGGATGGAGACTGGAAGTAGGGAGAGCAGGACAGTAAAAAGGCAAGGGGAACACAGCAACATGGTTAAGAGCGGAGAAAGGATGGTCTCTGAAGGGCTACCCTATATAAAAAGAATCACAACCTGTATGTAAGGTATGTTTTGAGAACAGCCTCCCTGAGAGCCGGGAGAGGGGAGAACAGCAGTGTGGAGGACAGCCCCAAACACTAGCACAGAGTCTGTAGGGAAGGCACCATGAACGCTCAGGCCTACTTCCCTCACACAAAGCTCTCATTCCTATCTCCTGGGCAGGAAGGCTGAGGGGTCACGTTCCTATTTATTTATTTGGTTATTTGGTTTTTCGAGACAGGGGTTCTCTGTGTAGCCCTGGCTGTCCTAGAACTCAATCTGTAGACCAGGCTAACCTTGAACTTGGAGATTCTCCTGCCGCTGCCTCCCAAGTGTTGGGATTAAAGGCTTGTGCCACCAAGGCAGGCCACTTTCCTCTTTAATTGATACCCTTTGCTGACTGATCCAGGACAGCCAGACCTGTCTCTATCTTTGGGAAACTGAAGAGTGTGAGATGCTTACTCCTGAGTTATTTCCCCCCAACACTGCATCACAAAACTCTTTCATGATTGTTAGAAGTCATCCCTTGAAGAATATGATTGGGGTTGGTGAGATGGCTACCAGAGTTTGCTGCCAAGCCTGGTGACCTGTGTTTGATCCCTGAAACCCATATGGGGGAAGAGGAAACAACTCCTTAAAGCTGTGGTATACATCCCAGAACTGACTAAATAAATTTAATTAAAAATAAAGAGCATGAATGATCTCATGCATACGGCTACTTCTATTTCTTTATTATTGGCATGAATAGAAGGCAATGACCTTGGCTCACCAGAGAGACAGAGCCCTTCTGCAGAGTTACCCACAGACCGGGTTGAAGATGAAGATTGTGCCTCAGTAGGTCTAGGTGAGGCTCTAAGTGAGGTGGTTAGAACCACCCTGTGGGAAGCACAGGTCGGTTAACTCCATTCACTAGCCTGTGATCTGCTTAAGGCTTTATTCAGTTTATGCTTCTCTTGTACAAAACCAGGCAGGAGAGCACATGTGACACATGGCAGTTGAATGACTCAATGCCCTGCAAGTTCCAGAGTTCAACCAGGACACATTAATGGAAGTGAGGGCTAAGGAGGGAGCTCAGTTGGCAGGGTGCTTGCCTAGCATGCACAAGGTCCTGGGCTCGATCCCCAGTATTGCATAAACTGGGTGTGATGATGTATGCTTGTAATCCTACCATTTAGGAGGTGGAAGCAGAAGGATCAGAAGTTCAAGGTCTTCCTCAGCTACATAAAGAATTAGAGGCCAGTCTGGGCCAGTTTCTGACATTCAGTCCTATGCACACAGACATCTTTTATCAGGACACCCTCTTACTTAAATTGGCACATGTAGACAGTACCACCTAATGAAGTTGGTCACTGACTCCCAATCATGTCCCTTTCTCTGGTCTCCTCTCCTGGAAAGGAAAGACCACTGACTGGGTCACCACCAGTTCCTGGCTCTGTCTCTTCTGGGTAGTCTGGCTGAAGATGGGGCTGTCCTCGCACCCTTCAGTGACATTTTGCTGGCTATCTGCAGGGACCACCATTTACAGTCATAGGACTGTTGGGCAGGGCTGCACTTAGGGCTGGTTCCTTGCCAGCCACACTTTCTATGCTCAGGACCGAACTTGAGACCCCTGACTCTGCTCTGATACATTTCAAACTTCAGAAGCTTGAATCCCACTGGGCAAGGAAAGAGGAAAATAGTGTGTGGAAAGAGTAGTCTTTTCCCTTTTTATCTTAGGTTTTGGTCTTTTGGGAATCTCATTCTTATTTTTGCAATGACTCATTCTTCATTCCCTCCTACCCAATAGTCTGAACTGCTGGAGTAAACAATTCATCTACATGAAACATGAACAGTAGATACTCAAGAATGACGGACACCTAAGTTCATCCACACCCCTCATATTGGGGTCTGAAGCCAGAGTCTGGCACATGTGAGGCAAAAACCCTACGCTCCATCTCCAGGCACTTCACACTTCAGAAATTGCTTTGTGGGCTAAATCTTGAGATGAAGCAAGTCGATTTGGATCCCGTGTTACATGCATGATCCCAGTTATAAACAAAACATGAAGCAAGGGTCAAGGAAGCCTCAAGGGACACATGGTGTAGATGGGCACTGCGTTTGGCTTGTTCCTCAGCTCCAGTCCAGGCAGTGGGCAACTGGAAACGGGTCACTGCTCAAGCTGCCTAACATCACTTCTGGCTCAGCATCCCTCTTCTCTGGGTACTTCATTAATTTTCTTTGGTCTTTAGCTTAGACATATTTACATTCCATATTACGTTTTTGTAAGATGTGAAAAAGGCACGAAGTGCATTCTCTTCTCCACCCTCAGGAGTCCTGTCTCTTTCCTGCTCTGTCCTTAGTGACACTCCCTGATGACCCACACTCCCTGATGTCCACGGAACAAGTGTGGGCAGGAAGAGCATTTTGTTCCATGGTCCTTCTTCTCACCCACTTTATGAATTATGCCTGAGATCCCTTCACCCAGGAACAGCCCTGACCTCTGCCCCCATCTTCGAGTTAAGAAACTTGTTTTGTTTTCTTGAGACAGTCTGATGCATCCCAGGCTGGCCCCTAATTAGATATATAGGAGACTTATATATCTATATTTCAACTTCCGATCCTCCTGTCTCTTGGGTTAGAGGCATGCACCAGGCCCAGTTTATGGTTGCAGGAGATTGAACCCAGGACCTCACGAATGTTTGGCAAACTATCAATGAGCTACATCCCCAGGCCTGAGAGAACATACTTTAAAAGGTTATTATTCTTATCACTCTGTGTGTGTGTGTGTGTGTGTGTGTGTGTGTGTGTGTGTGTGTGTGTGTGTGTGTGTGTGCGCGCGCGTGCGTGCGTGTGTGCATGTGTGTGTGTGTGTGTATACATGTGTGTGTACATGTGTGTGGATGCATATGTCCCACAGTGCACGTTTGAAGTTTGAGGCCAACTGTCTGGAGTTGGTTCTCTCTTAAGACTGTGGAATTTGGGGATTTAACTCAGCTTGCCAAGCTCGCACAACAAGCACTGCTACCCTTCGAGCCACCTTGCCAGAGCACACTGGACTCTTTGAAAGCTAAAGAGTACCATGACCATTTTCCAAACAACCAGCTACATGTGCCAAGGAGTTACCCAAGCAATTACCCTTCCTTTAGTTCATCTCTTGTCTTCTCCTGTGTTAGTCTTACTAAAACAAGGTCACATCAGGCCAGAAGTTCAGTGGTATGGTTTATTTTGTTGAAGTGTGAACATATTATATATAATTTAAATGTCCTCAAGGGAAAACAGGCCAATACCTAGGACTCCTGTAACATGAAGGAAGGAGTTCTTTTCCTGACATCTGGATGCAGGAACAGGCAGCCATATTTTTCCTTTGTGCTGAATCTAGTTGCTAGTGGCTTGCTTCTGGTTTTGACCAGAGAGATACTTTGGGGAGAGAGTCTTGGCCAAAGTATACAATGGCTATGCCAGTTTGTGCTCTGGAGGACCCATGGATGGGTTGGCTCCAGGACCTCCTTCATCCTTAATAGTTCTAACAAAAGGCAAATCTCCCAGAACTGGCTCCCTGTCACAGAGGCCTCCTTTCAAGGGAAGCTCAGAATAACACAGAAACCACTGCTATGTAGTTGATGTTTGTGGCTGGAAAGGCACTAACTCCACATCCAGACATACAACAAAGAAGGGAGCTCATGCAGCATCCATTGGAAAAGACCCAAGTCTATATGATTAGTATCCTGGGAAGACTTTTCCCATAAAATAAATTGCTTTATTGCATTTGTTTTTGCTGTTTATTTTCAAAATAGAAAGTGATACTCCTGAGATGATCTTCTAATTACTCTGAGTAATGGAAAAATTCTTCAGGACTTTGTAGTGCTCTCAAAAAGGGGAGGGACACTTGAACATTGACATAGGAAGTAGGACAAGAGAATCCTTCCGGATATTAGATGAGATACATTTGGTTCATCTTAGAAACCTCTGGTGTGAGCCTTCTATGACTCTAAGGACCTGACAAGGACCTGGTAAAAGGTCACCTGGGAACACATTCCCCATGCTCATCTCCTGGTCTGGAATCAATGACTGGCATAGGAGCGCCAAGCCCATAGCTCAGCCGTGCAGAAAATACAAGGTTTGCTTTCTCATGTCACAGAACACCTGGCGGCCTTCTCCCAGTCAGTATATTAATTAGCAACATGGGAATGCTGGCCAGCAACAAAGTCACCCAAAGAAACATGACAATCCCATCACTTCCAGCAAGTGGGCTTCATCTGAAAGACCTTTCAGAGCTATGCTTTCAAAAACAATTGTAATAGCCTCCTACCTCTTTCATATGGTCATTTGCCATTTCAGTTAAAGAAATGTGAATGGATGCACCCAAGACCAAGACCCTGAGTTGTGCAAATGCGGGGAATAACAGCTGCTCTTAAAACCTACTCAGCCAAGCACCGTTGGACACACACAGTGCACTTGCCACGGGGGAAGGACTCCAGCACTGAATGCTCTCCTCCTGTACTACTCATTCACCTTGTGGTGGCTTCTAGATACTTCCGAGGTCACTTTCTGACAACCCTAGTTATACTTCTGTCTTGCCCCTGTGAGGGGAGGGGGGTTTTCACCCCTCCACAGTCAGGAGTGCTCACTAAAAGAGTTCTTTCTCCTAAAGCAAAACAGTAACAAAAAACTAGGCTGGGAGTACAGCCATGCTGTTTCCAGAAAAACTGCTTATAAAGTCTTTGGGCTGGAGAACTCAGAATGAACTCATATATATTTCACAGACTCATTTATGGGACGAGGTCAAAGCAGCCAGAGAAGGCTGACATATCCCTGAAAGAATGCTTTGCAGGTCACATCTCAACTTCCTGCCAAGCCAATTAGACTGTGTTTACTTTCTGACTGCTGGGCTCTTCTAAATATTATCAACCTCTGCTCATAAGTTCACCTGCCATAGAAAGCCCAACAGAGCGTAGTCCACGCCAGTCTCTTCATTAGACATATTTGGTCCTATCTGAGGTTTGCACAAAGTCCAGTGATGTACTCACCATCCATATAGTGAGTACAGACATCGTGGTTTACATTTGTTACTAGGAGTGCAAAGTTAGAGATAATAATGACTGCCTTTGTTTTGTGGGTTTTTTTTTTTTGGCATTGAAAACTTGATTATAAAATTTATTCTGTGAGAATCAGGATAAAGATGAATCTGGAAGAAACGTCTATCAAAGTCATGGTTTGGGATCTTCCATTTTCTCACTGAACATTTTTCTTAAGAATTCCTCACTGCATACAACTAAGCTATACAAAATATCTCAAGCTCTCAGGAATTACGAGTCCTTTCAGTAACAAAGAGTAGTAGTGCTGGTACAGCTTGCTTCTGTAGTTTTCAGACAAAATGCCCCCCTCCCCCCATAGGTTCATGTGTTTGAACATTTGGTCTTCAGCAGGTGGTGCTGTTTGTAAAGGCTATGGGACCTTTAGGAGGCATGGTCTGGCTGAGGGAGATACGGGGCTTTGAGATTTCATTGCCTGACCCCACTGGCTTTCCTTCCTCTCTGCTTCCTGACTGCCAGCCCTTCCCCGCCATGAAGGATTGTATCCTTATGCTATAAGCCAAAATGCAGCCTCTGTCTTAAGTGGCGTTTTGCTGGGGTAGTCTGTCACAGCAACGGAGAAGTAACTAAGACACAGGTCTTAAAGGCTACAAAGAATGGAATAAAACACAAGAAGCAAGTACTCTGTCATCTAAACCTATTTGTGATTTTTAATATATTCTTTCCTGTTGCCTTCTAGACTTTGTTAGGACCCCCGGAGAAAGGGCAAGACACTGTAGGAATATGCTTGATATATAGTTGGATTAAATAACAACCTAATATATCAAACATATCACACAGAGGCCTGCAGAAAAGGCATCCAGGTTTGACTGAGCTTGAGAATAGGTAGAGTATTGAAGGCTATGGCTGCAGGAGCCAGTCACTGCTGCAGTATCTCCCAGGCTGCCCTGGAGCACAGGTATGTCTGTAGGTGTGGAAAGGGTGCCTTCAGCAACACTGCTGGCACATGCTCTGAGCCTGGGACCATACCCCCAAATAAAAGGGGAGTCTGTGCATCTGTCCTTACTCACATCTGAGAGATTATAGGTAAAAGGAGATGCTCCAGTGGTCAAGGCCTAGGGTGGGAATACACAAGAGCTGTCATGGACTATTCCTGTAAAACAGATCACCTGAGAATCAGGTGAGCAATGCAGCGAGAGGTCTTCATCTCCCCTCCCCCAAGCTTTCCTCAAAGCAGTGCAGGGATGAAGAAAGTCCACATTCATGTTCATGGGCAGGTATGAGCATGCATGTTGGGGGAGGTGGTCCCAGTTATATTGGCAGGAATGCAAGAGCAACCGCCATTTATGGCACCCTGGGGACTTCTGTTTTTCTAAGGTTACAGAAGAGAACAGAGAAAAGTAACCTCAAAATATTGGTTGGTTTTGTTGTTTCAGTAATATTTTTTTTTAAACTGAGGGGAAAAAAATCTTTCAAAAAGGCAAGGAGGATATTACACGTCATGGAAGAAATTTCCCAAAGTGGATGGCCCTCCTAGCAAAACTAAAGTTGCATGCCTAGGGATGGTAAGATTCTCTGAGACACTTTCATGGATAATGCCTACGTGGCAGGAGCCTGTGGTCACTGGCAGTTTACTGTCTCCACTGTTGCAGAAGTAGCAGCCACTCTTCCCAATATGAGGTTGGGAGCCACCTAAAGCGAACACCATCCAATAAAGAAACCAAATCAACGGTGCTCACTTCACCTTCATAGAGGGATCCCTTGTCTCTCCCATAAGACCCCTACGACAAATACAAAACATAGTGTAACGGGGCCTCACTGGCCTCTATAGCACTTATCACTCTCTTCCAATATGTGTTGGTTTCCAAGTACTGTTTTCTAGAACTTTAACACAGAACCTGTGATTTCCCAATTCTTAGACATTCTCTACAGATCCTTATTTCCAAGCATTGCTCATGGCTCCATACACTTTTATCATTCCTCTCCCTGTAACTCATTCCATGAGCATCTTCTAGCGATACAATCCTAGCAAACGCTACTCTTCATTGCTGTAACAGCCTAATAGTCTCCCTTCATGAAGACCCAAACTTCTCATTGCTACCAACAAGACTTCAAGAAACAGTCCTCTCTCACAAGTCTTAGATTTCTTCCTCAGAACAGGAAACCAAGGAAAGCCTAACAGCTTAAAAGATACTATGAAGTATAATGGTCCTGAGGGGCTAGAACCATATTCTCTGCCAATGGGCCAAAGAGCGAGTGGGATGTACAGAAACTGCCATCCCAGTCATATGTTCCCATCCCTGCTCAATCATGTGGTCTGACTGTGGTGAGGTCAAGGGCCAAATGAGTTAATCACTAATAAGGTAGTTATATAAGGTCCAGAGCATGCCTTGTCATGCTTGTGGCCTTGTCACTTGCCCTCCTATCCCACTAGGGATCCATGGAAGACTTTTCCTTTAACATATTTTCTGAAGATGAAAGGTGAAGGTCTCATAAAGCATGCATTTGGTCACAGTGGTGGTGACAATGGTGACAATGCTACCATTTACTAAGTCCTAGTTAGGTACTGTGTTCTTACATTAGCAACTTGAAATGTTTCAACATCAACACTGCAGGGTGAAGGAGATTCCAGTAAGTCTGTTTTCCAAATCAAGAATCCTGAAGTAAATGAGTAACCAGACAAAGGAAAACAGACAAGAGGTCAGGAGGACCCTAGAGGAGGATGGGCGTGGGGGCTGCTGTTAAATGAGCAGCAGACTTCACAGACTGCAGGTGCTACCTGACCAACAAGGAGCCTTCCTTCCCCTGTGGAAGGGGCCTCTTGGGATAGACTCAGCAAGCCTCGGGACATGCAAATTAAACCGCAAACCTCCAAACCTCAGCTTCAGACTCAGCCTTAAAGTATACTTTTCATCCACTATTAACTTGATTTGCAAAGCAGAAACACAAAAAACTAATCCAAAAAATGCGGTTGTCTCTAAGCCACTCTCAGATCTTAAACTCTGATACTATCAGATGATCAGGACCTCCAGAGGGCCAGCAGCAGAACCCCAGCAAACACAAAAATCAGAAGTCAAAAGTCTCCAGTTACACCTTGATGAGGAAAGTCTGAAATGTGTTTGCCATTGAAGCCAATGCTAGGAGGTTGGTGGGAAGGCATGAAGGCTTTTAGGGAAGCTCTCCTGTGTGTGCACACACCTCCTCTTGAGCACGGCTTTGGACCAGGTTGGTGCCTTTCAACCCTCAGACTCCACTGTCAGTCCGACAAAGAAAAGGTAGCATTTTAGGCAGTCCTAAATTGGGGATCCAGATTTTTTTGGTGGGGGGTGAAAAGAACAAGATTTTATATTCTAATGTATTCTGTGCATTAGGACGTGAATTATAGACAGTTACAAAGATGTTTTTAGAGAGGAAGAAAATGAAGCCTCCTTGGCTTCCACCATCTTCTTTAAGATGGCTTTACTGTGGGGTGGGAAACTGCAGCTGCTTCCGAGGGCTGCCCCTGACCCTAGAAATGGACCAGATCCTACCTCTCCATAGAAAAGAATCTCTTTCCCTGCCACTTAGGAAAAACACACTAGCCAGCCACCTTCTCCTGCACACACTGAAATTTCTCTTTGAGATGTGCTTTATTCTCTACTTGTGTGTTTGCATGTACATATGGAAGCCAGGGATGGATGTCAAGTATCTCCCTCAACTGCTCCTCTACCATATTCCAACATAGGAATATTTACATTTATTTTTAATTATGTATACACATATGTGCATGTCTATATGGGTGTGTACATGTGAATACAGTGTCTATGGAGCCAGAGAGGGAGTGGGATTCCTATAACCTGGGGTTATAGATGGTTGTGAACCACGTGCCGTGGGTCCTAGGAACTGACCTTGGGTCCTCTGGAACAGTCACAGCAAGCACTCTTAACTGAGCTATTTTCTAGTCATCCCCCCCTCTATTAATTTTTTTAGATACAGTCTCTTCATGAACCTGGAACTTACTAGTCTGGTTGGTCAGCAAGCCTCAGCAATGCTCCTGCCTACCCCAGCTCCCCAAGGCTGGGATTACAGGTGCACAACACCATGTATGCTTTTTATGTGGGTGCTGGGAAATCCAAACTCGTGCTTTCCCGGTAAGCACTTTACTGACTGCGCCATTTTCCCAGGCCTTGTTTCTAAGAAAACAAGATACTCAATACTGTTATATCTGTATGAAAGGTACAAACGAAACCAGTAAACTGAAGGCTGTCGATCTCCTACCTACAAACAGGAACTTCTGACAGAAAACATAATAACTCGCTCTACATGGTGGAATTACACACGTTAGGGCTGTGGATGCTCTGTTTCTCCTCTAAATTATCAGATGTACTTTTCTTGGTAGTTAGCTTGACTCACTGTCCGTTCATCTGCCTCCCCCACCATGTAAAATGGTGCTGGTCAGGCAGAACAGGTTTGCTACTTCCTAGAGTAACCACGGGGAGGGAGAGAAACCATTTCACATGGGAGACAAGTGGCCACCAATGAACACTTACCTTTGGTTTTGCTCTAGGCTTCAGTTGCTCTAACTTCTTGGCAGCGGCTTCAATGGATGCCGCAGCTCCCAATAACTCTGTTTCTGCAATGACGGTTGGGTCTTCTGGATCCACCCACTCTGTTCCTAAAATCAGTCCCAGGAAAGTCATTCTTGGCAGGTGGAGACATGAGGGCACTGGTGTGATTACAAACAAAATCTGAATATGCATTTTGGGTGACCTGATGAGCCTACTCTCTGAATAAGGGATCCCTATCTAGCTCTCCAACAGCTTGATGTAGGGACTAAAGGGGAGCTAATCTGTTTTTCTAAACCAGCTACATGTGTAGCCCTATCCATAGGCACGGCTATCAATGGTAGATTCAAAATTCCATAGGTCAAGGCTTGAGTCTCACTCTGTCTTCAGATTTATGCTTATGAGTACAGGGACATCCCAAAGGGACTTTAGGCCACAGAGCTTTGACATTCTCTTCAGGGAACATGTAGAAGGGTCACATGCCTCAGGAAAAAACACTTCTCTTGGTGAGTAAACTACAACTGTGTAAGCAAGTAAGGGTGTGCAAATGGTATACTCAGTGAAATTCCCTATACATGAAAATATTATTACTATTATTAATCACTTATAAAGCACTTACTCACTATAGTTTATGTGGATGGGTATTTTGTATGTTAGTGTAGCATATGCATGCCTGGTGCCTGTAAAGGCTAGAAGTGGACATTGGATTCCCCGAGATTCGGAGTTATAGGTAGTAGTGAGTTGTCATATAGGTGCTGGGAATCAAGCCTGAGTCCTTTGCAAGAGCAGTAAGTGCTCTTAACTGCTGAGACATTGCTCCAGACCCTAATTACTTTTTTTGGTATGACTACAGAGTAAAACTAGGGGCCAGCATATGCTAGGCAAGCATTCTCCTACCAAGCTATATTCCGACTTCCTTTCTCCTATCCTTTCTTTTTTACTTTTCAAGGTAAGGTCTTGCAAAGTTGCCCAATGTGGCCTTCAGTTTGTTCTGCAGCCCAGTCAGGTCTCAAGCTTGCAACTGTCATCCCTGGTCTGGCTCATGGACATATTATCCAAGAGATGATAAAGAGCAATAGCTTGATGAATATAAACACAGCTGAAAATAAATGGCAAGTGAAGAGTTCCAGATGGATTATTTCACGAAGGTAGACACACTTGATACAAAGATTAGAGCCAAATGTTATTTTAAACATGAGAAGAAAAAAAGAAGAAAGAATTCTATGCTTTTTATTCTCACTGTACTCCTGTTGGCGCCTACCAAGTATGTCCTAGCACAGTGCCACAAGGTGACATGACGCCCTGACCTACCTTTCATGGCTTCTGCTGCCTGGATGAGCTCCGTCACAGCAGCAGCAACTTTCTTGGAAAAAGCAGCCAGCTGATGCTTGAGTTCTGGGGTTGGCTTCTGAAGGATCTGTGGGGGAAAAACATGTTAGATGACAGGGGAGGGGAGCTGGGGGGCGGGAGAAGCTTGATTGGAGTGCACTCTTTTTGGTGGAAAGGGACATCTCTGTGAAGGATGTTAAGCTCTAGAGAGACAACAGACTCACCAGGTCTTAAAGACAGTAGAGCTGAGAATCAGGATGCCTTGATGGTCCCTTTTGACATAGTTACTAAAGTTCATAAGGCTGACCCTTACTTGTCCTTCATTTCTTTTATTTTCATACAAAACCAATATATAAACAAAGTGTAAAAGTTATATGTAAGAACACTGTGAGTGAGCACAGAAGTCTCAGGCTAAGGGTCAACTTAGACCCCAGACAAAGCAAACATGGACAGGGTTTGCAGACAAAATCCCCACATGAGCAACAGCTGACGGCTGAGAAAAGTCATTCCAGAGCCAACAACCTAGTTCTAGGATTCTGATCATAATTTGTTCTGCAATAAGTCTTGATATCCTTCCTTCTTTCCTTCCTTGGGATTAAAGGAGTGTCTCACCACTGCCTGGCTTGATACAGATGTGCTTTCTTTTGACTTAGTTTAAAGTTCTAAAACAAACTAACAAACAAACACACATTTTATTCTTTTTTTTTTTTTTTTTTTTTTTTTTGAGACAGGCTATCTCTATGTAGCCCTGATATCCTATGTAGATATGGGTGGCTTTGAACTCATGGAGATCCATCTCCCTCTGTCTCCCAAGTGCTGGAATTAAGGGCACGCACCAGCACACCTGGCCTTACTGACGGATTGTATACATGCTCTAGAGTGCACACACATGCTCAAGTGGAAGTGAAAAAAATAACTTGCAGGAGATGATTCTCTCGTTCTACTATGTGGGTTGCAGGGATTGAACTCAGGTGGCAAGCCCCTTTAACAGATGTTGCCTTATTGTCAGCCCCTCCTTTTTTTTTGTTTGTTTTGTTTGTTTTGGAGACAGGGTTTCTCTGTATTGCTTTGGAGCCTGTCTAGGAACTAGCTCTGTAGACCAGGCTGGCCTTGAACTCACAGAGATCCGCCTGCCTCTGCCTCTCATGTGCCACCAATGCCCAGCTGATTTTTTTTTTTTTAAAGTGGTTATTGAAAGAGGTATCAGAAGTGGCAATCAGCAATACACTGTGAAGCCAGATGATCTCTCCTTAAATTCCTACAAAAAGGAACTAAGAAATGAATCAAGGGTTTCTTACCATCCTCCCTGGCAGGCCCTTCCTCATTTTAAAATCCCCTTCTAACCATTTTCTGCTCCTCCCTGTGTTCCACAGTGGAAAACCTTTAGACACTGTAAGATGGTTACGAGAAGATACCTGCAGCCTTCTGTGGACAATCGTGGTGCCTTGGAGCTGAGGAGAAAGTGTAGGCTTTGGAGTTGGACAGGCAGGCCTCCCTGGTTACTGGTGTGACTACAGAAACCATCAGAACCTTGTTCTGTAAAGCTGGGACAATGCCTGCCTCTGAGGACTGACACTCAGGCCAAATTGAAAACACAGGAGAACCATCTCACTCAAGGCCCAGAATGCAGTAGACATTCATTCAATGTCAATTCTGTTCTGGGTATCCTACAATTAAAAAATAATCTGGTCAGGTAACTCATTATTTCTTAGAAGTATGGGAGAGACAGTTCTCAGTTGTTAGGCCTAACTCCTCTACGTTCCTAAAAGAAATGTAGTAAAAAAACAAAAAACAAAACAAACTCCAAACTGGGTTGGAGGAGTTTATGGGTTCTATTGTGACCAGCCCCAAACATGTCAGCGTACAAATGACATCACATTATATTCTCAAACCGATGAGTCAATCATTTTAAGTATTATTTCATACACATCTCTCCCCATCTTTCTTCCTCTGGTAATTATTAAAAAATATTGTGCATGTGTGTACGTGTGTGTGTGTTTGTGTGTATGTGTGTGTGTTTGTGTGTATATGTGTGTTTGTGTGTGTATGTGCATGTGTGTGTATATGTGTGTGTGAGTGTGTGTATGTGCATATGTATGTGCATGTGTGTGTATATGTGTGTTTGTGTGTGTATCTGTGTGTTTGTGTGTGTGTGTATGTGTTTGTGTGTGTATGTGTTTGTGTGTGTGTATGTGTTTGTGTGTGTGTATATGTGTGTTTGTGTGTGAGTGTATATGTGTGTTTGTGTGTGTGTGTATGTGCATGTGTGTATATGTGTGTTTGTATGTGTGTGTGTATGTGTGTGTATTTGTATGTATGTGTGTGAGATGGTACTAGGGATGGAACCATGTACATTGGTCCTGTATAAGACAGAGAGTGAACATGGTTTTCAAAGTGAGAGGGTAATAGGAAGTGAAATACAGTCCTCAAAGAGATGCAATGACTTGGGAGAGCAGAGTATCTGGTCATCTTTACTGTTTACTGCCCCCTTATCCTCAAGGCTCACTATCTGAGATGTGAAAGGTGTGCTGTTATTTTCATATTTATCCAAGTCTCACTGTCAGTTTCCCCTGACTTCATCACGCTGGTGTCTTCTTTCACCTAATACACACTTATCTCCCTTGCTCCTTCTATATGCTATGAGAATGAAAAGACAAGCCACTTCCTGGAGAATCTATGAACATGTATCTGACAGACACCATGCTTCAAGGATACTCTAAAATCTGAGTAAGAAAAACCTACCACAGGAAGAAGATCTCAACCCACATTTCAGCAAAGTAGATGTATGGAAGGCAGAAAAAAAAAAGATACTTAAATTTGGACTGACTAGGGGAGAAAAAAGGAGGGCACAAATTTGGGTGGGTAGGGAAGGTGGTGGATCGGGGGAAAACTCAACAAGGGATTGAATATGGACAGAACTCACTGCCTAAAATTCTCAAGATCTTTAAACGTGACAGGGCAGTCAGTAGATTCACTGGCTATGATGGCATGAACAAGACCCATGAAAGATCAAGCCAGCCAATTATGGCAGGGTTTATAATCCCAACCTAACAGAGGAGCTATGGCAACTGATGACTGCTGTAAGGGTCAGTTTTCAGGGATGACACCCATGTTCCAGAAGATGGCCCTATACTGATGGTTTTGTTTGTTTTTTCCATAGAAGAAGAAGAAGAAGAAGAAGAAGAAGAAGAAGAAGAAGAAGAAGAAGGAGGAGGAGGAGGAGGAGGAGGAGGAGGAGGAGGAGGAGGAGGAGGAGGAGGAGGAGGAGGAGGAGGAGGAGGAGGAGGAGGAGGAGGAGGAGGAGGAGGAGGAGGAGGAGGAGAAGAAGAAGAAGAAGAAGAAGAAGAAGAAGAAGAAGAAGAAGAAGAAGAAGAAGAAGAAGAAGAAGAAGAAGTACATAAAATTGGGAGCAAATGCCAGTAGGGGAAGTAAGAAGGAACTGGAGAGGAGGGGCTGGGGTGGACTTGACCCAAACACTTTACATCCATCTATAAAATTCTCAAGAGAAAAAAGATAGTTAATATAAATTAAATTACACAGAGAAGCCATGGTGGCACATGCCTGTAACCAGAGCACCTGGGAGGCTGGTGTAGGAGAACAGCGAATGCCAGGCCAGCCTGGACGACTCTCATGACATATATCTATATGCCAATGTAGGTAAAACTGAGCACAATGCAATTCTATTTAGAAAATGTGAGTCAACTGCCCTGTCATGTTTAAGCATCTTTTTAATAAAAAAAAAATTATTAGTTCTTTGAGAAATTTGTACCAGTTTTGGCCAAAGTGTAAAAAATGCAAACAAGTCTGTAATGATGAAAAGCGGGTCATCGGCTGTCTGGAAAAACTGAAGGAGATATTTCTATCATGGTAGTGCTTTGGTAGATGCAGAAATACGTGTTGCTTTTTTTCTGTATTGCTTGTGCCTCATTAAAGCTGAGGGAGTTACAGGTGTGGGATCTTGAAGCACTTGAATCATTAAACTGCAATGACTAAAGATGTCTAAGGCTGAGAGAAGAGTCCTCAAGGTAGACAGAAAGTGCCAATTCCGGGAACAGCTGGCCCTTTAAGGCAGACAGCAGTGCTGAGTTAAGGTATCTTAGCTCTAGACAGCCAGGAGGAGAGCTGCTCTATTTTTCTTTCTGTGTGACTAAGTCAACACAATTTCTGACACCAGGACACAGAGAGATCTAGATTAAATTCTGCCAGGGAAGTGAAAGTTAACCCTGTCTAAGATCTTGGGCCACAACATCACGGCACTGGGAAGCTGGTGCCTACATCTTGCCCTGTAGAGCAAATCCTCCAGGATGAAGCAGTACACAGCAAATGCAGGCAGCTATTGCATTCCCACCAGCACTGGGGAACTTCCCAGAGCAGCCACAGTGGCTCTGCCTAAACTAGAGCTGTGTAGGTTGAGAGTTGAATAGAGTCTTAGAAAAGTGGGTTTCCCTAGGCAGAGAATCTCATTTGGTATCATCTCCTCCTCCTCCCCTCCTCCTCCTCCTCCTCTTCTTCTTCTTCTTCTTTTTTTTTTTTTTTCCAGACAGGGTTTCTCTGTGTAGCTTTGGAGTCTGTCCTGGAACTTGCTCTGTAGACCATGCTGGCCTCGAACTCACAGTGATCTGTCTGCCTCTGCCTCCCAGGGAAGGCATGCACCACCACCCTGCAATTTGGTATCTCTTCTTAAACAGTTTGAGAGATATTCCATGTGCTCCTGTTTCCTTGATTGTGTGAGTGCAAGTACATATACCCTTAAAGGTACACAAAATTCTTATTTATTTACATGTGTGTTTGGGTCTCTGTGTTAATATGTATGACGTGCATGTGGTCCCAGCCAGAGAAGAAGAGGCCATCAGATGCCCTGAGGCTGGAGAATAGGCAGTTGTGGGCCCAGCCAAGGAATCAAACTCCCGTCCTCTGTAAGAACAGTAACAGAACAGCAAGCACCCTTAATCACTGAGCCATCTCTCCAGCTCCCCACACAAAAATGGGCTGAGTTCTCCTCGTTTTATATTAGCTTTATGCCACTGAGCTGGTTCTTCTGTTAATGGTCTCACTCTGGCCCCAGCCAGTTCCCTGAAGAGCCTCGGCGGAACAACACATTCCTATGTCCACAGTAATTATGGATGACGAAGACCACAGCTATATAGAGTAATGAAAAGAACCACGGCACACTGTCCACAGATAGATCAACCATCTAGTCTGCATCATGGAAGACTGGGTCTCAGCTCCACAGGAAAGAAGAATCTGTGTTGAAACACTGACCATGTGCAATGTGAACTTCCCTTCTCTGATCAACCTATGGTTGGAACTGGACACAGCACCTAGACAGCCCTTAAGGGGTGCCAGGGTGTATAGCTTAGGGAGCTTCCTGAACCTTCTCTAATGCTTTCAGGGACCCTGGATCTCTTACTTCCCATCAGACAGAGGCGTGCTTGCCTGCATGTGAGTGTATGTGGCAGGGTGTATGCATGCCTGTGCCCATTAGAGGGAACCTTTGTGGAGTCAGTTCTCACCCTCCACTTTTATTTTACATGGCTTACATCAAACTCATGTCTCCAGGAGTGTGTGGCAAGCGCCTTTTCCACTGAGCCATCTTGTTGGTCCTTCATGTAAATTTTATTATAGTATACTGCTAAAATTATTCATTTTTCTACTAGTGATTGCTAGTAATTTCCTATTGTTTCTGACTATCATATCTAATATGCCTAGGCAAAAGCATACAACATAAGAGTTTGGTATAATGATAGGTGGGGTACAGAACATATACCCCAAGGATAATGGAGGATGGAGGATTTCCCATAAAGACAAAGATGCCCCAGAAGCTTTCTGGCTTTATCCTTTTGACCCCGAGTGTCCCAGAGGCATACTCAAGGACCAAGTCCTCTCACTGTATTCTCTGGCACTTTAGTTTGGCTACACAGGCTCCTATCTTTGCTTAAGGTGTTCTTTCTTTGGCTCATGTAATGTAGTTCACAGTAGCTTCCACTCACTGGAGCTCAGAATTTGAAAGTTCAAGGTTCCAAACCACAGACTCCTCTCCTACCCCTTCCAAGACATAGTTTCTTTGTGTAGCCCTGGCTCTCCTGGAACTCACTCTGTAGACCAGGCTGGCCTCAACTCAGAGATCTGCCTGCCTCTACTTCCTGAGAGCTGGGATTAAAGGCAGGAGCTAGCACTGCCCAGACTATTTTTTTCCAAACAAAACCAGTAACAACAAACACTACTTTAGCAATGATTGCAGTTCTCTGGATGATGTAATGACTCCTCTGAAGACCTGAAATAGTTAACGCCAGAAAATGATTTAAAATGAGGGCAGTGACCGCTGGAACCAGACCGAAGCTGGGGACTTGTTCTCAGTCTGCTGCTGAACTGTGGGGTGACCTTAACCAAGGGAAAGGAAGACTTGTGGGTTTCTGGTCATTCATTTGATCAGACAGTTAATGTGGCAGTACAAAGAAAAACAAGGAAACCCAATGCTTGACAGTTGACTTCTAGAGACAAGAAGTGCATACTTGAGGTAGCCTGGGACTTGTTTCTATTTTTAGGTTTGGGGAGAGTGGTGCAGAGATGGGAGCAGACATGTCATCTATTTCTTTGTGTTTTCCATGGTTCTTGAACAAATTCTCCTGGGCGATACTCCAGCCCACACAAGGTTCTAAACATGGCTAGAAAAAGGTCTACACAAACCTATATGCCAGCCATAATCATGACATATGCTGCCCAGAATCTTCTGTCTTTGCCTTCTAATCTCATCTACACAGTGGGTACAGCAGGCCAGGTACTCTTAATGTGACCCAGGACATTCACTAAAGGATGGCAGGAAGCCACCAGAGGTTAGCAGGCCACTAGCAATGGTTAGCTAATGACGAGCTCCCATTAGCTCGTCATGGGAGCTGGTATTCTCCATATTTTTTTTTAGAATGCACTTGGGTCTCTGCAATAAGACCGCCCAATATGTGTGCATGTGTGTGTGTGTTTGAGTATGGAGGTGAGTATGTAGGTGCATGTACATGTGGGCAAAAAGTTAGAGGTGAACATCAGACTGTTCTTTGGCAGAAGAAAACTGTCACTGAAAACAATAATTAATGTGAAAGTACTGGCAGCTGAGAAAGTTGCCTCCCTGAAAATAGACATAGGGCATTGGGACACACAAAAACAGCATGGGTTTCAGAATCGTTTGTACCTTAGGAGTGAAACCTGCAAGAGTTCTAAGAGATTGAAAGTAAAGATCACCTGTGATGATAACAATCTAGGGATGTCTGAGTTTGCCACAGCTCCTAACTCTGGATCCTCAGACCTGTCTGCTCAGCACAGTCCTAACCTAATGAGAGATGCTGGGGGATGCTGGAAGGGGGTGAGTGGGTATGCCTTACGTCAGCCAGGGAGGCACAAGGATACACAGCTCTTCCCTACCCTGCCCATACCCCTCCTTACCACCAAGACGTGTTCCAGAAGGTCCAGGTAGCCCAGGGTGCATTCCGTGCCATACCGCAAGGCTCTGGTTCGTACCTCTTCACTGACATCAGGGTAGAAGGATGCTTGCTGGAGACAGATTGAGAGAGGGAAGGAGAAAAGAGAATGTTGAAGTCTTAAACTAAGAAGAGCTTTGTGTGAGCTCCCAGAGCAGCTGAGCTGGGCACCCTGGTGTCTGAGGCAGAAGACCTTGCCCAGTGACCTCTGGAAAGACCTTCACCCCCATTCTCTAGGTGGGAGAGGAATTCCTGCCTCCCATTTCCATGCCTCTGCAGCAGGTCCTTTGAAAGTGTATAGGCTGGCTCCCTGGGGACACATGACAGAAACACTGGAGTTGGGGACATTCTGCCTTTTCTCAATCCCCCACCCCTCCATGCACTAACACATCCAGGAAGTTAAGGCTTCCAACAGGACAGTACAGACCAGCTCTGCCTGGCTTCCTGTCAGCAGTGGCAGGGGCACTGTTATGACATCTCTGTGTCCCCAGACTAATGAAGCCCATGTTCCCACTCAGCCTCCCAAGTTAGAGTCACAGAGCAGGCTCTGTGACCAGAGCCCTTAGGTTACTTCAGCTAGCAGCTCCCTGGCTGCTACCCTCAGGCACTGTAAATAACTCATCTTCCATTATACAAATGCAGAGATAAACAAGCCAGAGCTCTGGATAAGAGTGTCTCAGGCTTTTCCTTGTACCGTGACCTGCCACCTCCAGTCATCCATGACAAATCATTTCAGATGGCATTCTGACTTGCAGGGCTGCCAGATAAAATGCACCAGGAATTGATAAGCAAGGGAAAGTGCAAGTGTGGGACACCATTTTTTATTTGTTACAGAAGGAAACTACATCCCTTAATTATTCTTTCACAGTTTTCACTCCACAAAGAACTTGGGAGGTGTACAGAAATGCCTAAAAACAACACTCCCTACAAACCAAGCTTGAGGCCTGCCTGGGCTACAGAGTGAGTTCAAGGCTACAGCCTGGGCAACTGAGTGAGTTTCTGATTCAAAATAAGAAGTAAAAGGAGGGCTGGGGCTACAACTTGGTGGCAGAGAATGCTTGTGTGCCACACATGAGGCCTCAGGTTAAATCTATAGGAACACAGAATCCCAAGCCATATAACAGGAGAAACGATCAAGGCTTACGGGGGACTGGCCAACCTCAACCTGGTTTTACAATCCATCCCTCTCTCAGGGATGAGCAGTGTGGGTGGCAGCACCTGTGCACCTTCTCTTGGGGAACATGGCGAGCAGCTGTCACCGAGGAGCCAAGTCAGAGTAATGTGAGGACTAATAAACCTCAGAGGCAGAAACCAGGGCTGGGGGTGGGGTGGGGTGGAGATATGGGTGAGGAGGGTGTCCACAGCCATGCTCTCAAAGCTCCCATATGTCCACGACTCTCTGAGCCTTCAATGTGGGCTACAGAGTTGTGCACTACTGTGGGTGTCACAGACCATGGTGCTGCTGTCCCATGGCCTCACAAGAAGAGTTGGGGGAAGGACATTCTTGCTAACCATGGTGGCTCTGTAACTTGGCAGAACCTTGGGGAGAATAATCTGGCAATCATGAAAAGGTTATACAATTTGATCCCCTAATTCCTCTTCTGGGAGTCTTCCTAAGCAAATAATCCAAGGCGCAGATAAATCAAATAAGCACAAAGATGTTTCTTATAGTGAAGTTGTAGGTGAGCTGGCAGTGCGCCTGCCCTAACATGCAGGAGGAAGCACCCCATAAACCAGCTGTGGTGGGATATGCCTGGAAGCCTAGAGCCCAGGGCATAGAAGCAGGGAGATAGTAAATCCAAGGTCATCTTTAGTTATATAGTGATCGGCCTGGGATGCATGAGACCCTATCTCAAAAACACAACACAACAAAACAGTAAAGCCAATGAACACAGTAGGCAACTTACCCATCTGACAATAGGGGAAGGTAGTATTGGATAACAAAGTGTCTATAGTCATGAGCAACTTAGAATGACTAGAGCAACCAGGGATAGCCACCTCATGTCAACTATAACAATGCAGAATTAGATCTAACAAAAATATAGGCACACGAAAACAGACCACACAGAAACACACACAGGTGAAGTCCTCTGGGGACTGGTCAGTCTTGCTATTCTGTTAAGACTAGACAGTGTGGGACACACCTCACCTCTACACTTGCCTGACTCCCCACTCTGCCCCAGAAGTCATTCTCCAATAGAGCAATTAGGTTCTCTGGTGTGACTTCAAAATTTTTCTACTTAAAAAATAAATAAATAAAAAATCTGTGTGTTGGAGCCGGAGAGATGGCTCAACAGGTAAGAGCACTGCTGTTCCTCCAGAGGGCAGGGGTTCAATTCCCAGCACCCACAGGGCAGCTCACAACTGTCTAATTCCCAGGGGATCCAACACCCTCTCCTGACCTCAGTGGGCACCAGGCACATATATAGTACACAATATACATTCAAGCAACACATCCACACATAGAAAAATAATTAATAAGAAAATACTGTGTGTGCGTGGAGGGCAAAGGACAACCTTAGGCACCATTCTTCAGATGCTATCTGCCATCTGACTGCCTCTGCCCCGAGTGCTTGGATTAAAGGTGTGTGTTTAGGCCCATTTCTGTCTCCTCAGTGCTGGGATTACAAGTAGTCACCTGGCTTAAAAAACACGACGTTAACGCTCTAGGCATTTTAAACATCCATACAATCACCTTATCTCTGATATTACTTCCTCTTGGGACAGATTCTGTGTCCAGAGGCAGAGACATAAACATCACTGCATCATGCTACATATAAGCCAGCCCTTTGGAACCTTGACTTTTTTGGTGGAGCCCTTTCCCCAGCTGCCCACGATGGGATTGGATATCCTCTGAAACCACCTCAACTGTTCAAGAAATCTTGCAGCTGCACTGTCATTGGTTGGTTCTGTGATTCCCAGCCCACCCATTTCCTGTGCTCTCTGACAGTCTGTGCATGCACATGTGGGTGACACCCTGAGGAGCTAAGGCAGCATGCCACTGGCTGGCATCTATACCAGCATCCGCTCCACTCAATCTCACAAACGCCAAAGCACTTACAAGTCCTTGGCAAAATGGACTTTACAATTGCTCCAGGAATCAAGTGTGAGGGGATTCTACTTAACAATTAATAACTAATCTATGTGATTAGATTTATAAATCATGTCAGTTCACAGGGCAACAACAGGATATCCAAGAGGAGCCCCAGGGAGGGCCCAGTATCAATGGCGTAGCGGGAACCAGAGGCCTTGAATCAAACCAATGACTCTTTGCAATGAACACTTGCAAGTAAATATGTGCAGGCAAAAGGACTCATTATGTCATGCTACAGCTTCCACGATGAGATTTTTCTTTCCTTTTTAAAAAAGTTACTCCTAAATTTTATTTTATTTGTGGGTGGGGAAGGGCAGAGGGCATATATGAAGTGACAGGGAATGAATGGGATTGAGATGCATGATGTGAAAGACACAAAGAATAAATAAAACGAAAGTTAAAAATAAATGAGTCCTCTGGAAGAGCACCACGTGCTCTGAGCCATCATCCTCTCCAGCCATTAATGTTGTTTTTTTAAGGCAGGGTTTTGCTACGTAGCCTAGGCTGGCTTCTAACTCACAACAATCCTCCTGTCTCCTCCTCCACGCACTAGGATTATAAGTGGGGCGTGAGCTACTATGCCAGCTGTAAACTGCCCTCTCTGCATGTTTGTCTGTCATAAAGTGTAAGGTGTGAAGCTGCTCCAAGCTCATATTCCAGCTTACCTCCTTCTCTAGGACACTGAATGAGTCATTTTCTATAGAAAACTATCTATCCATCCATTCACAGCAATGCCCAGGTCTTTACCTTGCAAGCTGTCAACATATCTGAGACAGCCTTCCTGCTCAGATTGGCGGTTGCGATCACATCCTCCTGTCTACATGAATTCCCAGCTGCCACGGCTTTGGCTGTTGCCATGGTGATGCCTTTAGTCATTCTTATTGATTCTTCAGGTGATGATGTCTTCTCAGGTATGTCTTTTGACTGGAACACCTTGAAGTCAGAAACAGAGGGGGGCAAAAAAAAAAAAAGTCAAAAAGAAAAGGACAAAAACAACTTAACTCTTTTCCATCCAGGCTATAGTTAATGTCTGGGAGCCAAGCTAGCAATTGGAAGAGACTGTCACATGACAAGAAATTAGAAACCTAATTTGGAGGCAGTAGAGTGGGTTTTGCTTTCAAGACCCCAGCATGGACAAGCCTCTTACACTGACATTTGGCATTCATGGAAACAATATGGTAAGAGGTTTCTAAAGTGCTAACTCATCCATTTGCAAATACCACTACCCAATATTTACATAGTGTCTTCTTCAGTCCTGATGTGGGCTCTAGGAGGACTAACTTTAAGACATCACTTTGGATGACATCCTGCCTGCTTGGCATAGAGTTTGAGGAAAGTGAACCATTGGTCCTATAATTCTGTTTTACAAATAGAGCTGCAGGGTTATGCAGGGCATTCAAGTCAGTGACTCTGATTTAAATGTGCTCTCTCTCTCTCCTCTCTCTCTCTCTCCCTCTCTCTCATTTACAGAAGCTTCAAAGACTTCATGTTAGTCAACACAAGCTGCTTTTGCTTCACACACACCTGGTCCATTCTCTTTAATATGAAGGACTAGCTCTGTGCCTGTATGCTGCATATGTATCTGTCCCTGCAGAAGAGGGGCTGGCCTGTTTTCAGACCCGAACAATCATTTAATGGCATGGAATACTCCCTTGAGTAAGATAGGGTACTCATCCAGCATTCTTGCCATATGACAACCAGTCAAACATCATTGCTTCTTAAAAAATGACAGTGACAATTAAGTGACTGGGGACTATAAGCCCCTTGAGTACCACACGGGATCATGGCTACACATAGAGTTCTCCAAACTACTTTGTTCTCCATGACATAGAGTCTGTGGAAAACACTCTGAATAAATTCATATTTACTTATTTGTTTATCTACCTACTTATCTATCTTTTTAATTAATTTTCCATTTTTTTCATGTGTGTAAGAATTTTTTGCCTGGGGGGGGAGGGGACACATATGTGCATGTATATGTGTAGGCCTGAGGTTTATGTCAGGAATCATCATCATCTGTCTACTCTTCCACCTTATTCATTGAGGCAGGGTCTCCCAATCAAACCCAGATGTCACTGATATGTTTAGTCTTGCTAGTTTGCTTGTTCTGGGAATGCCCTGTATCTGCCTTTCAAGACTGGAATTGCAGATGGGACATGGTGCTGGTATTTGTGTGCATTTGTATGGATCAGAACTCCTGTCTTCATGCTTGTAGGTGAGTGTTTCAACTGTGAGCCATCTCCCCATCTTTCCAACTGAAAAAATGTGGATGCATTCTAAGCCACTCTGATATACTCACAATGACCAAGTATCTGTAATTTCCCAGGATAGTCTACATTCCACATCTTCGTCACCTACAGCTGTCTGAACCTGTATCTAGATCTCGAGTGGGAACACAGCCATCCCATGTAGCCATCCCAAGGCACCCATGCTTTTGAGTTACTTATGTATTCTTTAGTTTCTCCATTAAAACTATGAACTAACTGTATCTCCTAATCTGGTTCCATTCAAAGTGGGAAAAAAGAAGCTAAGACTCATTCTAATAGCAATAAAGTTACTCATGAATCATGCTGCTTCTCATGTCACCTTCACAGGTGATCCTGAAAAGGGACAGGGCAGCCTGCAGCAGAGGTAGATTCCCCTTGTGCTTGCATAGCCCCTAAAAAGCTGTATCTGTGATCACACCTATTACAAAGAAATGGCGGGGGGAGACCACTCATGTCCTGCGTAATTCTATTTGTGGGTGAGGTGATGCGCAACTGTGCCAAGCACAGAGGAAACAGAGAACACTTCCACGGTAGCAATTCCTGGTGCCCATGACTCTCGGGGGCTAGAATGAGGGAAGAATGAACAGAGCTAATGTCTCTAAGGAGAGAAAGGAGCCAGATGCTGAAGAAGTGTCTCACCTAAAGACATCTGGGCCTCTCCCCTAACAGTGAACCTGAAACTGCCATTCCACACGTGGGCTCTTGCCAACAGCAACATGAGAAGAAAGAATGCGTCTGGTCCCATAATCTAAACACGAGGCTTGTGTAAACTGCCACTCTGACTTTTCTCTTGGCCAGAAATCTTCTGTAACGCTCTAGTATCAAGCTGTCTTTTTGACAGAATAAAGCCTGGACTGTCCTTAGTCCTAGGGAGGTGGTAGGGCTACATCCTGGCTAGGGATAGATCAGTTGGTAGAGTGTTTGCCAAGCATGTATCAAGTCCTGAATTCAGTCTTCAGCACCTTCATAAAACCAGGCATGGTGATATTCACCTGTAATCTCAGCATTTGGGAGGTAAAGGCAGGAGGATTAGAAGTTTAAAATTAGGCATGACTACATAAAAGTTTGAGGCCATCCTAGACTACATGAAACAGTAGTCATAAACAGTCCCAATAGATACTAGTCACACTCACTGACATACAGGTAAGCAATTACAAATGCCACCAGAAGAGAGATGAGTAAGCCTCCACAGTCCGGGAGTTTTAAGTAAAAGCTCTTTAATTAAAAATTGCAGAGAAGCTCATGTATCCATCACATGTTGGATGGTGACAGCTGAGGGTGACAGCTGCTGGGTACTCACCGTGAGTTCTTGCTTTATGTACTCAATGGTGGCCTCAAGCGCCCTTGTGCCCCGGGTGGCTTCATCTTCTACTGCCTTCACGGTCTTAAGAAGAGAGGTAACATTGGTCACCATCACCTGCATGGGAGGAGAAAATCACTGAGTACTCTGTCTGAGGTGCACATTCTGACCCTTTTAAGCAAATGGCAAAAAAGATATCTCCTTCCTTCGTAGGAGGAATATGACCAAGGGTTCATCCTCTTGATAGCCTGGCATATCATCCTCATATTCCTGCATGCTCAGCCCCAACTGGAGTCCACTCTACCTTGGCTGCTCCTTTGAGCTGGTACATGGAGGGGTCATCAGCTGGCTTGCTGGCAGCTCCCTTGGTAGCACCAATGAGATCAGAAAGCGCCTTGGCCACATCTTTGATGGCATTTATCAGAACCACCTGAAAGAGCAGGAGACTGATGAGTAGACGGGATGACCTTCACCGACTTCTGTGAAGCCCTATGTCCTGCACCTTGACACCACTACCCAGGAAGCCACCCTTGGAGCTCAGGGAGGCCAATCTTGATGCTGCTGCTAACGATGATGATAAGGCTAACAGAAAAACTGCTCCCACTGCTGCTGTTGCTGCAATTCATGCTAAGGCTGAGAACTAATGTACAGCCCAACACAGAAGTGGAGGCTGATGCTGATGCTGAAGCTGGGATCTGAGCACACAGCCCCCTAGCTGCCAATTCTGCCATCAAGCTGCCTCTGACTGGATGAAGGCTGCTAAAGCAGACACAGTGAGGTACCATCATTCACTGAGAAGCACTGATAACACAATGTCAGTTTCATGCTGGGAAGTAAGGCCTCCATGACACTCTGCTTCCTCCTCTAGCTTTGGCTCCTGCAGTTCTCTGCCCCACACCACATGTTTAGGCACATGTGTCTTTCTTCCTATTGCGAAGTCTCACCTCATCTCTGCTTAAGGGCTTTACACCTGCTCTCCTCTACCTGGAACCTGGCTCTTTCCATCCTCTGGGTTCAGCTTGAATGTATATCCCAAGAGACCTATCTTGACCACGCTAGCTAGCAATGGGTTCTAACTCCTGAATACCAAACTGCTCTCGGATTACCCTGTTTTATACTACAGCAGTATCAGTCTATGGTGCCATTTAATGCAATCACTTATCCATGATTTATCTTCTCTCATGACCTGATGAGGTTAGAACAGGCTTTATTTGGTTTCATCCTCAGAACATGTTCTGGCACATAGCTGGGGCTTTGTGAGTCTTGAGGGAAAAGGTGGCCAGCTTCATCCTAAAGATGATGCAATCTCAAATGCTGGAGTTGAAATCTGAAGCACCGGCCAAAGGAAGAGCTGAGATGAACCGGGTCACCCAAGAGTGGCGGGTTTGGAATTTGGACTCTGGTCAGTGTGATGCTAAGTACCCCCATCTTAACCTTCAGTCTTGGGCTGGCTCATCTACAAGCAGAATTAGCAGTGCTAGCCTTTCCCACCTCATCCAGTTGCTATGAGGACCAACTTGGATAATAAACATAAACACCTTTCGGAGATCAAGAACTCCAGACAGCAGTGACACAAGAGACTTTGCAGCCTCTTGCCATCCTTACTTTTTGTTGTGCCACTTCATCAATAGGGCATAGGGACCCCAGCCAACCTCCTGTATGCACAGGCTGGGGCCAGCTGAGCTTGTGAAGGTGTGGCACTGTCTCCTGAGCCAGTGCAGCTCCTGAGGTGTAGCAAGAGAGAGGGGCACAGAAACCCAGGGATGCAGCTAACAGCAGTGTCCAGGAAGTACTGCCTCATCCTGATTACTTGACAGGTGACTGACATGCATAGAGACCTTTTTTTTCCTGAGAAGATTTGAAAAATAACTATTTATTAAAACTGTAATTTATTATTATTATTAGTGTGTGGGCAGTCCAGTACAACATTTTGGAGTTGTTTTCTTCTCCCACCTTTATGTGGGTTTTGGGGGCCAAATTTAGGTTGTCAAGCCTGTGAAGGAGGTGTTTTACCTGCTGAGCCATCTCACTGGCCCCTGGTTTTGTGTGTGTGTGTGTGTGTGTGTGTGTGTGTGTGTGTGTGTGTGTGTGTGTGTGTGTGTGTGTTTAAGTGAGTTCTCATTAGAAGTTGCTGCTTCAGGGGGCTGGAGAAATGGTTCAGCAGTTAAAGATACTTGCTGCTCTCTGGGAGGACCAAAGTTCAGTTCCCAGAACCCACATCAAGTAGCTCACAACTATCTCTAACTTCAGCTCCACTGGCCTCCTTGGGTACCTGTACTCATGCTCACATACCTACATGCTGACACACACCACACACACACACACACACCACACACACACACATATATATCTTGAAAACAGCAACCTCCTTTTCAATTTATTTTTATTTGCTTAAATAAAATTATTTTTAAAATCTGTTCAGAACAATGTTCCCTCTGCATGTTAGTCAGCTGTCAGTAACCAGGATATGATGGTACCTACAGTTAAGGCCTGCTGCTTCTCAGTTAAAGGTCTGCATAAGTAGCAGCATGCTGAGTGCTCTCACCCCAGTAAATATGAACAAGAGTTGGGGAAGAGGTTGCAAAGAAGGGGAAGGCAGAAGGAAACACTAGGAGTCATGGAAGATTCCAGGTGGTCGTTAAGAACTTACTTTGTGATTCTCTACTTTTTGTGCCTAATACAACCCGTTAAGATAAAATATTTCCAAACAAATGAAAAAGATCCCACAGCAATTCAACACACTGGAAAGATCCACACCCTTTCTCTTTAAAATCAGCTGGGTGAGAAGAGCACAGGGGTTTGCACTCCCAACTTCAGTGACACGGATTCAACCTTCCCTTCCTTCCTTCCCTCCAGGGTGGGACCACCACCTCAGGTTCCTGCTAGAAGCACTGTGAAAACAGCAGATCTGAACTCTAGTCCTGCTGGAGGAAACCAAGCTGGGGACTGAAAACACTGAGAAAGGTTCCTCAGGGACTCCATTGTCTAGGAGGACAGTGGGAGTAGAAGGGGCAGGGGACACAGGAACAAGGCAGGTGACCCCCAGTTAATTAGCTCATTAATTAGTCATTGCTGCCCTCCTGGGTCCTGAAGGTCAAGTGTCATCTAGCTTGGGACCAGGAGACTAAATTGCTGACTGACCCAGCGCAGGCAGCGGCAATGAAGTGCTTACTGCCCTGTTACTGGGACAAGTGCAGAGGAGTAAGGTTTGCTACCAAGACCAGATGTCTGTCAGCTCAAGACCACTGGAACACCAGCCTGCTGTGCATCTGGCATTTGCCAGGCGCTGCTACATATGGTGTGCTGGTTTCGAACATGAACTGCAGTGACTGCAGTCTGGAAAGGTCATTAAGGCTCAGGTGGGTCATTGCAACAAAATTGCCACCTCCTGAGCACTGACCCCCCCTTCCAGTCCTCCCTTTGCTTCAGAGCCAGCCTTTTCCAGCAGTAACCCAGATGTGTTGCCAACAGCTGGGCTCACCCTTGGCCTGTTCCCAGACATTCACCTGTCTTGACTCACAGTGTCTCTATAGGTGAAAATGTTTCTTTCTTGCAGATCATACCCTCTATCTGTCCCTGCACCATTTCAGGCCACTCTTGAAGTTTTCTAAGGCTTTTTTTTTTTTTTTTCTCAGCAAGTGCCTGAAAGTTGGAGTTCTCCAGGGTTAATCTGACATCCTTCTCTTACCCCATGCTTCCCCTCCTTGCGCCTACAGACACTGTGCAGAGACAACCACACCCAAGTGATGGGAGATGCTATTCTGTAAATATGTTTTTCATAGTGGTTAATTAATAAAGCCCTGTTGGCCAATAGAAAACAAGATAGGTGGGGCTAGGAGACAAGGAGGAAAGAGGAAGTAGTTGGGAGGAGTCAAGATGTAGACCAGGGAGGGAGGAAGACGCCAGCGCGGCTCCCGGATAAGATGAACCACGGGGAAATACTTAGATAAGTAGAAATGGGTTAATAATTAAGACAGAGCTAGCCCATAAACAATAACGGTAACTGGACAACAGGATTGTATCAAATACAGAGTCTCTGAGTGTTATTTGGGGCTCACGTGGCTACGGGACTGTGGTGGCAGGACCCGGGAGGCCGGCAGGGAGGAACAAAGTAAAACCTGCCAGTACACCCAAGTCCCATCGGCACACATGAGCAGGCTCATGCCTTTAATGTTCTACCTGCTTGTGTCACGCTTCTAATTCAACATGCCATAGACTGGGACTCACTCTCCTCTCTAGGGTGTGGACGACTCTCCCCCCATGCATGGATGGCTTGCTCTCTTGCTTCCTGAAACTGCATACTGCTCCAGCCTGGCCCCTCTTCCCTCCCCTTTATCCTCACAATGTCTTCTCCAACCAACTGTTCACCAGGCCTGGATGACTTACCCTTCTCGGTTCTTCCCAAATCCTTAGGCTTGTCTGGACTGCTGAACCATCACCACAATCCATGTCTCTGTCACCTGCTTCCTATCAGTTTTCTCAACCAATCACATATTGTTTACTTCAAGGGCCATTTGTCTAACCCTGCTCGGAAGCCTCATGCAGGCTGTACAGGAAAAAGAGAAAGGCAGCCCCCAAGCCCCATCCATACCTGGGTTTCGGGGTCACTGGAGCCCAGGCTGGCAGCCCCCAACTTGACCACCTCGGCAAGTTGGGTGATGGTAGCTGCAGAGGACTGAGCTGCCTGGGCCAGCTTGTCTGGAGTAGACGCAGCCCCCGACACGAGCAGCTTCGTGTCTTCCACCAAGGCCTTGGCTGTCTTCAGAATGTTCTCCCTGAGAAGGCAGGGAGGCCAGAGAGCCGGGAGAAACAGAACAAAACCTGTTCACTTGCAGTTGGGCAGGAAGGAGATCCTCTCACGGGGGCCTTGGGAAGAGAGGCCCCAGTGATCCTCCCGCCTCTTGAGGGGTGGGGAGTCTTCCATGCATGTGAGGTTGGAGTGTCAATAGCTAGGTAGTGGGATTGGGAGCACAGCTCCAGAGAAGGGCTCAGCACTGTAGCAGGGTGGAAGTGCCACTTCTTCCTATGGCCCTATGATCTCTGCAGATTATTTCCCAGCCACACTGGGCTGCAAGGGTGCAAAGCTTGTACATGGTGCCTGGGAATCAGAGCTCATGGGGCCAGGCTCCAGGACAGACAGCAAAGCACAGAATCTTCGCTCTGTCACAGCCCTTGGGCTGGAGGGACAAGAAAGGGGCTGGACACGTGATGAGAGTTTAGGCGTCATGAGCAGTAAGCACGAAGAGCCGCTGAATGCTCAATGAAGGCTCCAGGCAGGTTTTGAGCAGTGACTGCTAAATATGACTGCTTTTGCCTCTTCTGGTCCTGCTGGGTCTGTGGGCAACTCCCTGGTATGCAAACATCAAAAAGCTAGCCTCGGTTGGGAAAGGCTGTTTCTAACTTGTCAAAGGAGCTTATTCTGACCCCGTGGTTCATATTCCCTACTGAGAACCTTGTTGAAATCAAAGTAGACACCCACATTTCTGAGTCCTGGGCAGGGTGAGGTGACCAAATGTGATCACCACCAGTCTTAGGCATGCCAGCTGGAGTCTCCCCCCAGTACCTGTGATCTGCAAAGGTCTCGCCATTCTCTGCATTCAGTGTCCCTGCTGTTGCAAACATGATGGTGGTATCCAGGTCGGCAATGATCCCAGAAACAGCAGTAGCAGCCGTGATGCATGCTTGGGTCCCCTTGTTCCCAGCCTGGAGAGCGGAGAGCACCAAGGATACCTGTAAGTTAGAAAGGTGATGTAAAGGGGAGCCTGGGAATGCAGAAAGTGAGGCTGAAACAGCATGACACAATTGAAAACACTGAATTCTCTCTCTTAGAGCTGATTCAGCACAGAGTTTAATGACACAAGGTTACAACCAAGGGCCTGGGTCTGAATACCAGCATCATCATTCACAGGTCACCTGACCTTAGGCAGCCTTCTTCATTGCACCAAGCCTCAGTTTCCTTGAATGCAAAACAGTTAATTAAAACATAATATGTGCAATGTGCCCAAAAAGGTGTTTGTAGGTCACGACTATTCCTAGGTGGGCAGTGCTCACCAAGTTACTATGATGCTTCTGACACCACACTGAGGGGTCAGGTTTAGGCTCCTGAGATGTGGGTGAAACTTTCCACCCTTCAGTTAGGTCTAGAAGGAACAACTACTGTTAATACTCATCATTCGCCCCGCCAAGCAGGACAGGCCACTTTCCAGAGTGGATCCCAGTCAGGCTCCTGCTGCTGTCACCATCCATTCCAGAAATCCAGGATGCCAGCTTCTACCCTTATCCCTTCCTGTTCCCAGAGACATTTTCTACAACCACAGCCTGATCGCCCAACGCATTCACAATCAAGCCATGTGTCCATCTGTCCACCATTTGTCAAATCTGCCAGCTACTAAGGTCCCCACGTATCTGCCTTCCTGCTCAGGGTAAGTGCTTTGTCCTGCCCTCTTCCACCAGCTCTGATGTGCTCATCCGGTGAGATACAGCTCCAAGTCCCCTCTAGCATGCCTCTCTATTATCTTTGCAGAGAGGTAGTTCTGCTCAAGGATTCCGAGTACACTGTTCCTGTCCTCAGGACAGCTCATTGTCCTGTAGATGAGAAACAGTTTGTCACAGGACGGCTGAAGACTGTTTACTCTCTGCCTGCACACCCCCTATTCTTGACTGAGGCTGACCCATGTAAATGCTTTGTAAATACATTTATGCATACACCATGTGTGTGAGGGGGGGTGGGACAGAGGCCAAATTGGGGGTGTCTTCTTCAGTTGTTCTGAAAACTGCTCTTTTTTTTCTACCCCCAGGTGGTAGCAAGGTGGGATGGACAGGGTGGGACAGCATCTCTCATTGAAAGCAGACAGATTCTACTAGAGCAGTTGTCTAGTAAGACGCAGAGCTCTGCTTGTCCCTGCTCATCTGGGCTGGGATTATAAGGTAATAACACTTCTTGAAGAATGATGAAGCAGGGGAGTCAAGGCATGAATAAGAGGCACGGAGTTTAGGGTGTTCTTCCTTGTACCCCTCAGGTCTCAGGAGACTTGTAGTTTGGCAGGATGGACACAGGGACCATTTTCTCCAAGAGAAGCCCACAAAGAACTGTCTCTTCTGGGATGGTTAGCTTTAACTGTCAACTTGCCACAACCTAGTCTCACCTGGGACTATCTTTAAGATCAGGTTTTGCTAGTGGGACTATTGTGAAGGAGTTCTTCCTTTTCAACTTATTTACTTATTTTTTGTCCCCAGAGAGGCCAGAAGATGTTGTAACCCTGGGACTGGAGTTACAGATAGTTGTGAGCCACCATGTGGGAGTGGGGTCCTCTGGAAGAGTAACTGGTGTTCTTGACTACTGAGCCAACTCTCCAGCAGTGGATTTTTCCTTAACTGGGTTAATTGAGGTGAGCCCACTGTGGGTGGTACCATGCCCTGGTTTTGGGCCCTGGACTGTGTAAGAGTAGAGGAAGCTAGCTGAGCATGAAGCATACAGGCATTCCTTTCTTCTGCCCCTGACTGTGGCTGTGATGTGACTAACTGTCCTAAGTTCCTTTTGTTGTGATTTCCCCCACAAAAGGGTTGTAACCTATGAGCTACAATAAACCCTTTTCTCCCCTAAGATGCTTTTTGTCACAGCAACAAACAAAGCTAGGACACCTACTCATTTGTCTGACCCTTCCTCAAGTACCACTAGGTCTCACCAGGAAAAGATGAGTCAGACTGACATAAGGCTGGTCCGGGAAGGAAATCAACAGTTTCTGGAAAGAACTCTTAGGATGGGTGACAAAGGCCTGAAGCTATGGAGTGTGTGTGTGTGTGTGTGTGTGTGTGTGTGTGTGTGTGTGTGTGTGTGTGTGTAAGAGATTCTCAGACAGGGTGAAAGAAGAGCCCAGTAACAGTCCCACCCACTGTGGAAACTGTACAAATCAAACAATAGGCCTTTACTGAGCATCCATTAGCCACTGGGTCTGACACAAAGGTAGACAATGAACTCATGGATGGGAGACACTCTACTTATACCCCAAGATATGCAGGAACAAGATACACAGGAAGAGTGACCTTCAGCAAGAACTCACCAAAAGGCTAGTTGCTAGGAACTGGCCACCTCCCTACCTCTGTCCCTCTCCACATGTCCCGAGTCAGGCCACTCTGCTTTGAGAAGCAGAGAGACCAAAGCCAACTCAGGGTGATTCTGTATGCTGCTTGGGTACTAGGGGACTGGGCAAGGCCTTTGAAGGGAGGGAAGGTGCCTTCCTCCAGCTCAGAGATTTAATTCTTACTGTGGAGCTCAGAGGCTGGCCAGTCCTGCAGACTGGGGGAGGATGCCAGATGGAGGCTCAGTCTGGTCCAGGACTGGGTGACAGAGCAGCCTCTGTAAGCAGCTTCCCATTGAGCACTTCCTCTGCCTGGCCCTCCAGCCGTGTCGCCAAGTTTCTGAATAATACGGAGCTCTATGCACACATAAGAGAAGAGGAACTGCACACATGGGTGCTCCAGCCTGCCCTACTCACAGCTGCAACAGCTGTCACAGGAGCACTCTGATCCAGAAACAAAGCCGGGGGCTTGCAAACTGGGGGCCAGATAAAAGAGCTACTGGGCACGAAGGGAAGATGTAATGCGGGTCTTGTTAGCGAGGGAAACATCATGGGAGAAAGGAATTTTTGAGGAAAGCATACAGAGGATGGGGCTACTTTATTAAACGCTTAACTGCACACCTTGCACAGAACCAGACACTTACCTTGATTCTGTGAGTCAGAGATTATACATTTGTGTGCTCATTTTATGGATGAGGAAATTGAGACTTGGACAGATGCTGTAACTGATACACTCTTTAGGCCCTGATGGCTGCATCCCTGACCGTCTCCCCCAGTAGGAGCTCCGAGGCTCCTCCACCACGGTACAGCAGAACATCAGGTGACGCTAAAGTCACCGAGACCACTCTTCTTGGTGTATAAATGAAGAGGTTATACACCAAGCAGATTTCAGTCTTTTTGTTTGTTTTTGCCTTTGGAGACAGACAGGATCTCACTATATAGCCGGGGCTGGCTCTCTGGCCTCAGCCTCCCCTATGCTGGGATTTCGGCTACAGCACTCTACCAAACGCTTTCAGTTTCTCTACCCCAGCTCCAGCACCTGGAAACTCCCTGAAAAGGGAAACCAACTGTTGCAGGGTGGGCTGTGGCAGCAGCCTTCCCCTGGCTGACTCCTGATGCTGATTTTGATAGGGTCACCTGTAGGGGGTCCCTGACTGTCCCATGGCTGCCTCTGCTTTGCTCGGAATTTCTCAGGTTCTGTGGACCCTGTCACAGCAGCCTTACTGGGGAGGATCTGGGTTGTGAGGGAGACAGCCACCCTAGCTGGATTAAATTTTGGTTTCATCCCCACCAGAGCTGGTCACATTAAATGTCAGTGCTCGGCACAATGGTTATATTCATCTTACCTAGAGGGGACCCCTTACCTTCTCAGTGACAGAACGGGCACACTCGATCAGCTCCCTCTTGGTGTAGCTGTCTGTGGGGCACACCTGGAGGGCCCCCGCCTTCTGTACCAGGAAGATACAGCCATGGCCCAGGTCCTGCACACGTGTGCGAATCTGGAATCCGATCTACAGAGGCAAAGCCAGAAGGGGGAAGGAGTGTAAGGGACCCTGCCATCTAGGCCTGCCCTAGGTGGAAAATTTCTCTTGTGCCCTCTGGGAGCCCAGCTAGGAAAATTCCATTCTATCTGGAACCTGTCTGGTGAAGTACGGAATTTTAGTTGATTTACCTTCCTGTAAAATGACTGCAAAAATGCTCACAGCCTCCATTAAGCAAGCCTGTAGCTCACTGGGACAGCATAATGCCTTCCTGCTGTATGTTTATCTCTCTTTTTTTTTTTTTGAGGGTCTAGCTCATCTGGATCCCAAGCTACCCAAGAGAATAAACCTGAGAAATAGATGTTTCTCAGATTGGGCTCTGTGGGATAGTTGTTGTTATTATTATTCATTGAATAAGCATCTATTGAGTTCCCACAGTACACCAAGGCCTCTTCCTTACATTTCATTCATGAGTTAAAAGTACACCTTTACCATTAAGCATAATTTAAAGTGGTCAGATTTTTGTAAAACTGGTATATTCACCAAACAGAACACCCTCTCCTGAGCTGTATTCATGGGAGGACAATCACATGGAGCCCAGACTTCCTGGCCAGGTTTGACTTTCCCTTTTCAGCTCCTAAGGCTCAGCGGGCACACACTCCTATTTCATGTATTTACTTGATTTTAATAAATCAAGACAGGATCTCACAGAGTCAAGTCAAACTGACTGTAACTGAGGATGAGTTTGAACCTCTGATCCTCCTGCCTCCACCTCTCAAGTGCTGGGACTATAGACATGTGCTATACCAAATCCAGTCTTTGTGGGGCTGGGTGGAACCCAGGGCCACACACACGTTAGACTAGCACTCTACCAATAGAGTAACAGCTGCACAGGCATGCATTTTATTAAGGATGCTGGACTGAGCGATTAGAAGGGGTAGTCTGCCTAGGAGAAGCCAAATAACTTCACTACAGCTGGGCTGCCAGCTGTTTCCTTTAAGCTGTCCCAAACTGCCCTTCCACTTGCCCAAAGCATGCGTCCCTCTAGTTATGTGTCAGTTTTCACTGAGTTTGGTAAATATGGTCACAAGTGAACTACCTTCCAGAGAAGTCACTAAAAAGAAGAGCAAAACCTTGAAGCATGAGTTAATAGTACAGTCAAGGACCGACAATAGCTACAGGGCTTCTTAGCATCTATCAAGAATGTTTACCAAAAGGTCTCAGATACTGTAAATAATTCTGGGGAGATTACAGCCCCGGAGACACTATCGCCTGCTTCTATTTTATTAGTCAAAGCTTAGGAAAGAGTGACTCTGGAGAGTGGGAAGACTGTAAATGTTTGCTTTCCTACTATAGAAATACTGACTGCTTCTGGGGGCGGGGGGGGGGGGGAACACACGAGTTTAAAAGTCATTTAGTAGAAAGTTCGCTAGACACAGAAGGGTGAGCATCTGCTTTCCAGATGCCTTCTTAGTGTGGACACCAGGCCTGCAGAGGCTTTGCACAGTCCAGGCTGTACTGCTGACCCTCTCTATGTGAATGCACATAGGAAAGGGAGCCTGGGAGTCTACAGCATGCCATGCTGTACATGTCTGCACTGATGCAGCAAGGCCATACCACCGAGAGGGGAAAGATGTTTGCTTACATCAGGAATGCTATTCAAATAGTCATTGTTTGAGACAGAGTCAAGCCCAGGCTGTCCAGGAACTCTTGATCCCCTTGCTTCAGCTGCCCAAGTGCTGAGATGATCAGACTGAAATGCGGATGGCTTTATACATAACATCAAGGTGAAGCTAGGAGATGTGACATTAGTTTCAGACTCAACTTGGTTCTTACAAGCTTCTACAGAGTTTAACACCGTGTGTCCAAGGGTCAGCAGTAAATTAAAGGTGGGGGCAATTAGATGAAGGATGATCACAGATTCCCAAGTGACAGGGGACTGTGGGAGAAGAAAACAGTGGAAGTAGCACCCAGAGGATTTAAAAAAAAAAAAAAAAAAAAAAAAAAAAACCTAATTTAAGTTGTTAGGCATGGTTTCAATAAGAACAGAATTTTGTTAAACTCTCCAGGCTTCGGCCTGATTGATTATCTCTGAAATGGAGGACACATGATCCTTGCCTCGCACACTCTGTTGAAGATAAATGGGCAGTACTGGCCACAGCACCTGAGCTGGGCACTCATCGCTCTCACTACTCTTCAGGTTACTGTGAGATGGTGGAGTGCTTAAACACAAGAGGACCAGACTCAACACAGTCTGCTGGCAATGTCACTGGAAAGTTTTATGGCTGGGGAGCTTCCTAGAAAGGGAACACACTCTCAAGATTATGTTTCAACTGATAAGCACCAAGAATTGCCCAGTTCCCAAAGCAACATTAAATTTCTCAGCAAGTCTGGCCCAACTTTGCAAGACCCACAGGGTAGATTGAATGTCCGACCCGTGTTTATTGTAAAGGAATGCTGCTCAAAGACACTCGACTGAGTGGTTTAAACGGGCAACTTTAGGAAAGCATTGCTTGAGCCCCAAGAAAAAGCCTCAGATCCCTTCCCGCTCAAAGAAAAATACTGTGGAGAAAACCATCTGCTTTTGTGCCTTAAAGGAAATTAAAAAAAAAAAAAAAAAAAAGCCCTGGCCTGGCCTTGGTAGTTTTAGATCCGATTACAGTGGGGAAGGGGAGAGTTGTCTAAGAAAAACGGATCATTTTCCCTTTACTGATCAAAACGAGATGATTTTTTACACACTTTAAAAGCAACTTGGTCCAGAATTGCTTGCCGGGCGGACCTTTATGACAGTTAGATAAGGATGGCATCGGAACTTGTTGGCTCAACTTAGAAAACATAACAGGAAAAACTGTGTGAACAACAGGACCAAGCATCACTTTCTTTCCACCAGATAACAAGTTTTGGGTGGATATATATTTTTTTTTAATTTAAATTCTAGAGTGTACAGCCACCCCACCTGGGGTGCAGGCCGTTTCCTCGCCAGTCACTTTACAAATCCTTTCCCTGGCTTACAAAGTGGTGACGTGATCTTCCCCAGGGATAAAACTACAGTCACTAAATCTTTTCCCTAGGATTTACAATTGAGAGCTAGCTGTGGTTCCTAGGATCTCAGTCCCTCCCTCCTTCCCTTCCTCTTTCTGTCCTTCCTTCTCTTCTCCCCATTTTCAGCCTCTCCCCTCTCTGTATGTCTGTATGCTAGTGCATGACCCCATGTGTGCATATGTAGATGCCACAGGTCAATGTCAGGTATCTTCCTCAATTTTTGCCACCTTACTCTTTGCACCTGGGACTCAAATGATTTGGCTGGATTTGCTGACCAGTGAGCCCCAGCCTATTCTCTACCTCCCCAGCACTAAGATTACAAGCACATGCAGCTGTTTACATGGGGGCTGAGGATCTGAGGATCTGAGGTTCCTCATGTTTGTAGAGGACTGAGCCATCTCCCTGCCCTCTCTGTTCTCTGCACTCAGAGGAACTACTCTTAAATTGCAAGGCTGCCAGAGGAGTTTTCACTTTTCTGAAGACTTTCCACAGTGTTATTAACAAAGCCTTGAGTTTTCCATGGAAAAATAAACAGAGAAAGATCCTGTTTGATGTTGGAGGACAGAGGTCCTGCTTTTCCTGTAATTGTCACATTGTGGAAAAGACCAGAATTTGGACTCGGCAGGGCACACCGCAGACTCTGCAGGAAGGGCTTCCCGCTTGCCTTAGATGTAAATATTTTCACATGGTGGGATAGGGGACCCTCTCGGGTATACAAATAACTTCCATAGTTTTGGTATTCTTTAAAAAAAAAAGAAAAGAAAAGAAAGAAAAGAAAAGAAATGAAAAAAACAAAACAAAACAAAAAACCTTCATTGCTTCAGAGACCTCCTAACCTTCTCAGTTTCCCCCCCCCCCCAAGCATCTGTCTGGCAAATGCATACACGGGAACGATCCTGCACTGGTAATCTTATATTCTTGCTGCCATTTTTGGCTGTGGGTCATATTGCTCTTGGGCCTGGTCTGTAAAATACATCTCAAGATGCCCCAGTGAAAACAGCAAACCTTACAGACAATGTCAGAGGTTAAAACCCAGCACCCAGCAAGGTGATGTTTCATGGTTAGTGATATATTCTTTTTCGTGCTGCCTAGGTACTGCTGTCCTTTCTGTGTTGCAGCAAGGCTCACTGCACTGGAGTGGGGGGGGGCGAGGGGCAGCTCATGAGAACTCTGTTACGGAAAGGGCAGGCCAGTGTTCCAAATCCAGACACATGGGGGTGGATCCCATGTACAAAGCTTTCCATGGCAAGGGGGCCAACCTCCCTGGCAATCATGGTTTCTGTTTGCAATCCCCTCTCAAAGCCAAACACTTCTTTCCTTTGTGCTAACATTTCCTGACTGCAACACAAGTTCTCTTCTACTTGTTTATGAAACTCAAAATTATATGTTGATCAAATGAATTATATGTCTAGATAAATTACAGACTAGAATTATAGTCTAGTCTTACTAAAACAGGGAGACTATTCAAAGAGAAGGAGAATGAGGATGAGGAAGATGAGGATGCAGAGGAAGAAGAGGAAGAGGAGAAGGGAGGAGATGCATAAAAGGAATCAAGATTCAGTATTTTTCTTGGTGACTTAACCTAATTATTACAGATGCAATTATTTGTGTAGAGGCTTAACTGAATTTGCTCTGCAATCTGAAGACCGGGCCATGGTTAGAAAGTGAAGGAACTCCATGCTAGATATATATGTACCTTCGTACATATATATGATATGTCTGTTCACATGCATTGTTATGACACATGTTAGAAAGTGATGTGTTTTGGGTCTGTGTTGCTACAGCTGTTTCTAAAAGCCTCTGTTAGACACACTTGGTCTTGACAACTCCCAGCAGAATCAGCAGCACTGGGTGGGTGGGGGCAGTGTCTGTCATTTCAGGGAATGAGCAGACCAGCTGCAAACCTGTGGCTTCCATAGTCCCAAGCATTCAGGTAAATACTGAACAGGATTTACATTCAATAAACGGCTTGCTTTTCACAGAATGCATTACCTGTATCTTCCCGTGTTCCTGTAGTCCCTCCATCATTCTGAATCCCAGAATGAACTTTCTAAGAGGAGCCACATGGTTTCTTGGACCCTAGACATCCTTCTAGGTGCTCATACTAACACAGCTGCCACTAGGCCCTCTGGGTCCCCTGCTGTGCTGCATCATCCCAGGGTATCACTCCATTTCTCATAGCTTCCAGAGATGACTGATCTCTGACAGTGGCTAAACTTGCTGTTCAAAGACTCTTAGGAGTACAGACTTGCTGGGGCCATGTCTACACTAGCCTCTATGGAAAGGGATAAGAAAAGTGGGTGTGTCTTGAAGAGCACAAAAGAGGTGTCATGGTGGGCAGGACTTAGGCCAGTTTCCAAAAAGCCAGAAGCTGGGCTTTGTAGCAAGCAAGCAGGCTTTTCTTAAGAGAGGGGATACGAAATCCCACAAGTGGACCTAATATTTTGGGGAAACTTTGGAAAACATGAGCATGACTGGTGGGATGGGCTGGGGGTGGGAAGGCAGGAAGCAGGAAGGACAGCCCCAGCTTTCGGTGGGGTGATAGACAGCTGCAAGGAACCTGGCAGAACAGTGTAAGCAGAGCCCTTCAATCTGAGAGCCACTCTCCAGGGCGCCCTAGCTCTTGGTCAGGGCTCAAGTTTTGGGCCCAATTAGAGGCTGGATAAGTCTGGGGCATCAGTTGCACAGCAGTGGGAATGAAACCTGCTCCTGGCTGTTGTGAGGGGGTCTCATAGAGCTAGGCTACAGGGCCCTCCCCTCTCCCATTCCCAGGAACGGACACCATGCATTTGCTCCTTAAGATAGGGGCCTTAAGGTGGCAGACCTCCTCTGGTTCGGCGGTGGCTGCTGCCATCTGGCCCTGGAGAGCCAGGTGCCCATAGTCACTGGTCATTTGTGAAGCCAGGCCTCCCAACTCCTCCGGGTTAGTAACCGACTTAGTCATCTGGAAAAAGAAAACAAGCAAGACACAAATACATACACACATACACAAAGAGAAGCATCAGAACCAAGTGTTAATACCTTGGGGAAGCCAAAGGGTTTCATTCACTTTTAGCCCCTAGGGAAGGTGAAGGCCAGGCCTTGCATGAGGGCTGGACACTGGCGAGGGCAATTCAAGCAAAGCCCATGCTGCATTGCACACGACAGGCCAGAGCTGTGACTACCCTGCAGCACAGGCCAGATGGGCACATGCTCAGTATTCAGGCCGTGCAGCGTGGAGCGGGGTCCTCAGGGGCCAATCTCGGGGAGCTTGTCCTTTTGGGGTCACCAGAGAAATTCCCACAAGTAACTCTGGGGAATAAGCCAGGTGTACCCTGACCCAGGCTTCTATGGGGATCTAGGCAAGAGAGAATCTGATGATAGGCTGCTTTGAAGTCACGGATGAGACTCAGCGGAGAAGCCAACATCAGGAAATGAAGGGAATCAGGTCTTGGGCCGAGTTGGTATAAAACGTGACAGGGTGCTGCCAGAAACATGGTGGGCCACACACCCAGTCTCCCTGAACCTCAGAGTGGCTCGCTGAAGTTTAATGTTATCATCTCTGCTTTTGATTTTTTTTTTCGGGGGGAGGGGGGAGAGTCTCTTTTTTAGAAATTTCACTCCTGCCTTATCTCTTTTCTCACTCATTAAAAAAAATTTTTTTTCTTTGTAATTGAGTGTGTGTGTGTGCGTGCGTGCGTGCGTGCGTGCGTGCGTGTGTGTGTGTGTGTGTGTGTGTATACCATCAGAGGACTGGTTCTTTCCTCTGTGTGGGTTCTAGGGACTGAACGAAGGTCGTCAGGCTTGGTTATTACCGAGCCAACTGGCTGATGACACTCTCTGTGCCCTTTAACATCTTGATTTTAAAGGGCTATCCCATTTGTTTTTGAGACAAAGTCTCATATATCTCAAGCTATCCTTGAACTAAGCATGAGGCTAAGGATGGCCTTAAACTGCTAGTCCCTTGCTTCTATCCACAGAGAGCTGGAACTACAAGCATGTGCCACCATGCCCAGCTTAAAGGGCTTTTTAGAAGACTTGCAATGATTCCATCTAAGACATGTTATAAGACAATGTCACAGCCCTCGTCCAAGAGTGGGTTCCAAGGAACACAACCCGGATCCCAGGAGAATGAAGCTGCATCTTGAGTAGTGTGACCTGTTCACTGGGAAAAGAACACCAAAATTCTTTACCTCAGGTGAAGAAGTATGTAGCTCCAACCTGATGTGCAGGTTAACTACCTCAGGGTAGCCATATGCTGAGGCTGGACTTGCCAGCAATCAGAGGAGTCAAGGGGCGAGGCAGTCTGCCTCAAAGCCTGGCCAGAGACTCTCTGGAAACTTCACAAAGCCACCTAAAACTGCCTCCTCTCGCTGCCATACTGGACAGTAAGAGCCTTTGATCTGTACCCTGTCCTCCCCTGAAAGGATGGTCCTAGGGTAGCTCCAGGTTGGCAGGACACTCAGAGGTGACTGCGACTTCTCCCTCCATCTGCGGGCCACACTCGTTTAAACAGTAGGCCTGGTACAGAGTTCCCATGCATGAGAAGAGCAGGCAGGGAGGCCTTCATGATCCAAGCTCAACCTCTAGTGGACACATAATTACATGACAGAGCCAGTGAGAGAGGCGCCTGGGCCACTCCAGCTGGGCCACTTGCTTTCCCAGCTCAGGTTTATGTGGCAATCCTCTTTAATCTACAGCGAGTGGGACTCCAAGAGGAGAGGAACATTTCCTATGTATTAGCTCTCTGAAGATCTCAATTGCCATCCTTCATGTAACTATAAAGTCAAGAGAGCACACACTGCTTCCCAGTGCCATTTATGAAGATTCCTCAGGAACAGTGTATTTACATTATGTTTCAGTATATATATATATATATATATATATATATATATATATATATATATATATATATATATCCCAAAAGTGACACAGCATCTGTTGTCAGGAATTAAGAAAAAATAAACCACATTAATTTTGCCTATGAGACTAATTGCCCAAGTGCTATGATTTGATTTTGTTGAAGTTTCATCTTTCTACTATCTTACTCCTATATATCTTCTCTTATACTAGAATTTAAACCTATTAAAACACCCCGAGTCCTTTCAGAGATGAATAGACTCTTTCCTCCTTGATACTACCTTCTTTCTCATTTCCTGCTTTCTCGAATGTTCTCTCCTGCCTCTGTTCCCTGTCCTCATGCCCAAGTCTCAGTCAACTTTAATTCTTTCTTCCTGGGGCTTCTAGACCACAGGCAGCCAGAAGGACCAAAAGGAAAGGTAGGAGCTGGTGTCCAGGAGGAATTGGCATTACAGGCGGGCCACTCTTTACAACACAGATCCCAGCTTTGAAGACTCAGATGGCGGTGGGCAGAAGGGCACAATCCACAGTGGGCAGGGCAGCTCCTTTTCTTCTTACCATTTCCTGAGCTGTGACAGCAATAGCTTTGGAGTATTTAACCACGGTTGTCTGGTAGTCAACGAACGTTCCCTTTGGTTCTGGAGGTGTGCCTTCATCCAGCTGTGGAGGAGAGAAGAGCCCAGGGTCATAAGAAGCCTGGTCAAGTGCAGGCTGTACTTGTAAGAATTAAAAACTTAGAAAAACAGAGAACTCCTCAGAGGTTTTTTTCTGGTCCAAACTCAACCCCAGCTTCTCCAATCAGAAATGCCTACAGACAGCCCAGGACTTCATACTGATCCATCAGTTCTGAAATCTTTTTTGGTATTTAAACACAGAATGGAGGACACATCCATGGCAGAATCTCCTAAGTGTCAAAAGTTAGAATTAACTTCAGTGCCTCACTGCTTCAGTGTTTCAAGCAAATTAGTAAAGCTCAGGTACAGGATGCCAGTTCCTCACTGATGTGTGGCTTGAGGCCCAAAGGACCCAAAACATCACTTTACCTGAAGGCCCCTGTGAGAGGTGGAGGAATGGAGAATGAGGAGGAGGTGTGGTCTCCTGCATGTTAGGTTAAGGTAGGTTAATGTGATGGTTAATATTGATAGCCAACTTGACAGTAGAATCAATCACCTAGGAGAAAGGCCCTGAGAATGTCTGTGTGGGAGTTTCTAGACTGAATTAACTGAGATGGGAAGGAAGGCAAAGCCTGAATGTGAGCCATTCTATGGGTTGGGTTCTAGAAGAGATAAAAAGGAGAGTGAGCTGAGTGTCAGCATTCATAACTCCTTTTCCTGACTGCAGATGCAATGTGACCAGCTGCCTCACATGCCTGCCATATGCTTTCCCACCAGGCTAGACTGGGTCTCCCTAAACTGTAAGCTAAAGTAACCCTTCCCCTCATATATTGCTGCTGTTCCTCTTCCTCTTTTTTTTTTTTTTTTTTGACAGGGTTAGCTCTGACTGTCCTGGAACTCACTCTGTAGACAAGGCTAGCCTCAAACTCACAGATCTGCCTGCTTCTGACTCCCAAGTTTTGGGATTAAAAGTGTGCATCACTATACCTGGCCCCTTATATTGCTTCTTGTCAAGTACTTTTCAATGATCAGTGTAACTAATACAGCAGGACTTTGTGGAGAGCAATGAAATCCCACTTAATATTTTACAGAAGGGAGAAGGAAACCCTTTTTGTGTGGCTTCTGTTGCTATCGTCAGACTTATTGGCTGAAGAAGGCAGCCAGGCCAGTGATACCAGGTATGTGAGAGCTATTATTGCAGGGTAAGGCATCATAGTAAGTGAAGCTTATGGGCTATCAAAGAAGGACTTCAGGACCCAACTTTCACTTTCTGGGGATTTATAAGACATTTCTCTATTTTTACATTAATACTGAGAAAAAGAAAAAGGGGATCATTTGACTTTGACTGCTACTAAGAAACTGTGGACTCTATTATGTAATATCCCTGATGGACAGGTACTTTTTTTCCAGTTACCTACTATCTGCCAAGCCATCCTTATTTGAAGCTTAATCAGCACACAGTGGATGCTGAAAGAGACTTTAAGAAAGCAGAGCCTTAGCTCTTCTAAGGGACACACGGTCTAACCTTCACTAGTGTGAAGATGATGGCAGGAGGTTGAGGAACCATTTCCCTACGGACCATTCCATGGAATCGTTCCTTTATGAGACAGGGGAAACTGATCTCTAAATCAGCAATTTAAGACTATATATATTATCCTGAAATACTATACTGATGTATTCACAATCCAACATTAGGCATTCCCCAACACAGACACTGTCGTCAGCTATCACAGGCTGCCAATTTAAATGTTAATGAACAACTGTTTACCCCAACAATCTCAAAAGGACATGACTAGAGTCAGAATCCTTGCAGGAAAAGTAGAAACCATGGATTTGAAGCCCTCTTCAGTCTGAAGTATTGGCTTAGTAAGAAAATGACTCATGTTATTCCTAGGATTATTACCTCTGAGAGCTCACCAAAGCCTTTCATACACACTATTTAATGGTTTATGCATTTAAGTAGATACCAAAAGCATAAGATATTTGAAAGTCCCATTAGAGATTCCTAGGCTCCACTTAACTGAGAGTACAATATAGCAATTCAGGGGTAGAGTCTAGGATCCTGCATTCTAGAAAGTCCCCCAATTCCAATGTAGCCGTTCCAAGGGTTAACATTCAGAAATCACTTTCTAACTCCTCTTGGCGTTTGCTCCCTATCACAGGCCTATGATGAGGACATAAGGTTAAGTAATTATTTCCATTTTACAAACAAAGAAACCACGGTACTTTCACAATGTCTATTTTTACCACATGTAAACTGGAAGAATTGAACAGTGGCTTACTGTTGATGATTTAATAATGGAGAAAAAAAATAATATGTTGGCTATATAACTGGCCATATGCTCATTAGTTACAACCTTTGGGAAAAGGCCTTGACTGACAATCGGTTTCCCAGAGAAGAGCATGTAGGGACGGTATGTGGGAGAGAAGAAGATATGGTTGCACGTGTTCTGGGAGCTAGCCTTAGCCGTACCTTGCTCATGGCCTCTGCAATGGCATCTACCATGCCTCCCACCAGCCCCACTTCACTGGCAGCTTCATTCAGTGTCACCATGATGTCATCCACAGCTTCCTTCATCAGCTGTGCAGCCTCTGTGATGGCATCGTGGGTGTGCTGTGCCTGAAAAGGGAATGAAAAATGTCTTATGTAGCATGAAATGCTGCTCACTCTTAAGAGACACTTGATCTGCTGTGAATAACCCTAAAAGTCAGAAGACAGGGTTGGGCATGCCATGCATCCACGATCCCAACACTCAGGAGGCCAAGGCAGGAAGCCCTCATGTTTAAGGCTAACTTGAGCAGTATAGTGAGACTTTTGAAAACAAACAAGCAAGTCCCAGGAGAAACCACACTCCATGTAATGCATTTGAAATGTTTTCTTTCCCTGATTTCATACATTTACTTGCAGAATCAAAAGTATTCTTACAATAAAATGAGAAAAGAAAAATGTAGCATCCAACTGTCAAAATTAGCTTTATATGCTTCTATATTCAGAACAGTAGAGAATGCTGTATCTGAATTAGAGGTTTCTAAATATACAAATTCACACATTTAATTAAAAAATCCATAATACAAAGAAGAAAGGTTTTCATAACAAACATACTTCTCTTCAACATTGCCCAGCACACTATCATTCTCTTTCTATAAATAAACTGGATTATGAAAATGTAGGTACATAAAAGGGAAATAAATCTGCAGAGAACCTACTAGGCTTTAGAACTATGTGATGAGTTGTTGAAACAATGGCAGACTAGATGAGAAAAGGCCTCCAAGTCCTCCACATGTTCCTCAAACAGCATCCTGGAGACTTACCAATGTCAAGGATAGAGATTGGGGCTTAAAACGAATTGGTGAATGGATATGAAGCAATGCTGGTGCAGGGATCCATAGCAGATACCTGGCATGGCAGGAAGATGAAAGAGCCAAGCTATGGGTACAGGAAACCTAGGTTCTAGTGCTGGCTCTACCACTAGCTAGCCACACGGCAAGGCTTGGCTTCCTTTTCAGTGAGATAGGGAGAGGTCTAAAAGGTCCATGATCTAGAAGTCTGATAAGCCACACACGTGCAGACACCTCATGCATGAGAAGGGCAGGCTAGCGGGGAACTCTGCTCTAACCCTGTGCAATGTGACCTAATGCCAGTGACTTAAACATCACAACTGCACTGTCCTCAAGTACTGGATTTGCTCATGCATCAGCTAAGGGTGTCCTGGCCCAACTCAAGGGTGTGAGCCTCCCCAAAGGCCTGAGATACTGCCTTTTTTACTTTGGTGGATATAAACGCAGGGAAGCCAGTGGGACAGAGAAGAGGTAAATCCTTGGTTCGTGTTTGTTTTAATCAAAGAACTCCATGAAGAGGTAGTGTGAGCCATGGGTCCTGCCTGGAAACAAGAAGAGCTCCTCAACTGTGGTATCTGCTAAGATGTCACACATGGTTCTCACAGCTATCATCAGGGCACAGAATTCTGTCTTTGGGATGGAACTGAGGAAGCTCATGGTTTACTTAATAGCTGACCCCATGGCTTTATTCTGCTGTAAGTCCTAAGGTAACATTCCTGTGCTGAGCTCTCTAGAGAAGCTTCCAAAACCACAGATCCTCATCACACAAGGTCAGACAGAAATGGTGCTTTCCTCTAGTCTCAGCTGCAATGAGAACATGATTGACACAAGTTCTCATGACCACATCAAAGCCAAACACATGTTTTAGGAAAGAGGTGAGCAACAGCCAATCAGAGGCTTGCTTTCACCCATGACCTACACAGGTCTCAGGAGAAGAAACTTAACAAGAGTGGAACTATTCTGGAGAGATGCTATGCCCCTCCCTCTGGCTGACAGACTATTGAAATAATGCTCCTCAAGAAACTGGGGTCTCCCCAGGAATTTCATGTTGGGAGAAGGAAAAGGCCAAGTCCTGGTACCAGTCAGAGAGGGAAGCTGACTCCTAGGAAGAGATTTCACAGTTTGACCACTAGTCAACCACCTTGCCAGAGCCCAGGCAACGATGACAGGCAGGAACACACCATCGCCTGGACTGCTTAGCTGTGCATACTTCTTGCCCTCTATTTAAACCTAAACTCGGGACTTGGGGGTTATTGAACCCCTTTATGTGTTCTTCTCCCCAGTGTGGCTGTAATGAATATTCTCTGTCTTTGACTATTCCTTGACTCTTCAGTTGGCCCACTGAGGGTGGGTGGTACCAAGCAATGTGGGAGCAGGCTTGGAGGATGCCATAGAAAGGAATAGAGCCAGGGTCTGACCATAACAACTCAGGGAATGAGAATATCATTCAGGGAAAGCATTAGTGAATCACAGAATGACCTTTGAACCATTCAGTAAACATTTTTGCTTTTGGGTAGCCCGGAAATAAACTATCCAACTGTCTGCCCTAGAGATGAGTTCATGAATTCTCTAGAAAGTTTGCTCTCCTTCATTCTTCATATTCTCTCTCTCTTTCTCCTCCCCCTGTATATGTGTACATGTTCACATGTGTAGGTGCATATGTACATGTGCATGAGTAGAGATCAGAGGTTGACCTTAGGTGTAGGAGAAACCGTGGCCAGCCTACCCAAGCCTACCCAATTGCCCTGCCACCTCCTCCTATCTCTGGGCCCCAGGCCAGCCCAGGCCAGCCCAGCTCAGCTCAGCCCACATGAGCATGAGCACTTCCTCCCTGAGCCAAGCCTGCCTCTATGCCCACAACTAGAGACTACTGAGGGAGAGACACCTGACCTGGAGACGCCAATGAGGAAAGGACAATGCAGCAGAGTCAGCCACCTGAGCCAATAGGACCTTGGGAGCGGGTATAAAGGCGGGTCTAACTTCCTGAATAAATGAGTCTGCAGCATGCTCTGCTACTCACCGACTCCCAGTGTCTGAGTTGTTGGTGCTCCGTCTTCTCACCACCTTCCCCAAGGGGTGTTTGAGCAGGGCAGCCTGCAACACTTAGGGGTCATCCTCAGTCACTCTCCACCTTATTTTGAGATAGGGTCTCTCACTAAAGCTAGAGCTCACTATCTGGCTAGACTGGCTGGTCAGTGAGCCTCGGGTCTCCAGGGCTGAAATTGCCATTGAGTACTGTGCTCCCCAGCTTTGCAGGTAGATGCTGAGGGTCTGAACTAAGGCCTTCATTCTTGAGTGGTGGGCATTTTATTGACTGAGCCATCTCCTTAGCCCACACTCTCCATATTTGAGTTTTACAGATTTCTAGAGTGTCAGCTCAGAGTTACCTCCTCTGTGACATCCCTAAGCACGGCTTTCTCACCATGGTCTTCTGTCCCAAAGACCAGGGGTAAGTTTCATCTTCTTTAAACAGCCTGGCCCCAATCCACACACTGTTGGCTGGCTGAGCACACTAGCTTTAGACATCCAAAGACATAGCAGGATCCCAGTGAAAACACACATTAACAACCAGCAGCCCTCTAGGAAGCGAAGCGAGCAGGCCAACAATGAAGTCATTATTTTAGAGTCTGGAGCAATTCCTTATTACTCTTCCTCACACACAAGAAAAACCACATCTGTTCTTTCTTGGATACATGTCTGAGGATGGCTTCCAAGGAGCCTTTTCCTTCTGGACAGGACTTCCAATACAAAGCCCAGGACAGCCAGCAAAGACACCAGAGCAGTATGAAAAGTGAGAGAAGACTAGAGGAGTATAGGAATGGACCCAAAACTTTGGGGGTGGGGCAGGACAATGGATAATTAGTGTTCTCCACAGGGGATAAGGCTTGGCTGGGGTGCTGCATGCAGCAAACTTGAAGGGAATTCTATAGAAGAGAATGGGGAGGTGTGGCGAAGAAGCTTCAGGGGCTGTCTTGTTTTATTACAGTCTGATTGGCAGCGGGTGTCAGCCCCTGATGGCCTCAAATGCCCTATGTAGCTGAAGACACCTGACCTTGGACTCCTGATCCTCTTGCCTCTTTCTCTCAAGAGCTGGGATCATAGGTGTGTGTCACCTCTCCCAGTTTATGCTGGGAATGGAGTCCAGGGCTCAGTGGATACTAGACCACACCTGAGCTACATCTCACATTCTTGTTTTTAAACACCACTCTTGTTCAGATTCTATTAGCAACATCAGGAGGTATTTATAATTAACCTTACTGCTTTAGTAGAGTAGGCAAAGAAATGAACTTGCTAGCAAGAGGAGGCACTAGGATTTGAAAACCTTTGTGTTTGATCCAGACCCTGGAGTGTTTGTTTTACCAAATCACAACTACTGATGACAGCATTAACATTTAACAGCATTTTATTATGTGTTTATTTAAAATAAAAATTTACATTTAGTGTGTGTGTGTGTGTGTGTGTGTGTGTGTGTGTGTGTGTGTGTATGTGTGTATGTAGCACATATGGGATCCTGCATGCCACAGCACATGTGTGGAGGTCAAAAGACAACTGAAAGAGTTGGTTTTCTCCTCCAACCAGTGGGGTCCTGGGAATTGAACTCAGATCATCAGGCTTGGTGACAATTACCTTTACCCACTGAGTCATCCTGCCAGTCTATTTAACAACATTTTAACTTTGTTTCTTCTACAAATGAGACACACAATATCAAACCAACAGCAAATAAAGCTTAATAAATATTTCCCCAAATAATATAATCTAAGTTGATTAATTATGTGGCTTTGGCCTCTTCGAAAAGGGTCTAAGGTATACACACTTGAGGCTAACCCTGTGCTACAAAGCCATTCAGGTCAGTATAAGTTATACTCCCTGTTTCAGAGAGGGGGGGGTAATAAAATAAAATATTGGTCTGTCTTAGTATTAGCTGTCAACATGATAGCCTAGAATCACTTCTAAAACCTCAGCTGAGGAACTGTCTTTGTCAGATCGGTGGGAGGGTATGTCTGTGAGGGATTTTCTTAACTGAGGGCCCAGTCCATTTTGGGCGGCACCATCTTTAGGCAGGTGGTCTTGGCTGTGTAAGGAAGCTAGCTGAGCACAAGTCCACAAATCCAGGAATAAGTGAGCTGGTGAGCAGTATTCCTCCCTGGTTCCTGCTTCTTCCAGCTTCCTGCCTCCAGTCCCTCCTGACTTCCCTCAGAGACAGACTGACTCGGCAGTGTAAGCCAAATAAGCTCTTTGCTTCTGTACATTACTTTGGATCAGAAAGAAACTCGAACAGTTGGTGCCATGTCCCTGTTTAATGCCCCCCCCAACTAGCTCCCATGGCTGATAGAAAGGTCATACTCCTTAGCAAAGAAGATGAGAAGCATTAGTACATTTGATTCAATTTGTCCAACTGTGTATTCTAGATCAACCAGATTGCTTACAATTTTCTGAAGGCACCACACTCTTTTTGTAATTCTATATATGCCCATGCTATTGCTAAGTTGCTGTTTGTTTGTTTGTATATGTGTGTGGCTGGGTATATCCATGTACCCCAGGCTGGAAGAGGGCACTGAATTATAGGTGTTGTGAGATACTTGATGTGGTTTCAGGGAAAGGAAGCCAGGCCCTCTGCAAGGACAGCAAGTTCTCTTTTAAGCCCTCTCTTCAGGCCCCTTTTACCACTTCTTAAGTTCTAAGCAAAATGCAGCACAAGGTCTGTCATCCACAAAGGACTGCTGCCATGCCTGGTTCTAAATCAACTCACTGAAGAAATGTCACTTTCACAAATTGACAGGGTGGTGGCAGTGGTGGGGCACTGTTGAATTAGCATCTCTTGGGCTGGGGAGGTAGCTAGCTCAGTGCTAAGAGTGTTTGCCTAGCACCTGTGAGGCCCTCCAACCCTGCAAAAATAAGTAAACTAAATCACCATCCTGTAACAACAGAAATGACCTTCACCTGAAAGCAAATGGTGTTCCATCATGCAAGTGAGGCATCAACACCCAGTGGGCATCCAGTAAGTGTACCACCTTCATTCCTACAGTGAGCATACCGTGAGCTCTCCTGCCCCAGGAATGCTTGCCTATATACCTACCAAGGAAAGGGAACTTGTGAATAAACCTTAACTATACTTGTTTGGAAAGCCAGTGGGTTCTTCCTCCTGTAGACTGGAAAATCAGCTTGGAGGTATGTACTTTTTTGAGGAAGGGGACTTGGATCCCCAAGCCAGCCCTGATGACTTGATGAACCATACCTTGGGGTTTCCTCCACCTTCTTTTGCTGCATACAGCATCTGTAGGGCAGATTCTGCGAGTGTCTTGGTCTGGTCCAGCACCGTCATCTGCTGTTGATGATCCAGCATCTTGGAGGCAACACCGACTGCAGCTAAGATCAAGGGCTCAAAATAGCTTGCCAGCTGTGTCACCTTTCAAGAAAGAAAAGTCCCAGATGTATCATGTAAGTTTGGGTCTCCTTTGAGAGGGGCCCCCTCAGTGAGAAAGGGGTTTGGAGCAAGGGTGAGATGACTCACAGAAAAAGGCACACTTGGCTACAACTTGCTTTCAAAAAAATACCCGGCTATTTAACAGCCTATTGCGTGGGTTTTCTTCCTTTGAGGAGGAATTCTCCATCTCCTCTCCGTATATGGTAAGAAACCCATTCTGGGATTTAGAGGTAGATACCAGATTTATACCTAATTTTAAAAATTGTCAGTTTGATAAGTAAAAACTGTGAACAATAAAAGATACCTTAATAGATTCAAAGAAGGAAGGAAAACAGAAGAGGGAAGGGTGGTGAGGTGGGGTGAGATGAGAGGAATCTGCAAGGCTTGTCAGAAGACAGTCCAAATGGCATTGCCACTAAGCATTGGATCAATCTTTGGGAATGGAATAAAAGCAAAATGATTTCACCACTGTCTAACTGCTTTGTTTGGCTCAACCTGGGAAAATTAAAAAAGCTGCCTTCTCTGTGCTGGGGTTACAGGTGTGTAACTGCCTCTAGCTATGAGGGTGCTGGGGATCCGAACTCTGGTTCTTATACTGGCATAGCAAGGACTTTACCTGAGACACTTCCCCAAAGCTCTCTGTGTGCATCTTAAAGCAGCCCCTTGAAGACCAGGTGGATCTGGTTCCCTGCTGCTTGCTTTGTCCAGGTGTGGAGGTCCCAGCCTGAGCAAGCACAGACAGCACTGTACACGGGCACAGGACTTACCCCATCACCAAAGGCAGCGGGGCTCTGTGGTGGCTTGAATGGGGAATGTCCCTCACAGGTTCCTATGTTTGAACACTTAATCCCTGGTTGGTGGCACTCTTTGGTAAGGTTTCACAACTTTTAGAAGACGGGAGTCTTGCTAGAGGAAGTATGTCATTGGGGCTGACTTTGGGGTTCCATTGCTTGGCCCCACTTTCTGTTCTTTCTGTCTGTTTCCTGTGTGCCAATGAAATATGATCTTTCTGCTCCTGGCCTGCCAGGCTGGCCTCATACTCCTACTGTCATGATGCCTTTGCTGCCATGATGAACTCTGCCCATCTGGAACTTTAAACCAAAAGAAACCTTATTCCCCCAGGTTGCTAAAAATGTTGAATGCATTAGAATCCTGTGGGTTCTCTAGGTTTACTTGATTAGGAATTAACGTTACTAATACAGGTGTAACAAGTCAAGGGTTGTTATGTGGTAGGGGAAGTGAAATGTCCCAACTAAGCTAGTGCCCAGCATCCTCAGGACCAGGCCATAAAGAATGGGTCCATTGGATTTGGACTGTCCCTGCTGTTATCCTCTTGAGAATTTGACATAGATTTCTTCACATACTGTCAGTTTGTTTATCTGTAAAGTGGGATTGGAGACAGCACCAGGTTCGTGGGCACTGTGAGAGAGACTGATTAGAACACAGGAAAACCCTGGGCACAGGCTTTTGTGAATAATGATACCACCCCCCCCCCCCCACACACACACACAGTCTCTCTCTTAGCAGGATTCCCTGCTTGCACATTACCTTATGTCCCAGCTGGGCAGCTTCTCCTCGAGCTGCTGTGGCAATGGGGTCAATAAGATGCCCAATTTCCTGGACCACCGAGGTCAGCTGCTCCTGCAGGGCCTGACAGAAAATTGTCAAGGTCATTTGACAGTAGTTCCCTATGGCGTCATGTCATTCTGAAAAGCCCTCTATGAAGGACAAGGGGACCTGAATGAAATCAGAACGTCTGGAGGCTCCCTGGTCTTCCATTGCTTGACTCGCTTGCTCCCCAGAGAAAGATCCCTATTCCACAGATGAGCGCTGAGGCAAGGCTGAGAGATGTGTTTCTCACTGGCTTCACTCCCACCAGCCCTGACAACGGATGCTGGTGGTGTCTTCATGGTAGGTTATACAGCATGATTAGTGGGAATGTGCAATAGCTGTACTTTCCAAGAAGGAGAGGCAACTTGGTCCAAATGGAGACAGCTCATTAGGGACTGAGGGAACATCCAGGTCTTGATGTTCTCAGAACTTAAAGAGGAGGGAGAGGGCGATGTGAAAATGTGCCCAGTTCTCTGAAGGCTTCCCTGATGGTGCACCAAGAAGACACCAGGTGGACTACATCAGAGCTCAGTCAGACTCTGCTCACTGTCCCTGGTGACTGGTAGGCAAATATTGGAAATGAACTCGGGGTATTTCTTGTCAGGTCTGACAAGGTTTAACCTCTCTGCTCCAATGAAATGAATTCAGGCTGTTAAGAGACAGGGCAGGAAAGCCAGACTACACTGGGAGGGCTGGGAGGGAGTGAGGTAGGGGATGAGGAATTCAAAGCTAGAGATTAACTAGAAGAGGAAAAATCCCACCCCCTTCTCAAAATCATCTTAGGAACTGTACTGGATAGGATCGGGGTTAATAGATGAAAGCATCGGGGCATCTTAGAGATGTACCACCCACATGTCATCTAATAAAGTGACAATATCAAGGCAAGCTTGAAAACAAACCAAAAAGGAGCTAGAGAGACGAGGCAGGCAGAGGGAAGTGTCCCTGGAGCCCAAAGGCCTTATTTAGCTAATTATTTATTATCCTCACACACTTAACGTGATTATGGGCAAGAATGCCAGAGAATCCCTTTGGTGTTTCACGATAGGTGATTTGTTAAATTCAATATTGTATAATGAAGGCCCTTGGATGTAAAGGGGGTACATTTTCTTCTTATTGGGAGATCTAAGGCAGAGGACATAATTCAGAAGGGATAAAGAGAGGGAGGCATTTCTGGGGTGGCAGTCATGTTTTTTGTTTTTGTTTTTTTTTTCAGGGGGGGGGTAGCTTGTCTAAGTAGCCCTGGCTGTTCTCAAATCACAGTCTTAATGCTGAGTGCTGGGATTAAAGATGTGTGCCACCAGACCTGGCTTCATCTTGGCTTTTTGACCTGGGTGCTACTGAAAGGATGCGGTCTGCTGACAAGTCATCAACACACACACTTCAATCAAGTTCACTGTATGTATGTTCCCTTTTAAGAACAGGCTTAAAATACTAATTCTAGCTTTTCACATGATTACAATGCTTAGTCCTGCTCTTCATTTCCTGAGAGAGAGAGAGAGGGAGAGGGAGAGGGAGGGAGAGAGAGAGAGAGAGAGAGAGAGAGAGAGAGAGAGAGAGAGAGAGAGAAAGTGTGTGTGTGTGTGTGTGTGTGTGTGTGTGTGTGTGTGTGTGTGTGTGTGTGTAGTTGAAGTACAACAGATAGCTAGGTCAAGTAAAAAAAATGAGCAATGCTTAGCTATAGGTCCATTGCTCAGAGAACAGGGACAGAGCTCATTATGCCTGAATCTATGGCAGTAAGGTAACCATATCATTCATGCAAACTAAATGCCTTCTGAATGTTGGGTGCTATGCTCTTAGTAGAAAAATAAGTATGGATTGTGATCTTTGCACCGGCAGCAATCAACTCAAGAGAGACCAGGAAGAACAGTAAAGCGAGGCTGGGGAGATGCTCAGGGGTAGTGGGTGCTCGGCAAGCACAGGACCTGAGTGTTACAACCCAGGAGCAGGGAGTGTGGGACACGGTGGAGACAGATGGATCCTGAGGACTCACTGGCCAGCCAGCCTAGCTGAGGTGAGCTCCAAGTTCTGGAGAGGCTCTAATTATAGGTGCTAAGCCACACCCCCCCAACACACACACATGAGATAAAGAATGACTTGGGTCACAACTCTTTACCTCTGGATGGATCAAATGCATTAGAGTTTAATGCCAAACTTGGCCAAAAAGTGCAGACACAAAATGTGACCAGAAGCATTCAAGCTTTGCATGCCCAGGCCTGCTCCAATATGTGTGCAACTGAACACAGTAGCCCATGTACGGACACAGAATCCCCAACACTGTCATGTTCTGGCAAACATCAGCTTCATTTGAACATTCTTCTTTAAAGTATGTTCTTTTCCACACCTTCTTTCTCTTCTGAGCACTTGTCCTGCTCTCTCCCCTGATTTCCTGGTTGGTTCCAACCATCGCCTCACTCCAGCATTAGAGACATTTACTCCCATTTCCTCTGGAGTTTCCAGGGTAGATGACAGAGCCCCAGCCTACCTCCACAGAGATGTCATCCCTCGTGGCCAGGCTCTGGCTGACTGCTGCCAGGGAAGCCTGCTCAATGTCCCTGATGCACCGGTTGATGCCATCGATGGAGTAGTCACATTCCCTCTGCCCAGGGGCTTTGTCCCTAAAATGGACAGAACAAATTAAACAAAAGTTCACAAGGCTTAATTAAACCTGTCACATCATGTTCCTGTACTGATGGGCCAGGAGCCTCTGTTCCCCTGTCTACATGATCCCCTCCACAGAACAGAGCATCTCTGAGGCTTGCCCAGCAAATCCTGGTACAGAGCCCATGCATTTCCTAATCAACACCTGTACCAGACACAGTTCTGTTTCTAGCAGGAAGAATAGAACCTTCCCCTTCTTCTCAGGCTATTAATAGGCAATTATAAAGGAAACAATTTGCACTTGGGTGCTTCTTCCACTTAAACATTGAGGTTAAAAAAAAGTGTGTGTGTGTTACACAAGTGTGTGTTATATGTGTTCATTTGTGTACAAGTTTTTGCAAACGTCAGCACATGGAGATCGTTAAGAGGGTGTCAAGTGTTCTACTTTATTACTTTCTGTGTTAGTTTCTGAAGACAGGGTTTCTCTGAACCTGGGGCTACTGTGGCAGCCAGCAAGCCCCATCAATCCTCATGTATTTGTCTCCCAGAGTTCTAGGACTATAAGGATATACCCAGTCCTGGCTTTTTATATGGATCTAGGTGTTCAAACTCAGGCCCTCATGCTTCGTAGCAGGTATCTCTCCACTAAGTCATCTCTCCAGCCACTGGAAATAAAAGTACAGCACCATTTATAGTGCAACACACTAAGTGTTCTACAGTATACACGCAGCACCATTTATAGTGAAACAGGCTAAGTGTTCTACAGGGTATACTCAGCACCATTTAAAATGCAAACATGCTAAGTGTTCTATAATGTACACTCAGGATCATTTATAGTGCAAATACGCTAAGTGTTCTATAGTGTATACTGGTCATAAACTTATAGGTTGCAGTAAGAGTTGAAGTATTAAAAATTTTTTTCTCTGCAATACATAAAGAAAAGGTTTAATTATGGCTTTGAGCTTCAGAAGCAATTAAGAAGCAAAATACTGTAATTAAGGAACAAACGCACTCCATGTATAAGGTATTAATTTTGGTCAGCTTGAGAAATGTCATTTTCTCAGCTTTTGTGTATAACCAAGAAGGTCAGGATTAATCTGGGATAACCCAGAGTTAGTGTGGGCTGAAGAATATTTCTTTTGTCTTCATATCAGACTAAAAGATGTGAACAGTAGAGCTCTACAAGCCCTTAAGAGTTGATACTTCAGTGTGATGGTCAGAAGGCTAGGACTGGAGACTTTGGGTAACGATGAGAACATCCTTTAAGTTCTTTTGCCCAAAACTTCACAGTAGTTAAACTGGAAACAATGACAATACCTACCTTTCTTATATAGCCCAGACCCACCTGCAGTGGGCTAGACTCTCTCACGACAATCATCAACAAAGAAAACGCCCCATAGACATACCCATAGGCTGATATGATGGAGACAATTCCTCAACTGAAGTTCCCTCTTCCCAGATGACTCTAGTTTGTGTCAAGTGTTAACCAAGATTAGCCATTACAGTAATGAACAACATTATTTGAAATCCCCCCCACACACACACTCTATTCAGATGCAGGCTGGGAGCTCTCTCTGATGAGAAACTGACCTGATAGATGTGATGAGACTCTTAATAGAGTCAGACACGGTATGGGAATGTCCAGCCAACACAGACCAGGTGGGTGGATCTTTGGGATTGATGGCCAGAGAGCGTGCAGTGCGGATGAGGTATGATGAGCTCTCCAGCATGGTCTTGGCTGAGACCAAGATTGGTTCCTGTGCCTGGGAGCCCTACAACCAACCAATGAAGAAGAGAAAGGTGAGTATGCAGAGACCAGTAAGTTGGGCCCTACGAAGTATTATTCTTTTAGTCAGCACTTTTACCCTGCAGAGGGAAACCAGCTAACAGAAAGGGTCTAGATTGGGGTAATGTGGGCCCAGGCTGGTTCATTAAATAATATATATTTCTTTTCTTAAATAAAAAAATGTTGAGTATGACACACTTCTTGAGAAAATCAGCCCCAATCCCAGACACAGAGATTATTTTCAGTATCAAGTTATTATTTCTTAAAGATAAGACATTCACTATGCATGAAACACCATCCATAGTAACTCAGCATAGCAATGTACTGTGTACATAACACAGTACTTAGTGCTGCAAAATACAATTACTATAATATGACTTAACACAGTCCAGAGGGTGCTGACACAAGTTCATTTGGGATTTTACCTACCCATGCTCATTCTACTTCATACAGAATTAGCCAATGACTCTAAAGTTATGATTGCTGTAGACTCCCCTACCTCAGAGCTGATCTGAGCAGGAATGCTAACAAACTCGGGGTTTGATGCAAATGCTGTCAGGTTCTCCACAGCTTCAATCAGGGGTGTGGTAGCAATACGACACTTATTGCGGTTGTCTTCAGAGAAATCCCCATCCAGGGCCTAATGGGAAAGAAATAGAGATTCCATCCCACTGAGAAACACCTATCATTCCTAAGTCACAGCAGTCACCTCCCAGCAAGGGAGGACGGTTCAAAGGGAACCGTCCTTAATGCTACTCCTTAACAAGTAAGAAGCAATTGGAGCCATTGACCCTGCTGCCAACCAGAGAGGCTCAGGTAGCCATCCTAAGGGATAATGTAGGTGTGCAGCTCTCAGGACAGCAGTCTTGCTGTCAACCTACTTACCTTTCACTCCCTCCAGCCATGCTGTCACACCTGGCTGCCATGCCACTTTCTCTTCCACTTCTGAGATGGGATCCTCTTGGAATCCTCTCCACTAAGTCCATTCCCTCACAAATGACAAAGATCCTTTGCATGGTATGATACTTTTGACCAGCCTACCTTCCCTCCCCCCACCTCTTTTGTTTCTGGGAATGAAAACCAGAGTCTACTCCTGAGTTAAATCTCTAGTCCCTCACACTTCCAACTTTCCTAAGTTCTACATCTAAGGCTATCCCTGAGAGACCAACATCTTGGAATGAAGACAACAGAATCCAACACAAAGGAATAGATTAGACCTACTCAACCAAATGGGCAATTACACACACACACACACACACACACACACACACACACACACACACACACCTATTACACAATTCCATTCATGAAAGTATAAAACCAGGAAAAACTAACTGGTGTGTTAGACACTGGGTGACACCCTGGATCGGCTGGGATAGTAGGTACACATAGTCAGGGCAGAGGTGACTTCCCAGTGCTGGTTAGGTTCTATTTCTCAATCTAGCTATTATTACTCAGTATGTTTAGCTTGAGACATGATGTGTTTCTCCTCTATTCATTTCATGCCTCATCTTTATTTAATTAGCAGCAGACAACATAATAGGACTGAGCAATCAGTCACATTGTAGATTCATGTGCAGCTTGGTGAGGATCCAAGATATGGCATGGGATACATGCCAAGCTGCCTTACAAAGTGTTAATACTTGAGGTCAAGGGTCCCTGAACCCGGGCTCTACCTCTTCAAGAACAAAACAGGCCATGAAGCTGCTATACTGCCTGTCTTCTAGCAGAAGGCTACATGGAGAAGGCAGCTATGCTTGCAGAAGAATGCAAATTTCCTTGTTAAATGACCAATTAAACTTTTAATTTAATCCTTATGAGCAATATATAAAAGCCTACTTAGACAATTAGTGAACAAACAAGCCAGAGGCACTGGCATTATCTGAGCAGCTGGGTCTGAGATAGGAGTGAGCTGTTTCTCAGTAAGGCAAGAGGAGGCAGGCACTGTAGGTCTGAAGGCTACTTCTGAATAACAACAGCATTCCAGCCAGGCCTTGGCAGCTTGGGATAATAATTACATACTCACAATGCTAATATTTTCAGAGGCATTCCCATGAGCCCTCTCACCATCCTCAGTAATTATGGTGCCTAGCTTGCCTGGCTTCCCTCACCCAAAGGACCCTGACCCTACTCTAACCTCTTGGATTCAGCCATTCTTCCAGGCCCACTGGAGACTTAACAAATGTCTGTTACTTCTTGCTTACATGCATGGCTCCACCTCTAATTGTCCTCCTGTATTCACTAAATGTTAAATCCACATTGCAGGCTCTGGCCATACAGAAAAGGGTTGCCTCAGAGTGCTGATCTCACTGTGCTATTTATATTATAGTCTCCTTGAGGTTGGGTGCTGCCAAGCCTCAGAGCAAGCTGGGACTCCAGTGGGAGGCTTGGTGGATGCCACCTGGCAGGTGCCTGATACAAATGGTCCCAGGACAGGAAAATAAGTGAAGCAGGAGGATGGTCATAGTGAACTTTGGAGTTCAAGGAGCTTGGGTACCAGCTCCACAAGTTGCATTGCCTGGGTGGTTTCCTTTCTTCCTCTCACCTAAAACTCAGACCTCCTCCTTTCCTACATCCTTCTCTGTCTGCATGGATGGAGAACATCTGGCCAGGTCACCAACCCTCATTTGAACTTACACAAACCAAAAAGATGACTTCTTGAAGTAAATCTGAAGAAACCATTCTCGGTGGTATAGCCTCAAAACATGGACAAATGGGATGCCAAGAGGATTGTTTCTTTGGCTCAGCACAGATCCTGAAAACCACATCTCATGGAGCCCATTGCTATTCATAGGACAGGGCACTGAATAACATGGGTAGGGCGGCTGAAACCTACATCACCCACCTGCTTTGACTTTCAAAAAGGAAAGCTGCTGGGTGGGGGGGGGGTGGCGCACGCCTTTAATCCCAGCACTTGGGAGGCAGAGGCAGGGGGATCTCTGTGAGTTTGAGGCCGGCCTGGTCTACAGAGTGAGTTCCAGGACAGCTAAAGCTACACAGAGAAACCCTGTCTCAGCACACACACACACACACACACACACACACACACACACACACACACACACACACACACACAATTTCCTATTTCCTCAAAAAAAAAAAAAATGCATTTAGCATCAGAAAGGATCTGTAAAGCTATTATTTCACTTCCAAATTTTGCTTCCTCTGGGTATGACTGAGCCAACCTAAGTAAAATGGACATAAGTCAGTCCCACAGTGAAACGCTGAGCAGCCACAAATGCTTCCTTGTGCCCATTCCATATCACAGAATGTCTTCTTTGCCGAGGGGGTAAGTTCACTTGGTTGCATATTCAAAACCATGTGGAAAAGAGCACTCCATACGTCTAGCCCAGGACTCCTAGTGTATCAGTCTAACCTCCCAGGCATGTGGGGAAAACATTCACGGACTTAAGGGTTAGAAAGGCCGTTAAAAATCACTGAACACCCATCTGCTTTTCCCAATAAAACTACCACCTGGAAAAACGACATTATTTACTCAGTCCTTCTACTTCTTGGTCACGTCTCAAACTATCACCTGAGATGCCAACTCTCTTCTTTCCAACAAAGGCAGCATGGCCTAAGATGTCCCACAGAGTTTCCCACCCCAAGCTGAAAAACTCTGCTTTAGCAGTCCAAACATATGGATGACCAAGAAAATATACTTATAGCCAGGTCAAATTCAATTAGAGAGAGCTGGATCGGGTGTCTGCAGCACTCACTGGAAGTGCCTAATTGCAAAAATCTGAGCACTCACTCTGCGGTGAATGACAAGGCCAAACTTCAACTTCTCAGCAAAACAAAAGCTGGGGTTGCATAATTTCCACTCGGCACTCAAACCTGAGTGGCTGCACATTTAAAATAACATTCCATTCCACACATCTGATTCAAGGGTAGGTAATGAGCATAATGGAGTGAGAAACTCAGCTAGTGTCCTTGCAACTCCCCTGGCACTGAGAGCCCTCCCTGGTGGGAGACAGACTGAAGTGGGATCTTGCTGGGCTGTGCTTGGGAAGTTTAAGGAATGCTATCAGTAGAGACCTAAGGTCCCAGTGGTGTGCCATTTGCTCCCTTCATGGCTGGAAGGGTGTGGCAGCCAAGCTTATGTCTGGGCATAGCCTGGTGCAAATGAAACACACAGTAAAGAGCCAAGACAGCAAAAGCATGCAGTTATGACACTGTTATGTCTGTTATTCAGGAAATTAAGGATCCATTTGTTTTTCTGTTTCAAAGGGTACCTAGCCATTCCTTTGAATAGGAAATCTATTCAGTACAGAGCATGGGGCACCAAGGAAGTAACCTCTGCCATTTTCTTATTAGTGAATAAAAAGAAAGGCAATGCTCAGACTGGCCAGCAAACCCTGCCACACTGGAAATTGAAAACTCTGGCCACACTTTGACAAGCTGGGGCAATAGGTTCACTTCTGTTCTCCTTATATTGATGCCAGCTTGCAGTGACGCTCATGGGAGACAGGCTTTATGTGCCCCACATTATAATCACCCGGCTCTCCTCCTCTGATGCTTCTCACAGGCCTATCTTTTGGACCATCATAAGGGCTTATTTGCTGCAGGGAATTGAAGAGGAGCTGACACTGTGAGGAGAATGTGAAAGAAGATTCGATCTTAACAGACAGAACAGAATTTAAAACCAAGGAGGCAGCAGGAGAGAGAGGCTGCAGGAAAGAGAGAGGGGCTGCAGAAGAGAGGGAGAGAGGGAGAGAGAGAGAGACAGACAGAGACAGGCTGCAGGAGTTTCTGATGTCTCCCCTCCCCCAGGCATTTAACTAAGAAGTTTATGCAGCAAGCAACAATGACATCACAGCTTTTAACTACATTATCCTTTCCACCCCAACTTCCAAACTTACACTCTGTAAACACAGCCAGGGCCTTTTCGCTATGCAGGAGGGATGAGTTCATTGCCTCTGTTCCAAAGAGTCCAACAACATGCCAGGACTGAGAATAGGGACTCTGGGCCTGGGCTTGGATTCTCATCTGTCATTTATTGGCTGGTTTACCTAGGCAGTTATTTAACCTCTTTGTGACCCACTTCCCCATCAGCAAGATGGGCATGATAAATGTGTGGATGGAATGATTGATGTCTACAAAGCATAAAATACATACTTAAAACTTTTTTTTTTTTTTTTTTTTTTTTTTGGTTTTTTGAGACAGGGTTTCTCTGCATTGCTTTGGAGCCTGTCTTGGAACTAGCTGTGTAGACCATGCTGGCCTCAAACTCACAGAGATCTGCCTGTCTCTGTCTCCTGTGTGCTGGGATCAAAGGTGTGCGCCACCAACGCCTGGCTAGAATGTAAGTTTGTTAATTGCTAATGTCATGAACTATGATGGCTAGGGAGATGAGCTGCCACAAGGATCCCAGAGCACCAGGACACTGACTTTGTTTATTCGTTTTCCATCTAGTTTCTTGTTGCCTTCAAACACATGGGGCTTTTGTTTGTTTTTAAAATGACTCTTTGTTGAAACAGCTACGGAGCCCCTGGCTGGGCGAACTGGCCCAGCTCTCACCAGCCAGCTTCCAGCTGCTGCAGGCTGGATGGATGCTCTTTCTTTTGACCTCTGCAAGACTCACTCCGTGACAGACTTCTCCATGGGATCATATAGCCATTTTTGCAGCAAAAAGAAAATGAGGTCAAGTTACAGTAAGGCTGTAGACCCTTTTACTGAAGTCAGGCTGGGGGTGCTAGCCAGTGGGAGAGTAAGTGTCTAGTGTCAGATCTGGAACAAATGGCTAACTGTGTGGCCATCAACATACCAAAAGGCACAAAGACTTTTAGGCTCACTAAGTGCCTGTGGCACCTCTCAGCTCTTCTCACCACAGCCCCCTGTCCTAAACTCCCTAGCCCGGTAGCCCAGAGGGTTCGCTTCCTTCCCCTTAGCTTCTCTTTCCTATAGAACCCTGCCAATTCAGCCATGCTTTCTCTCAGTTCTTCTCTGGGTCCTTGGCTCCTCTCTTGGTCTGACTGCCCTCTTTCTCCTCTTCTCTCTCTCCTTCTTCCTCCCATGCCCCCCCTTCATATCTACAATAAAAATTGTTTCCTCAAGCATACCTTGGAGTGGTCATGTCCTCATTTCATTTACCCAGCATGCACAAAGCCACTGGTTTGATCCCCAACACCACCCCAAATCATAAACAAACAAACCAAGCAACAAAGAAACAGTCCCTTTTGCAAGGTTCACAGAGAACTGGTATCATGCGCTCACAACAATGTTCCTTTGAAAACTGGGGGAAGGGCCTGGGATGATACTGGGCTATGTGTTTGTGGCTTGCTGTCTAGGTTTTGGCTGTTTGCCTAAGAGGTCAGCTGCCTAATATTTGCACCGCCCTGGCTTAAAGGACCAACCTAAAAGACCACTACCTGACAACCCTGGCTCCTGACACACTTGCACACAGGATGATTGTCTTTGGGAAGACAGATAATTATGCATGTATATGCATACTAGCATGTGTCAGTGTGGGCATGAATAAACCATAGTGCACATGTGGAGTTGAGAGGATGGTTCTAGGTGTGTGCATACGTGGAGGTGAGGATGTTTCTAGGTGTGCGTCTGCCCCTTCTAAGCTATCTCTTGAGACACAATCTCTTTTGTTATTTTGCCAGTATGCACATCAACCAGGCTAGCTGGTCCATGAGCTTCCATAGAATTCTCTTGCCTCTGCTTCCTATCTTGCTGTAGGAGTGCTGGGAATATAGACATGCACTAATGTGTTAGGCTCTGACATGGGTTGTGGAGATCTGAACACAGGTCCTCATGTCTGTATGGCAATCACTTTACCCACTAGGCCATCTCTCCAGCTCCAAAGTGATTTTTTTTTAAAATGCAGTTGTTTTTATACTTTCTCATTTCCTTCCCCTCCAGATCTTCTTTTGGTTCTAAAGTCTCTAGCAACAATGGCACAACCCTCTACCTGACCACTCAAAATCACACCAAGTAAATTGAATTTAAGTACATATAGGCTATAGCCACACACAGCACCAAGTGAGGCCCCTAATTTCAGGCCCTAAGCTCCTAGCTACTGAATTGGGAGTGGCTCTCTCCTACCACTTTGGAGGTGAGTGGAGATGTAGTTGGTTGGGCCTTCCTGGAGAATAACTCCTGATTAGCAACCCCTCTCACCCATGACTTCAAGGATACTCCTTACTATTCATGTATCTGAGGAGATAAAGCCTCAGCCCCACTCCTCTCTCAGCTTTGTACAGTCATCAACTAGATCTGCAATACAAGCACCTACCTTGATGGTCTTGACCAGGTTGGCGGTGCTGTTTGCGACCTCCTTGGCTGACTGGACAAAGTGCCTCTTGGCCACAGGGTTGGCTGTCTTGGATGAGGCAATGCGACAGGCGTTGCATAAAGCTGAGGTATGCTTGGCAACGATGGTGGCAGCTGACAGAACCTACAAAGCACAGAGCCAGGTTGAGTGTGGGCACCACATACTTCAGTGCAAAGAAGTTTGGGTTTCTCTGCCACTCACATGTCTAGAATCTGGGTAGTATCGTCTGTCTAGTTCGGCTGTCTCTAAAGTCACCCAAGGAAGGAAAAAGCAAGAAACATGAAGCAAGAGAGAATGAAAATAGAAAAGGGAAGGAGGTGCTGTAGCAGGAGTGTGCTGGGCCCCAGTCTTCAAGGGGATATGGTCAGCTAGTCTTTGGAACCCCTAGAGTCCAGGCTCCAAGCCAAGACCTAAGACAACTGATTTAAAGTTTTCCAATAGGCACATTAAAATGAGTAGAAGACACAAGAGAAATTAACTTAAGTAATATAGTTTATTTCACTCAATGCATCCAAAATAGTTCATCATAACCAGTTTATAGTGATAAGAACATTTTAAGGTTTTGTTCATGCCAAGTCTCTCTCTGAGATCTGGCATGCATCAGATACTTAAAGGCCATCACTACTTGGACTACCTATTTCCTAGTGATTAATAGATACATTTTGTTAGTGGCCAACTACTTGGAGAACTCAGGTTGAAATGGATACAATAAGCACCAAGATACACAGCTCCCTCGGGGGTGGTGACTAGGAGTCTATGGGCCATCTATCAGCTCCATCCCTATCCTCAACTCAGGCACTCACTTGAAGCCATAGACTTCCCTCAGTACAGGCTAGACAGGCAAGGGCTCAGGTGCATTTGATTATACACTCTGGTCTTTAAGCCCAGTACTGTCTTCTTGGATTCTGGGACTGCCTAAAGCATGCTGGCCTAAGTTCACAGTAGGCACACAAGTCTGCCTCTGGTATCCCACAGCACACAGTCCTCTTTCTTTTCAGTACATACTACTTTCCAACATAGCCAGATCTCTGTGACACCAGAAACACCATGATAAGTGACACACATTAGATGGTCCTCAAGTATTTCTTTGGCACCTTGCTGTGTTGTGGATTCTGACCTCAACTCTGAGCTTGACTTAATGCTGTCCTCTCTGAGGCAACCCAACAGGATTCATGAGGAGTTTCACTTACACGGACTCCTTAGTGTTGAGCAGAGAACAAACTGTCAATAAACAGCCTCGAAACTCCTCATGAATCCTGTTGGGTTGCTTTACTCTGTTGCATCCTAGAACCCTAGATGCAAGCATTTGCATATTTCTGCCTTTACTGCATTTTCTATACTTTTCTTGTCATTGTGATGGCTAGTTCATTTGTCAACCTGATATATCTTACAATCACCTGGGGAAGAGTCTGGGTGGGCATGCCTGTGGGGACTGTCTTGATGGCCTTAGTTGATACCTGGAAACAGAAGGTACCATTCCCCGGGTTCAGGTCATGAACAGTGTAAGAGCAGAGAAAGCAAGCTGAGCAGAGGCATGCATGTTCTCTCTTTGCTCTTCAGTGAGGTATGATGTAACTAGCAGCTAGTTCCTGCCTTGACTTCCCTACAATGATGAACTGAAACCTGGAGTTGTAAGATAAATGGCCGCTTTCTCCTCTAAGTTGCCTTCTGCCAGGGCATTTCACCACAGCAATAGAAATGAAGCAAGGACAGTTATTATCTGCACAGTCATCTGCATAGCTGTAGTCATCTGGGTTTGCAAGCTCTGAAAGCACAGGATTCTCTGCTTATTTGCCCACCTCCCACCGCCCACCCAGACAAGCCTAATGATCATATACTCCATCACCCTTCCCTGGTTACCTGTGACGGGCTGCTGCCAGGGTCCACCAGGTTCTGGCATGCCATCTGGATCGCCTGGTTAGCCCTGGCAAACTGGATGGGATCCACCAGGCCTTGGTGGCCTGCCTGGCTGTTTGGATCAGAGATTCCAACCAGGTACGCAGCCTGGGAAAGGAAAATCAAAAGCACACCTCAGGTTCCACGGTCCTCCATGAGGCCGTGGGAGACAATTGTCTGCAGTGTACACAATGGTGTACATAATGGTCCTTGGTACACAAGCAGCTGGCAAGCTCAGGTGCTCCTTAGCACAAACTTCACAAAGTAAGCCCATCCCTCTCACCAATGAGGGCATGGTGACAGACAAGCCTATGCCAGTTTGACATACCATCAGGAGTTTGCTACAGGCACCAGAGGACAAAGCCTCCTTGTTCTTAAGAGAAAGCCTTTGAGACACTCTTCTGTGGGGCATGGACCTAGTTCGCATAGCTCTGGCAGCCATCATCTGACCACGAGGATACCTGCCTTTACAGAGAAGCTGACTCTGGCTTGTAGTCAGAAGAAAGCTGGTGCAGATTGACACAGGGAGCTTCTGAGTCAGTTTATCTTAGGCCTTTGCTATGCAAAGGTTTCCTAACACAGCTTAACATGTCCTTATTTAAGTCTCTAACTCCAATAGCTATTAGAGTCTTGGCTTAGACAATCCAACGAGAATGAGAAGGCTCAGAAAACAAAAGGAAACAAAACAAACAAATCAAAACCCAAAAAGCAACAAGGTAGCATTTGGTCCCCAACAGGATCCTCCCAGAAAATGCTGTTTCTTTGGGTTCCCTTTGCCTGTGCTAGAAAGTAACTAATAGTTTGTGTGGTTTGAGTGGAGGGGTGAAGGTTGAGAATATTCTCTTCCAACAAGGGATGTTTATCTTTAGGTAAAATCTCCCAAGTGCAAGTTAAGCATCAATGATAAACCCTTCACAGTAAACACTGGCATCTCGGAAAAGTCTGTTACATGGGCTCAGTCAGGATTGAGAAGGAACACAGGTCAGCCTAGGGAAGGCAGCACTGCATGGTAGGGTCTTGTTTTTGTTGTTGGTGTTGTTGTTTCTTCCTTTAGTTCGAAAGTATGTGGCAATTCTACAGATTCCGGACAATTTAATTATTTAGTAGTTATTCTTCTCCATGGAACAATTTACTTAGGACCCAGAACGCTGGCTTTAAAAACTGTCCCTGACCTCTGTATGCTGCACTTGCAGTACTCATGCAGGCTCACTGTCCTTGCCACTCCTGCGAGGAAGCACTGGCCAGTATTCTGCACATATGCCCCTGCCACCCAGAAGCCACCAGTCTTCCCATGGTTCCTGTATTGTGCACAGAGGAGCCGCAGCAGGTGTCCCTAAGGGGTCTGTGCAGTGTCCTAGGGTATAAGGTGGAAAGGAGGCTCTCACCTGGGCCGCTGCCTCTGTCAGCCCACAGAGAGCCTTGGATGCAATCCCCACACATTCCCCGAAGGCAGGGAGGTCCCCAGTCTTGGCATTCTGTGAAATCCCTGCCATCGATTCGCCCAGAACCTGTAAAAACAGCAACCAGTCATTGAGCTTTTATTCCAACCCAAGGCTGCAGGAGGTGATGCTGTGGCTTTAATACTCAACGCTATTTAATTTAAAATATTTGTCATCTTTGCTGTTACTGTGCCCACGAGAGGTTCAAGAGAACCATACCATTTTTGTTCGATGAAGATAAATAAATAATAAAAAATAAAACCTTGCATCTGAAGGTTATCAGTATCTCTAGGAGGTACAATCAATACACACAAATGATCAGGTAGAATGTATACAAAGCCTCTTATGGGTACATGGCCCAATTTGAGATTTACTTGCTTCTAAGAGCATAAGATCACACTCTAGGGAGCTGGACTTGAAGTTCTAGCCAGAAAGCAGAAGGCATACTGCTCCTTGCATGATTAATTTATTAACTGAAAATTTACATAGGACTGTATCAAAGTTATTTCCTAAATATTTTAAGTAGTTACACTTGTTTTGAAAAGCACTGGTGCATTCCTTCTTTGGCCTCATAATGGCTGATAAGGACTTTCACAGTCAGTGTGCAATCCAGGGTGGTCACATGTCCTCTAAAGATCATATAGAAGGTCACATAGGCAGAGCAGAGCATCTGTCCCAAACCCTGTGTCCTGTCCTTGTGGGCATGCCATCCTGGCATGTGCCAGGAGGAGAGTTTATATCTCCAGGGCCATAGATGATGGAGTAGAGAGTGTTCACCCTTGGGTGAGAGATGTCACTGTAAGTCTCAAATACGATGCAGGGTTCTTCCTGAGACAATAAGCCACTTTGGAGAGGAAACAAAATAAATTACTATAATTTCTTATATACAAAATAACCGAGTTTATATAAAGATGTGCAGAGCAAAGCAGCTGGGGGAGTGTTTGTAAGTATAGTGTTTCACCCTCTCTCCTAACCCAGAAGCAGCCCTTCCTGGGCTGGGGCTGGGTTCAATCAGTAGAGTGATTGCTTAACATGTATTAAGCCTCAGGTTAAATAACCCACCACCAAAGGAACCAGCTTTAGTGGTATCTGCCTGTAATTCTAGCAGTTAGGAGGTGAGAGCTCAAGTTCATCCTATATAGCATGTTCAAGGCCAGCTTGAGCTACTTGAGGCCCTGTCTCAAAAAAAAAAAAAAAAAAAACAAAAAAAAAACCAAAAAAACCTTCGGATTTTAAGTATTTAAATCATATGCACTCTCATTTGGATAGTCCTTTATTCCATGACAGTTGCTGAACAGAGGGCATTGTTGTCTTAGCCCAATACAAACTGAGCCCTCATGACATCATCAATGCCAAGATGGACATGATAGAAACCCAGCATGCATGGGTCCCAGAACCAAGGTCAGTGGCACCTCACTGTCACTTTCTGATTCTTGGCATTCTCCTCCATTATTGCTTCTCAAAGGGCTCTCTTACTATTGCTTTTTCTTAACTGCCACATCACCCAGCTAACTAGTAAGGAATCAGATTTTACTGTGGAAAGATGGAGAAAGGCCTAGAAGCCATAGTGCTTTCTCAAAACTTTTCTTTCCAACCACTCATAACCCTTAATATTTACTCCCCTCAAAAATGTATGCTATTATTAGACAGAACAAAATATGAACAAGGGCCTTTCATGAAAGTCAAGGTCACATGAGGACTTTCCACAGCAGTTTAGCCTCCAATAGAGACAACACATGACTGGATTCACAGTGAGACCCATCTGTGATATAAACTGTGGTTCTCAAAGAAGGGTTCCTAGACCAGAGACAGAATTCGGAATCCCTCAAAAACACATAGCGTTCAAATCCTGGGGTATGGGGTCTGGCAACTGGTGTTTCCCAAGCTTTCTACAAGGTTCTATGATACCTTGAGTGTTGAAGGACATGTGAGCAAGGTGGTGGATGACACGGTTTCCCCATATTGGGTTACCCAGGGGTGAGGTAGGTGCACTCAAAGCTTTCTCAGTTTCTCCCCACTGTGGAGCAGTGTTGATACCTGTGTTTTGGCACAGACAGTGTGGTGGTTAATACCAATTGTCAACTTGACAGGATCTAGGCTCATCAGAGAAGTAAGTCTCTGGGCATGTCTGGGAGGGAGATTCCAGACTGTGTTAATTAACAAGGGAAGACCCACCCTAAGTGTGGATGGCATTATTCTCAGGCCTGAGGTCCTAAACTTCATAAAAAGGAGAAATTAGCTCAACACCAGCATTCATTTCTCTCTGCTTCTTTGTTGTGGATGTGGTGTGACTAAACTGCCTCGTGTTCTTTTTATCATGTTATACCTTTAAATTTAAGCCAAAAGAAACCCTTCCTTCTTTAGGTTGCCTTTTGATAGATATTTTATCACTGCAGTAAGGAAAGCAACTAACACAGAAAGGCTCACCTTGGAATTTTCCATCACACTCTCAATGCAGTCGAAGTAAGAGAGGTCACTCACAGGTTCATTAGGGTTTTCCAGCATCCCCTTGACAGTCTACAAAGGAGAACACAATTTAGAAAGTGAGCCAGGGGCACAGAAGAAAATGTACCATGAAGTGCAACCATTACTACCCCTTGCTGGACCAGAACAAGGGCCAGGGTTGCTCATTCATTCAGGATCATAGGAGGAACTCAGATCAGGGTGTCAAGATTTCAGATTTCCTGCCAGAAAAACAAAACAAAACAACAAAACAAAACAAAACAAAAAACCAACAACAAAAAACCAAAAATGACAGGAGTGGGAGCCTCAAGGTACCGTTGCCAGGAGTAGGTGTCAGTTCAGTTTGGGAGAAACCTGTTGTCTGCAGGGGGCCTTCTAAAAGGAAATTCAAAGTTAATGCAAAGCAATATATTCATGGTTTGCTAACAGAATTTCTTCACTGGGTAACACTGAAGAGCTTACTTTCCAAGAGCACATTCATTCACTCCTTTGTGGTTAAGAAGGACTCAATATTTCAGTTCTGGGACCTTCTAATGGAAGTACATGGAAGAAAGTAATTCCCAAAGATGACCCATTGGGATGGTTCATTTGTTATTGATTTAAACAGTATAGAAAATGTCTACACTTATTTATCTACCCATTGAGGAACTGGGTAGAGGTCTGTTTCTCTGTCTCTCCAAATCAGTAGAAACTGTCACTAGCTCTTTCAGTGCAAAGACTTGGGATTACCACCCAAGAGTTCCTCCATTGACTGACAGCCCAGGGACGGATCCTGGATCTGCTCATTAGCAGACTGCATGCTAGGAGCCAGCAGTCTCTGGGGACACAGTAAACAAAATGACAACACAGCCCAGTTCCAGAGGATGCACGGAGGATGATGGGAGTTGCTGATGCACATCCACTTAAAGACACAGGAAAGAGGGCCACACAGAGGCATGAGCTTACTTCATTGAAAGCCTCTTCTTAGATAGCTAAAACGTTTTCAGTACCAGTGATCCCATTAGAAGCCACCAGATTGGCAACCAAGGATACCTTTAAAGCACAAAGTACCCAGGCTAGTGTCATAATATTTTAAAAGTGAAACAAGCATGCTTGAGCAGAGAACAGCCCAGGTGTGGTGGCTCATTTTGGTTGTCAACACTTAGAAAGAAGGAACTGTTATAATATTTCACAAGGGTGACCATGGACCAGGACAAACATGCCAGGCCGACAGAGCTTAAGTGGGCAGTTTTATTAGAAAGGGAAGGGGTGGGGGAAGAGAGGGAGAGAAGAAGAGGGGGCCGGGAAACGTTCTGTCGGTCCCTTCAGAGGAACTGCAGGAAAGAGAGTGTAACTGGGTGGAATTTTCCTCTTAAAGGGCCAGGGTACATACACCTACCATGAGCAAATGGATGAGAGGAAGGGCCAGGTTTGCCTGGATTACAACAGGAACCCCAACTGAAGAACTGCCTCCTGAGACTATGTTGTGGGCAAGTCTCTGGGACATTTTCCCGAATGCTAATTGATATAGGAAGGCCAAGCCCATAGTGAGTGGCACCATTACTAGGCAGATAGGCCTGGGCTGTACAAGAAAGGTGACCTGGACATGGGCCTGGGAGGAAGTCAGTATGCAGCATTCCTCCATGATTTCTGCTTCAAGTCCCTGCCCTGAGTTCTTGCCTTGGCTTGCTTCAATGAGGAACTATAGCCTGTAAGCTAAATCAGTCTCTTCCTCCTGTAATTTGCTTTTGGTTATGGAGTTCATCACAGCAATAGAGAACACACCAGTACACCATGCAAGAACCATTCCCAGTTTTCAAATGCTTCAGTCCTGCCCTGTTGGATTCCTCTTCACTTAAGACTCTGCCTATCATTATCATCAGGGATTCAATCAAGCATTTAGAAGTTGCCATGAGTATTTCTTCTGAGTCAGACCCTTGCTAGCCATTCAGACAAAAAACATATACAAACAGTCGGTGTCTGCTGAGATAACCACTGGGCACAGTCAATAGGATCTGTATAGGTAAGGGCTGCTTTACATATAAGTAGGCACAGCTGGCTTTCTTTACCCACAGATTTCCTATGAGAAACATACAAAATGTCAAATATAAACGCACACTTAAATGCAAGTCATAAGGCACCCACAGGCGCCACTAGAAGCCTCCTAAGTTATAAAGTGGCAAATACTCCTCTTGACCTCCTCCAGTGTGTCCCTTGTGTGAGGCAGAATAAATGTAGAGAGAAACAACTGTGTATGCTTGCTTGTGTGCACATGGGTATGGCATTGTGGGATAATCTTTTTGTATACTGTGAAGATGTTACTCTGATTGGTTTAATAAAAAGCTGAACAGCCAGTAGCCAGGCAGGGTTTCCAGGTACAGAGGATGCTGGGAAGAACAAGGGTGGAGATGCCAGGAGACAGAGAGGAAGCAACACGAGCAGGTACAGGGTAAAGATAACCGAGCCACGTAAAAGAACACAGATTAAAAGATATGGGTTACTTGAAGTTATGAGTTAGTTAGGAACAAGCCTAAGCTATCAGCTGAGCTTTCATAATTAGTAATAAATATCATTGCCATATTTATTTATTTATTTATTTATTTATTTATTTATTTATTTATTTTTGGGTGAACTGTTGGCCAAAAGAAAAATCCGTCAACATTATGGAGGCCAGAGGTTAACTTCACATGTCATTCCCCTGGTGCCATCAACTTTGGTTTTGAGACAAAATCTCCAGGATGTCTGGCAAGCAAGCCTCATGGTTAGGTCTATCTCCACCTCTCCATCACCATGCCCAATGTCTTTATGTGTGGTATGGAGCTAGAATTCAGGTGCTCCTGTTTGTGGCAAGTACCACACCAACTAGGCTACTGCTGCAGCTCCAGCCTCCATATGTCTCCCAGGTACCCGAGAAACTCTTTAGTACTTTATAATCAAAGTTTGCTCATTGGCAGTCTATATTCAATACCACTAAAACGTGTTGGCCTAGAAGGAAAAGGAACACTGGTAAATGTACTGCAAAATGCTATTTTATCTAGCTTCTCCCAGCCTCCTAGGAGAGAAGAGACAGAAGACAAAGGAAGAAGAGAGACAGTCACCAAACAGAGGAGGAGACCCAGGACACAGGCACAGAGTTCGCCCATCCTCAGCAGCCTCCCAGGGCACTCACCTCAAGCTCCCGCAGGGCGTTGTCACATTCCTTCTGCCCTGGGGCCTGCTGGGTACACAACATGATGAGTTGATTGATGCTCTCTGTCACAGCTCTAGGGCAGGGACAGAAAGGAACGTGGGCTTGGGTGTTACTGTTTTATTTTACCATTTTTTGTTTATGTATTTCAGCCATTTCCCTCAGCACAGGTAAGAAGTGACTATTTAGGCTGTGGTCCCCATGAGGCCTGTCCCAAGCTTCCTCTATACAACCCAAATAAAATACACCCGGGAAGAGGAAAGGCAGACTCCCTCCCTACCTCATTTCTGATTACTTGTCTGATTTCTCAAAGGCTCTAAGGGTTCCCTTAAGAACTTAAGACTATCTTTTGATATATTCACAAGTGACAATGAAGCTGCAAACAGCAAAAAGACTACACTGTACCATTCTCAGGACCCTTCTGCAGCAGTCTTCAAGGAACAAGATTATCCAGTCAGGCTGTTTGAGACGCCCTTGGTATATTTAGGTCAATTTCAAATACTATAAACGGAGATTCAAATCCGCCAAAGACTTTAAATCTCTACTTTCTAGTAAAGGGTGTGTGGATGACTAGATCTGAGTAGCAAAGTCCCAGTCTTTCAAATAGCCATTTTTTTTTTTTTAATTAACACCAATAGGGTTACATCAGACCTCCTGGTATTATTTTACATGTATTTCTATTTTCAGAACTTATAAGGTAAACCCATTTTTTTTTTTCCCTGTTTCACTCTGAGAAGCTCCTGGCTTATGAATAATTTGGCAACTCCAGCTCTATTCTGAGTTAGTTTCTACGAGGTGGGAAACAGAAGCTTAAGTTTTGCTTTTAGCTTAAGGACAAATGAAAGTCTGTTTTTAACAGAACCTGTTGAGATCCCATCTTTTCTCCATTGAATTGCTTTTGTAATTACACTCTGTTGGCTGTGTGTGTGGACGTCTGCTTCTGTTCCACGGACCAATGGTCTATTCTTCCTCTAATATCACACTATCTTCAGTGCTATAGTTTTATAGTAAGTCTCAAAGGGCCAGAGAGATGGCTTAGTGATTAAGAGACATACTATCCTTGAAAAAGACCTGAACGTGGTTTCTTCTAATATCTGTGTCAGGCAGCCCACAACTGCCTGTAAATCTACTGGCACCTACTCTCAAATGTAAACACACACACACACACACACACACACACAAACCCAAAAAACCCACACTTTTTAAAAGTTAAAATATTAGTCTTGACATTGCATAGGAATGATAAATACCTAGGCACTAGAAATGCTCACAGGCGGGGTAGTGGTAGTGCACACCTTTAATCCCAGCACTCAGGAGGCAGAGGCAAACAAATCTTTGAGTTCAAGGTCATCCTGGTCTACAGACCAAATTCCAGGCTACACAGAGAATCCCAGTCTCCATAGCTCCCCACAAAGAAATGCTAATCACTGACATCATCATTGTACATTGTACACATGTATTGAATTATTATACTGTATTAATAACATATACAAATAATATACAAATACTATTTGCCAGTAAAAGCAATAAATCTCATATGTTTCATAAATGAAGACTCCAAAACCTTAAATCCATGCCTACGTGGCTCTAAAGCCAACCCTAAGCCCTCTTCTGCAGGACTATGATAGGTCCAAACTTCTGGCAGGGCTCAGAAATCCACTCCTACTTCCTTCCTGCCACAGCTGATGAGCAACCCAAAACAAGACCCACCCACCTAGTAACACCATCTAATAGAAAAGAGCCTCATTTTATTAGTTCAACAGGCTTTTCAGCTTGCCACAGAGTATCAAGTTAGATGGAAAACGATATTGCCAACATACAAAGGCAATTAGCTGAATTACGCAATCAAATATTGCTTTCCATTTTAAGCTTAGCTAGGGGGGATGAGAAGAAAAGTACTTTATTAGGGTGTCATCAGAAAGTACCGTGTCTTCCTCCAGGTAAGCAGAAAGGCCAAGGTGGCAGGGCAGTCCCTAGCTTCAATGACTTGGGAAGAGATAGTCCACAATGTATGCATTTGGAATGTCCCTAATGGAGCTCAATGGCATGTCCTGCATGGCAGCTCTCCAGACCCAATTCTAAGGGAACAGGCAGGCAAGCATATGTCACTGTACTAAGATTTAAAGAATGCCCTGAATTGTAAAAACATGATCATTGGAGCTTATTCTATATGTCATAGAAGTTTTCCATCAAATCTATTTCTCTCTCTCTCTCTCTCTCTCTCTCTCTCTCTCTCTCTCTCTCTCTCTCTCTCTCTCTCTCTCTCTCTCTCTGTGGTGTGTGTGTCTGGAAACCAAAAGTCAATATTTGGTATCTTCTTCTATTACTCTCCCTCCACCTTATCTTTCAAGACAGAGTCTCTCACTGAAGCTGGCACTAGCTTGCCACTGAGGCCCCAGTGTCTGCCTCTATCTGCAATCCCACCTTACCGCCAGCACAAGACTTACATAGAGGTCACTGACCACACTCAGGTTTTTATGTGTACTCAGGTCCTTACACTTATGTAGCAGGCATCTTCTACATATTAAAGCCATTTTAATATGGCTTATATATTAAAATGTATTTTTATTATTTTTATTTTAAAAACATTTTTATTAATTTTTTCAGAGTTTTATGCAACATACTTTGACCATATTCATCCTCAACTCTTCCCCTTAATGTCTCCCTGACATTAAGGGATCCATTCTCACCTCACTGCCTCTTAAAAAAAATAACCCATGCACTTTCATTTATGCTGCTTGTAGGCTCATGGATGTGGGGCTACTCGCTGAGTTGATCCACCTTCCAGGAGCCATATCCTTCAGGAGACCTGGCTTTCCCTACCCCAGGAGCCACTGACTGTCCACAGCCCCTTAGACAAGGGCGGGGACTCATGCCTCTATTCCCACCCATGTTAGAGGGCTGACTGGTTTGATCCTGTGTGCAGGAAACCACAATTGCTGTTGAGTTCCTAAGTGTTCTGTGTGAGGTTTCTCCTAGTTAGAAAGTGTTTACAACTGCCCAATCCAGAGGACACAGAGCTGTGAGAAAGCAGCTCCTTTCCCTACTCTTTTATTTTTGTAGCTGTGAAAAAGATTTTAAATTAAAAGATGAGATAAGGCAAAAACAAAACAAAACACTACACAAAACTAGGCAGACTAGTAGTTTGTGGTTGGACAAACTATAAAAATGCTGGCATGGCATTGCACATTTAAATGAGTCACTTAGGTAACTGATCTATGACCAAACAGAATTACAGTATGATTAATCTCTGTAAGACATCTTAGAGTCCGGTTCAGAGGCAAATGCATACTTGACAAGAAGTAACGTTTATGTATTTCACATGTGATTTTTACCAGCAAAGAATCAGCAGGGACCTTGCCTGTGCAACAATAAAGGACTGGCTAAATAAGCACACAGGGAATAACAAAGTTTAGGGTGGCCATTAAAAGACATAATGCATGACATATTGCTAATGTACTAGAATATTCATGATATGGGCCTAAATATAACATAATTGAATAAAACTGTCTAAACAATGAGTCCATCCTCTGTACAAGTGATAGACAAACACATAAAGGGGTTAATAGTGAGTTATACTGTTGTTTTAAAATTAAATTGTAACAAATCTCAAAAAATTATACATTGGTCAATTTATATTATAATAAAGAAAAAAAAAGTCACCCAAACAAGCAAGATCTGGGCTCTGTAAACTCAAATAGCCTGATCTATAGTTACTGTTATTACCACAGCATTTTAATGATCAAATCTACATCAACTTAATTCTTTAATATAAAAAGGTCAGGGTTGGGGAGATGGCTCAGTTGGTAGAGCACTTGCCGTGTAGGTTCGAGGAACTGAGTTCAGATGTCCAGCAACCACGTGAAAAGCACGGTACAGTGATGCATTCCTGTAATCCCAACAGGGGAAGCAGAAACAAGGAGGAGGCCTGGGCCTGGTTGACCAGCCAGTCTATCTGAAACTGTGAACTCTGTTCAATGAGGGACCTTGGCTCAAAGAGTAAGATGGAGAGTGACTGAGTAAGACACCCAACATTTACCACTGGCCTCTACATACACATATACAAGTACACACACACACACAAACACACATAGGAGAAATAGGTTGAATAGTCATATTTCATAATCTACAGATTATATTTTCTTGTTATCTATCTATCTATCTATCTATCTATCTATCTATCTATCTATCTATCTATCTATCTATCTATCTATCTATCTATCTATCTATCTATCTTACCTACCTACCTACCTACCTACCTACCTACCTACTTACTTTGGGTTTTTTGAGACAGGGTTTTTTTTATGTAACAGCCCTGGCTGTTCTGCAACTCACTCTGTAGACCAGGCTGGCTTCTAATTTACAGAGCTACACCTGCCTCTGCCTCCAAGGGCTGGGATTAAAGGCATCATCATCATCATCATCATCATCATCATCATCATCATCATCATCCACCCAGACTATGCTTTGTCTCCTATATAAATATATTTAAAGAATAGAAATCTGGACCCTTAGAGGTTAACAGATGTTTCTCAAGTAAAATCATACTGACCTGACTTTACTCAAAAATCATCCCTCAATCTCCAGGTTTACTGCCAGCCTGAAAGCTTTTCCATCTGGGCTGCTGTTCACAGTGCAGCCACAAGGGGGCCTGTGGATACCCAGAGCCATAATTCTTTTCTGGTCTGTGTGGCCGTCTATAGCTGCTAGTTTTTTAAAAGCCAATTTATATTCTCCCCTTCTTCCCACAGTTCAAGTGAGTGAACAGCTCATTAAAGCTGGAAACTACAATTTGGAAATGATGCAAAAAAAAAAAAATGAAGATAATAAAAAACATTGGAGTTCAGATACCTGGAAACACCAGTTGTCTTTCTCAAAGGCTTTTGGCAGGAAAAAAAAAAGTGAGACAAAAGAAGCCTTTCAAGGGATGGGGACCGAACAAGACAGACAGCCACCCTGTCCCCGCCTCCACTGTGGAGGGATGGCATTTATTTTACCAGAGCAATCAAAAGCGAGTACAGACTGGAGTGGGTTGATGAGAAGGAATTTTGCAATCCCCTGTGGCTACTATTTGTCACTAAATGTACCTGCTGCTCCAATCGTTCATATTGACTGTCAACCTCATAGGCTACGGAATTGCCCAGGAGACAAAGCATTACATATGCCTGTGAGGAAGATTCTGAATTGTGTTCACAGAGCTGAGAAGGCTCACCCTAACTGTGGGTAACACCACTCCACGGGGTGGGGTCACTCATCTCCTTCCTGAGAGCCCTTGTTTTTCTTAGCTGGCTCTTGTCAGATGTGCTGTCACAGCAAAAAGACAATAGCCAATACAGGAGTTAAACAAGTAAGCCTGAAGGCTTGCAAGAGCATTGTCCAACCCTTCATGAAGAAAAAGGCAAACACAAATTTGAAAAGTTTACTCAAGTCAACAATGGGAGAGAGACAGGGTGCCACCATTAGTACCATAAACGCTAAAAATGGTTGAAGGCAGCTAGCGCTTACACTCCTACTTTACAATTAGCAAAGCTTGGGCAGATTGACCCATCTGCACATTTGACTGGGCAGGGGGACTATTAAAGTATCTTGGATTAGAATTCAGGGTTTTGAACCCAGACAGCTTAAAGGTGGGAACAACAACAAACTAAAACAAAACAAACAAAAAACCAAGTTAAAAATCAAATGCAAGTCAAGTGCATGCCTTTGATCCTAATGGGGAGAGAGGCAGAGGCAAGCAGACTTCTGGGAATTCTAGGCTAGGTTAGTCTATATAGACGAGTTCCTGGACATCCAAGACTATACAGAGAGACCCTGCCTTAAAATAAATAGGAAAATAAATACACAAGTCAAAATGAGTAAAATGAAAGCAGAGTTGAAGCTTAAACACCAATGCACACATTTTGAAAAGGTTTCCCCTAATTCTATGGCCCCGGTCACCTCAGTTAACGTCTCACCACCCTCAGTGTTGTTGTACATATTGTGAAACAATGCTGAGGATGCTACAGGTGCCACAAAAGAATTACAACACAGCCTTTGCGTCAACTGTGGAAAAACGAAGATGAGACCGCTTGTGTGAGACGGTCCTGGGCCGTCACAGCAGCCTAGTGCCATGCAAACCAGCAGTCAATCCTACTTACTGAGCTCAAGTGTAGCAGTGGTGGCTGGGCAGCAGAAACCGTATTACATCCCTGAAGTGAGTGCAGCGATTAAATGAAGGGAGGGGTGCTGAAATCACCCCAACTTGTTTTCACATTTTAATTTAGCTCAATAACTGTGTACATCCATTGTCACCCCGGTGACCCCAAACCAGAGGTCCCTTGCAAGTGATGGATAGAATAGCTAAAACCTAATTCAACACAGGTGCCAGCGTGTAGTATGTGCCCAGTGTCTACAGACTGGCTGGAGCACTGTTTGTAAGTATGTCCCAATGTCTATTTCAGTGAGCATATATTTCTTGCGAAATCTGAACGATATATGTTTTAAACAACCTACTCAGGAGTCAAGGAGATGGCTCAAATGATTGCTGAACAATCTTGAGGATCAGTGTTCACATTCCTGGAGCCCATGTAAAGTGTTATGTGAACGTGGTGGCCCACGTGTAATTCTACCTTTGGCAGATGGAGACAGAACTCCTTAGAAAAAGCTGGCTAATGAGACTACTAGCCCTATTTAGTCAAACTCTGGGTTTGACTAAAACACCTTGATTAATAAATGAAGTGGAAGATCAATAGAGTATGTTCAAGGATGATTCCCAACATCCACTTCAAGTCTCTATATGTGCACCTGAATGCATATATACATACACATACATGCACACACACCACACTATACATGAACATGAAAATGGAAAAAATAACAATCTACTTAAACAATCATGCTTACAAATCAATGCAGCCTAAGTAAGAACCAAAGAGGCCATCTGGAAAGATGAAAAACATTCTTAGTGGGTCCAAAATATAGGAAGGAGTTAATTTTACAATACACCAGAATTTCCATCAATTTACTTTCCCTCTGACAACAAGGATAGCAGCAATTCTTTGCTCAGCCAATGACGCAGGATGCCGGGCACACCCTTCAAATGTGACAGGCCCATTTACACATTCACAAAGCATAACTTGTCCCTGTCTTACCTTGCAGCTGCAGCTAGAAGATTTTTAGCGTTGGGAGCTCCAGGATCTACAGAGAGAGACTTGGCGGCTAACAGCAGCTTGCTGGATGCCATAGAGATATTCTTAAGGTTCCCTATCACCTGCATCTGGTCTTCTTTCGTCTGGAGAGTCAAAGGGAAACAGAGTCAGTGGGGACTGACCACAGCTTCCCCGGAAGCTCTCAGTGAGCCAGGAACAACTCCTGAGGTGGACGCATAGACAAAATCAGGGTGGTCGCTCTGCAGATGTGTAACCAGTATCTACACATCCTCAAGCAGATGCTCAGAGCAAAAGCCACGTGGCAGAAGGAAATCCATGTCCAAGTGGGTCAGCCAGGAGCTCTGCTTTCCTGTTCTATGGGAGTGTTAAGGGACTGGGAGGGGCAGAATGAGAGCTGCCCCAGTGCACAGACTGAGCAATGATTCGAGCATCTTGCTCAACAATGCTGGAGTTGTCAAGCATCTTGTACATCCCAGCCTGGCACAAACAACCAGTACTATGTAGATATTCAGAGCTGACAGCATCCCAGAAATATCCGACTAGGGAAGGATACACTTTTCATCCGGCTTGCTAACTGACAAATGACCTTTTGTAGAAAATATGGCAAGAAATACCCTGGATATCTTTTTAGGATGTTCATAAAAACTCAAAAGTTGCAAAGCAAAACAAATTAACACAACAACAACAACAACAAAAAACCAAAACAACCAAAAAAAAAAAAAAAAAAAAAAACAGTCCTGCTTTCTGATGCCAGACCAGTCATGTTCCCTAGCTATAAATTAGTGGCTCATCGCTCTATCTGAATGAGGTCATTTTTAATCACCTGAAAGTACCAGATATAATCCATTCAAGTGAGTCCACCGAACTACAGATGCACATGCATGTGTGTTCATGTTTGTCATCATCCCACCTCATCTCTGATAAAAATTCTCTCCCCTGCCCCATGCAAGTAAAAGGATGCAGGCTCTGCTGGTGGAGCGTGGGAAAAGTCACCACCATCCCCAGCTTTCCTGGGCATGCCAAGCCTGTGAGATCACAGAATTTCTAAGGCAGTCAAGGAAGGTGCTGTAGCTTGTTTATAGGATCCTGTCTCCCACTCAGCCAGCTGCCCTCAGCTGGAGGGTCTACCAGAGTGAAGAGGCTCTGGTGGGCAACACAAACCACCTTCCCACCCACCTGTGCTTGGCCAGCCATCTCAATGCCAGCATCCAGGAACTCATCAAAGTCATCACTGAACTTTCCAGAAGCAGCCGCCAGCTCTCCACTCTGGCCTCTCGTGGCGTGGACGACTTCCCCAGCGGACTGGTTCAGATCAGCAGCAGCTTGGTTCAGTTCACTCTGGGCTTCCTGGAAAGGCTTTGTGCTTGGAGGTAGCTATGAGGACAAAAGGCACATGCCATGGGAAGTTTTATCTTGCGTAAGAAGGCCAAAGGAAGGTGCTGTGGAAGGAACAGTGACTGCCTAGGGATGTGTTTCTGAGTCATCCATCTAGAGGATGGTAGCTCCAAAAGAAACAAATGGCTACATGTGATGCCTATCAGCATACCAAGGAGGATGCTGGCTTCCAGGCTTGCCACAGTAACAAGTACCTGTATCTCTTCTCATACCACCCTTTACCCTAAACTCCAGCTCACAGGCTTCTGGCACCGCGCTTCTCATTCCCTTATAACTGTGTCATTTCATCCATGCACTCTCTTGGTTCCCCCTCTCTCTTCTGTCTTGCCCTCTTGGCACCTTCTCTCTTGGTCTCCTTTGACTTATTAACTTTCTTCAACTTCCTCTCTCCCTCTCCATACCCCCATCTCATGACCTGATCAAGTCTGCTGGCCATGTTCAGTTGACTACTTTCTTTCCCTTTTCTGACTCTTCTAGATGCCTCTGTCTGTAATTTCTCTCATATATACATATATACACTATATATATTATATAGTATATATTATAATATTGTATATAATATTATAAATATATATATATATATATATATATATATATATATATATATATATATATATAAAATAAAAACCTTCTCAAGCATACCCTGGAGCAGTCTTGTCCTCAATGTATACAAAGGGCTCTGCACAATGTATGCCCATATTATGCTGGCCCTTCAATATCCATCCATCCATCCATCCATCCATCCATCCATCCATCCATCCATCCATCCATCGAATCACACTTATGGAATGTCCACTTTGCAGGCACCTGAGAACTAAATGTGGTGACAGTGGCTATCCTCCAGTCATGGACACTCACTGAAAAGGCAGGGCCAGTATCATGTGTGGAATTACAACCATCAAGTTTGCAGACTCTACTGAGCACCCATATATACCGCTGGACATCTGTAACCAGAAGGAGCAGACAAATGCACACCATGCTTCCTTCATCGTGGGCTAGGAGAGGGTCCCAAGGGGGGAAAAAAAAACCCAACCCTTAAGATGCATTCTTTCTTAATTATTTTTGAGCAGGTGCCCCTCTCCTTGGACTGTCTGTCACCATCTGACATGCCCTGATAAAGATCTAGATGTTCATAGCCTTTTTTCTGTCCCACTCAGGTGACTCAAGAGTAAACATGTATTCAAAAAAAAAAAAAAAAAAAAAAAAAAGTCAATGTTAAAAGCTCTACGCTGGGGGTTGGGGAGATGGGGAGATGGTTCAATTGGTTGCCTTACAAGCTTGAAGACTGGAGTTTGATTCACCCACATAAAAATCTGGGAGTGGTGGTATACACATGTAACCCCAGTGATGGTGAGATGAGAAGCTTACTGAGCACGTAGACTACTTGATGAGGTTACAGGCCACTGAGACATCCTGCCTCAAACAAACAGTGGAAGGCACCCAAGGAATAACACCTGGAGCATCCTCTGGTCTCCAGAGGCATGTGTACATACATGTATGCACATACCCATGTGTACATGTGAACACACACCAGTACAAACTCCTGCCTGACAATTCCTCCCTTGGGAACTTTGTTGACCAGAAAGGAAATAGAAAATGGCAGAAAATCAGAACTCTTAAGAGAAAGATGCTCTGAGATCCAGGGAGGGGAAAGCCATGCTCCCTCCTTGGGGAGACAGTGACCTGGTACCCCTTTCCCAGACAAGAACCTCACCGAATCTATGAGCAGCTTCTTGCTGGACTCCCCGATGCTCTTTAAGGCCACATCCACATCCTTCTGGCCAGGGAGGCAATTCACGCAGTTATTTAAAGAGTGAGACACAGCTTTGGCCACCTGCACACACAGAGGGAGGGAAACACCTTAAGAAACCCACTTCTGGCACAAATGCTTTGCACATTTGTTGAGAAAGAGCAGAGAAAATATGCAGAGCTGACACCAACATGGGAATTATTCACCAGCATCCACCCAAACCCTGTTAACTAAATTAAATCATGTTGGCCAGGTTTCTGCTACCCTGGTGCTTGGAGTAACACCTACATGTTGCACATGCCATCTGCGAGGAGCCACAACTATGGAATCCAAACACAGAATTCACCAATATGAGGCCAGGCCCTAAAGCATAGGCAACTTCTCTTAAATAAAACAGAAATGCCTCCCACTTTTGTAGGCTGCTGAGGCCCCTAAGGCTGGAGCTGTACTTGAGGTCTTTGAGCACAGCTAAGCCTCTTCCCAGTGAACCTCTGGTGTTCACACACCTCAGGACCCTATTCTCACAAGAGGTAAAGAGGGAACTCCAGGCCATCCAGCCAAAACTGATGAAGATGCTGCCTTTCAGGAATACTGAAATGGCTCCTTGCTTGCACGCTCTGATCATCTCAGTTAAAAGGGAGTGGCAGAGACCTTCTATTATTTAATTCTTAAACACCTTCCCAGTCCCGTGTTGAGAACACTGTCCAGATTGTCCCTAGCTAGCTAGTTTCATTGGATAGTCAAAGAATCATGAGAAGAGGTTAAGACAGTCTGTTCTGGATAGCTGGACCTGCATTATATCTTCACTAGGAAGAGGAATTTGGTGACGGAGACACAAACCCTGAGCAAGCATGCTGTGTCTAGAGTCCTAAGCCAGACAAGAGTTCAAAACCCTCATGTTACTTGTTGACTATGAACTAAGTAGATCATTGTGGGAAATACTAAGTAAGACATAACCGTGAGTACACATTTTCAAAGGAAGACACCTACTGCGTCCCAAGGATTCCAGCCTGGAAAATGTGTCCAATCAGGTAATTTTCCTGTACACAATCCCAATGACCATGGTTCCCAGTTCCCAGACTCACCTGGGCTAGCCTCTGCTGACTTTCTGTATCACCAGGTGCAATTAAGGCCTGCTTGGCTTCTTGGATGAGCATGGCAGAGCCCTCCATCACATCCCGAGCAGAATCTAACATGGCATGAGCAGCCTCGGGGTCATTTGTGGATGCAGCAACTCCCCGGGCAGCCTGGGCTAATGTTTTCAGAGCTTGGGCTGTTTCTCTAGCTGCCACTCCTGGGGGAGAAAAATTTGTTAGAGTTTTTATTAAATTCCATCAGAAGTTATATTTCTCCCCTGCAATAACCCTGGGGTCCAGATTATTTTTTCTTGAGAAATGTGAATTGTTGTGTTTCTCAATTAAGTAGCTCACCCCCTTGCCCAAACCATCAATACAGATAACACAATATGTGAAGTGCCCCATGCTCCAATTTCTATTGCCTCACATGTCCTTAGATGTAAAACACAACATAAGTTGGAGCAGGGATGCAGATGGAGTGGTCAGAATGTGAGTTATTTTAATATACTAATCTTCCCAATTGCCTTTACAGGGGAATAAAAACTATACACACAAAAGAAAGAGAAGGCAGTTCAGTGAATTTGCATGGATAGATACATCCATCATTACAACATCCTTTCCCAACAATGCTCCTCACACTGGAAGTAATTAATCTCATCTGTCACCTTAGACTAGCTTAAAGGAACCACACAATATGTATTCATTTGTATCTGTTTTCCATCTCTAACTCAAGGCCTTGAGTTCAAGTGGTTCTAGTCTGCGTAACTATTTCTTTTTCCTTCTGTATGATCTTACATAAATGTCCTAACATTTGCTTATCTGTTCCTCTGCTGATGGGCAGTTGTTTTGTCTTTGAGATAAAACTCCCAAAAAAGGTCTTGTGCGTGCATTCAGGTGAACATGTGGAATCACATATCTCGAATAAAACCTAGGATTTGAACTACTGAGTCACAGAGGGCTAATGTAGCTTTAGAAAAGAGTACACAGCAGGTTTCCAGAATGGTTTTGCTATTACATACCCTTCTGTATCCTAACTAGTAGGGTACTGCCGGAATTCGAATTTCAGTGGGGCTGTAGCTGCATCTCAATTGTATTTTAACCTTCATACCGTGAAGGGGTAATCATCCAAGTTTTATTTTTGTTGCTATGACAAATAACCTGACAAGAAGCAATGGAGGGGAGAAAATGATTTGTCTGGCTTATAATTCCAGGTTGTAGTTCACTACTGCAGGTCAAAACAGGAACTCAGACTAAAACATCCACAGTCAAAAGCAGAGAAAGTCAAGGCATGGTTGTTCCTACTTGCATTTTTGTTTCCCTTACACTATTCAAAACCCCTGCCTAGGGAATGATGCTGCCTACAATGTGCTAACTGATGTTAGAAGGCCCAGCAATTAGGACCTCACACATAGACATGCCCACAGGTCAACCTGGGCTAGTTAATTCCTAAGATTGTTCAGCAGTTAAAGAATACTTGTTGCTCTGGCAGAGGTCCTAAGTATGGTTCCCAGGATCTACATGATGGCTCACAACTGTCAATAATCTAGTTCCAGGGGGTCTGAAACCCTTTTCTGACCTTTGAGGGCACCAGCCACTTACAAGATACACATACATACATTCATGCAGGCAAGATACTCATAAATATAAAAAATAAATCTTAATTTCCTTTAAAGACAACCTTTCCAGATAATTTTATACTGTGTCAAATTGACAGTTAAAACTAATTAGTATGGGAATGATGTTGAGAACATTTAAACAAATACTTTTAATGGCTTTTGGATATCCTCTTGTGAAGTGTCTATCTCTAAATACATTTTGACTCAGATGACAGGCATAGGGAGCGATGATGAATATAAACCCATCCTCCAAAGGTTCACCATCATCTCATGCAGAATAAACATATATCTAATTATGGCTCCTGGTCCTGAAACCACCAAAGATAGGATGGAGCATGGAGGAACTTTCTCCTATGAACAAAGAAATCTGATCTACCCTGGAGCTTCTCTCAAGAAATGGTCACCCATAAGGCCCAGCAGCAACCGTGTCTTGACCACAGGACACTTCCTAAACAGCACTGGAGCTGGATGTGAGGTTCTTGGCTTCCTGTTACACACTCTTCAGCATGTTCTTTGGAACAGTGAGAGTGTGAGGACTCTTGTTGGAACATAGGAGCTATGCATGGAAACTACTCCTTCCAGGCTGGAGTAGAACTTTCTACAGAGTTATTCAAGTCATTCCAACAGTCAGTGGCTTTCCCCGTGATACCCATGAGGCTCCTAGATGCCCCTAAGACAAACAAACAGACCCCCCCCAACCAGCCATCTCTACAGCTGCAGACTCACTAATCTATGAATGGTCCATGTGTCACACAGCCGGGATGGGGTGCTGCAACCTAAACAGATTAGGTCACAACACAGTCAATCTACTGTTTGTCAGGCAGCCTGTGGAAAGGAAGGCGTTAAACTCAGGATTTCTTGCTTTGTAGTTTTGTGTGTGTGTATGTATGTGTCACACACACACACATAAACACACACACAGAGTTGTGATGGGTGTATGTGTATGTGCATGTGATGGGTGTGTTTGTGTATGTGACAGGTGTGTGTGTGCATGTGATAGGTATGTTTGTTTGTGATGTATGTGTGATATGTGTGAAGGGTGTGTGTGTATGCAGGCACTAGAGAAGTCCAGAATAGAAAACACAAAGGTAAATAAAGCTAAGGCCAAGGGGATAAAGATTTTATGTTTCAGCTTTTGGCTCAGGGTTGAAAGATGTCATCACTCAGAGGAACTCCAGATGTGGTCAGACCCTCATCTCACTGTCTTCTCTGCCAAGTGTCTGTGTGTCTAGACTGCTGTCTCTCTCACAGGTCATAGCTTCCCACAAGTTTGAGAATTGGCTGAGAATTGACTGTTGAAGATTCTAGGCTGTGATTTTTCTTTTCAGACATCTCCTATTGCCGCTTCCCTTTCATTATTTAGATTTTTTAAATATAATACTATTCAAATTATGTACGAATTTTTAAAAAGTAAAAAATTCATAATATGCAATTAGAAAAGATGTGTTTATGTGAAGCTACTGAATATAAAATGTATTATTATATATTAAGATGATATAAAATTTTTAAGATTACATTTTATTTACTTGTTTTGTGTAAGTGAAGGTGACTGTGTAGGTGTAGGTGTGTGTGTATGCACGTAGGCAGATAGGTCATGGCACGCACTCGGAGATCAGAGGGTAACTTGTGGGAGTCAGTTTCTTCTTCACCCATGTGGGTTCCAGGAATTTAATTAGAATCACCAGGCTTGACAGCAAGCATGTTTACCTGCTGAGCCTTCTTACTGGCTCTTAAGATGATTTTTAAAAGGCAGAAACTGGAAAGCTAAGCTCATCCTTCCCATGGATCTTCTCTTGGAGGTTCCTATTCGGAGGAACAGGGTTTCCCAGACAGAGGAAGTCACATCATCAAAAGGATGAAGCAAGGCTACTAGGAGGCCAGAGAGCCCATCAAACATCAAAGGTCCAATATGGCTGCTTTCATAGCATTGTTTTCAATGAGAATCACCATAGGGTTAGGTGACCAAAAATCAGCACTATCCCTTCCTCCTCATCATGATCCTACTAACCCATATTGCTTTTCTGGTCAAATGTACATGAAGATCTGTAGCCCCACAGGGACAAACGATAAAGCACACATCTGTTCTAGCTGCAATCCTTGGAGAACACAGATTTCTTTCACATCTGGATCTTCAATTACACTTGGTAGCAGAGTTTCAGGATAGCAAGAAATATCAAACATAAAGACAAACTATGAAGTTGTTTTTGAAAGAGGGTCTCGTCACCAAAGCTAGCTTTGAGCTCCTCATCCTCCTGTCTCCAGGCACGTGTTACCACATCCAGCTCTCAGAATGTTTGTTATTTCCAGAATTCACACATGTTGCGTGTCGAGCCAGTGCTGGACCACAATGCAAGGCTCCAAGATAAATTCAGGAATGATGTAAATCTTTAATTTGTTTTGAAGTACTTGCAAAGGTTGTACGTAGCTGTGTTAAATGATTTAGAAATATATTTAGACTATTTAACTGGCCAAACAAAAACCCAGCTGCGTTCATGCACAGCCCACTAATAGTTAATGTGTAGCCCCTGAACACAGGCCTCAAGTGTTGGGGGAGGGAGCCTAGATTCAGAGAACCTGTTCTCTCTTCCCTTGCTTCCCACACTCTTGAACTGGGTTGAAACTGCCTCCAAGCAGATGAGCAAGGACCTCCTTAGGCTTTTCCATTGCCCCATGTGACTCGCTGGGCAGCAATTCTGTCTCCAGGGATACACCATCTCTGAGTTTCTCCATCCTACCCAAGGATGTGGGTTCCATTTCTATCATTTGGCTTCATCTTTCACCAGTCCACCACTCTCTCGGCAAAGTTATCCATGACTAAACTAATAATTACAAAATCTCTATTTCTAGCCAAGCCTCCTCTCCTAAGAGAGCCGGACAGCAAGCTGTGTATAACACCTCTATTTGTATACCCACCAAGTATACAAATATGGACTTTAAGCCAAGTCCATCTGAAATCAGAACTGCATCCTTGAACTTCAACCCTCGACCCTACCAATCTCGCGGTCTTACCCTAACAGCTCATAGAACCCTTCATTTACAGGTCAGGCCTAAGAACTTACCATGTTTCTTTCCTTATTGCCATGTCTGACACATTCTAACCAAGCACCGAGCGGTTCCAGCTTGCTTCTTTAATTTATCACCTTGTATGCATCACTGCCATACTCTAGATCCTGAGTGTTTGAACACCAAAGGTCCATGTGGTAAAGACTTGGTCCCCAAGGTGATGCTATTAGCTTTAAGAAACATGGCCTGGTGGGAGGACTTCAGGACACTGGTTATGACATACACCCTCAGTGTCTTCCTTCTCACTCCTTTGCTTTCTGGCCATGAGGTGAGTGGTTTTGTTTTACTACCTTCTCCTGTTACCATATGCTACATCACCCCATACTCAAATAATTATGTATTAGAGTCACTGGGAGCCAAAATAAACCTTTTCTCTATAGATGTCTACTACCTCAGGTATTTTAGTTTAGTGACATAGAGCTAATTATCACAGAGGATCACCATCTCTTATCTAGATGAATTCAACAACCTGGTTGTTGGTGTCGCTTTTCCATTGTTTCTCTCCAGTCTATTCCACACACAGGAGGAGGGGTCACACAGGGGACACACCATCAACTGTCTGCACAGCTAAAACACCCCAATGGTCTCATATGCCTTTTGGTGAAACTTGAGGCTGCTCATGTTGCCTACAACGCCCCTTCGTATCTGTATCTCAACCCAGCTTTGCAGCTGCATCTTCCTTGCCTTTTACTAGAACCTTCTCAGTTCCTTGACTTAGCCTTCTCTCTCACCTTTGAGATACCACACACATAGCACCCATTTCAACACCACCTTCTCAATGCCCGCCAAAGCTGAGTAGCTTGCTATCTAGGCTGTTTTTCAGGTGCCAACCAAGGAGGCTGCCTGCCACCCTGCATGTCTGTACCAAATGATGCAACGCTGAGGACTCCAGGGCAGTCTCCCCTCCTCGTAAGCACACATTTATTTCACCATCTATTTGGGATCTCTAAGCTTCTGGGATCCTGTATGACTTTCTGAAATGTAAACCTTTCTCCTGTTTGCTAGTTTGTAAGAATTCATACCTCCATTTCCCTTCCTCCTGGAGCCCCTTAAGAGTTCTCAGTGATGTTTAACACCCTGCTCTCCTCTGGAAATTCCCTGATTCTCTGATTAGGACAGTTATATGTTGTTATTACTGACCATACTGTACTACACTATACCATTTTGACTTCTTGTTTTGTTCTTTTATTTTTCAAATAATAGATATGTGCGTTTTTGATTCTGCTTAGAGCAATGGCAGATTAACTCACTGCAAACCAACGCTCTCACAGAGAAACTGGGAAACACGGTTGAAGTCAGTTGGGCAACAGGAAGACATCAAGGAAGAAGGAAAAGAACAGAGAGGAGCCCACGGTTCAGGACAGTTTCTTCTCAAGGCATTTCCTAATTTTGGTGTATACTACACCCTACTGCAGTCTCGCTCACACACTAGGGGCTACACCCTGAAAGGAAAACCGGAAGCAGATGCCATGACCTTCAGCCAGCAGTCTCTGCTTTTCCCTTTCATAAGCTACATGGCCTCCTACTCAGATTCCTAATTAAGGACTCTTCTGCCTTTCAGAGACAGACACTTGGCACTGAAAAACTCAGGCTCCTTTAGTGTCTTCCCCCTTCCAACACTCCCTGGAGCCCCCGAGGGCATGCTCATTCAGCTCTACCATTCCCTTCATCGGCCTTCTGCCTAACTGTTGACATTTTTCCTCTTACGATCTCACACTTTGGTGGGATTTCTGGAGTCAGAGATAGTCCTAGAAGTGTACAATTATCCCTGGGATCCCTCCCTACCCCCAAGTCTAACAAGGGATCTACATGTGGTTTGGGAATAATTTTAGATTATATCCTTGTATGGTTAATATTTGTCAAGCTGACGGGATCTTTAGTCACATCTGGGATGGAGTTTTGATTTAGGTTGAGTACGGTGAGAAGACCCACCACCATCAGTGCAGGCACTAGCACAGGCTGGGGCTCTGGACTGAATAAACGGAAGGCAGCAAGCTGAAAACTCTCTCTGCTTCCACACTGAGGGTGTCATGACACTAGTTCCCTCAGATTTCTGCCAGCATGACTTCTCAGCCGGATGGACTATACTGCCTTAAACTGCGAGTCAAAAAACAAACACTTTCCTACTTAACTTGTCACTTGTCAGGTAAATACATCACAGTCAGGGGAAGTGTCATCTGTGCTCAGGAAGAGCTTAGCAACAAGACTATGCTTGATAGACATGCTGTGAGGCTAGGGGTAGGGGGCAAAGGCAAGTTTATTGTCTTGATGGACTCATTGTGAAGCTTGTGGGGGGAGGCAATCAGTGACCCTTCCTCTCCAGGTGATCGGGTATGCAGCTCTGCCACAGGCATCGCGAAGGCTCTGAGAGTCCTACCTGTGTAGTGCTCATTGCCTTGAGCAGCGCAGGTGAGGAGCTGGGCCATGGAGGAGCCCACTCCCTTAGAGGTGCTTCCCAGGTCCTGAGCACACTTTTCCAGCTGTAAGAGAACCCAAGGAAGGCAAAACTTAGAAGAGAAACATTCTCTGGAGGTCTTAGCATGATTTAGAGCAATGCTGCAGATCAGAACCTGAACCTGAGCTTTCTCACCCGGGTCAGCTGCAGTACAGGGGAAAGCAGCCGGGCTGAGGCTAAGTGAGGTCCATGCAGGTCCTGATAGCTGTGGGAACCATGTGAGTTAGTGACCCTCTCTAAGCCCCACTCCTGGAAGTACTTAGCTAAGAAGGCCTTCAGCAAATGAATTCCGTTACTTAGCAGGCTGCAGTGATTAGCATAGTGCCTTAGAAAGTTCAAAAGAAATCATCAGTAGGCTGTAATTATGCCTTGGCAGGAAGCCGGCAGACACCCAACCGCACCAGCTTCCTGGCTTATGGGACTGTTAATGTGGTCCAGTTTGGCCATTATCCTTCAAGGGGCTCAATCTGAAAGACATGCAAGAAAACTGAAGGTTTGAAGTGGCAATGAGGCCATGGAGGAAGGCAGAGGGCGTGCCTCTCATGAAGAGCATGCCAGCTTGCTTTGTTCTCCAAATAAAAAACAAAACTGGTAAAGGCCTAGGGTACAGATAATGAGCGTATGAGGGCACTATTTAGAAGAGATGTATAGGTGTACAAGGGCGGACAGAAAGACATAAGAGAATATACATAGTGTAAAACATACAACTCCTTCCCCAGTGAAGGCCATGCCCTCCAATTAACATGGAGTCTGGTCCACCATAGCCAATGACAGAACACAGTATGTGCACTCACCCCCCAACCCCAATACACACACACACACACACACACACACACACACACACACACACACACACACACACACACACACCTGCCTCTCGCAAATGCTTTCTCTAACAATAACAAGGTGGGCCTGAGGGAAGACTCAGCCAGAGAGGTGCTTGTCACTAAGCCTGGTGACCTGAATCTAATACCTGGGATCCACATAATTGAAAGAAAGAACTTCGAAAAACCGTCCTATGACCCCCGTCCCCCTCTATCACCCCCCCACACACCCACACACACACATGCAGTAAAAATTACAGTGCATTCTACTCGACTTGACCCACTGCTTCTTATAAAATGTACAATTCACACTGTATCAGTCTCTCCCAGGAGTTCGCAACATCACTGGTCTACACAGTGAGATGCTGTTTAAAAAAAAAAAAAAAAAAAAAGGAAGGAAGGAAGGAAGGAAGGAAGGAAGGAAATGGTAGAACCCTCACCCCCAGTGTTTTACCGTTTCTCCTGGAAGTGGTTTCAGCTGACTTTCTGCAGCAGCCATCTTGGCATCCTGCAACTCACTCTTGAGAGTTTGCACTGTGTTCAGTGCGGAATCGATTTCCATGGGACCACAGGCTTCATGGGCCTGCCAAAAGAGTGGGGGATGTGTGCATACAGTAGGCTTGGGAAAGCATCTCCCACACCCTGCTACCTATGAAATATTTTCCTAGACACTCCTGGTAACTCTGACTCAAGGAGAAAGCAAAGGTAGCAAGCATTTCCCCAGAGAGGACAGGACCTTCGTCACTCAGGTCCTTAGCCATATTTTTCCTAAGTCATTAATTATGTGTGTCTTAGGGCTGCAGACACTTAGAAACCTTCTTGAAGCTACTTTACACTCAGACCTTGAAGTTGCATCCTGATTCACCAGGCCTGGGCTGCTAGGACAGGGCACACACATAGCAGAGCATGTATGTACACGGAGGCTCAGTGTGTGTGTCCAGCCAGAGGCTTGGGACACATGCAGCAAAGGAGTAAATAACCAAATAAGTAAATAAGGGAATAGCCGAGGAAGGACTCCACAGAGAGCAAACAGTGATTTCTTTTCATACATTTTAACACCATGAATAACCTTCCATATTAAAGATTTATAAACTCCCTCATTTAGCTTTTCACTTTACTTATTTAAACTTCTTGATCATCCTAGAACACCGATCTCCAATAGTCAGGACTCCATGGCTCTAACACATGTTAATAAATTTTATGCATAAATTATATTGCCTATTAGTATTCTCAATACTTATAAATTATCACTCTGAAAGCAGCAGTAAGTATGAGGTGGTTGATTTTTATATATTCATGTTATTAGGTACAGAAGCTCAAAGAGGTCATCAAATTCACACTGTCTGATTCCAGTGTCTTCATGCCTTCTGATACATTGAACAACAACAACAACAACAAAAAAAGCTCTTGTGGCCTTGACCTGGACTAGCAAACATTCTTGCTTAAGTATCACTTTGGGGCTCACTGTTCTAGGTTAGCTGTTTGATGTTGGCATATGCTAAGATTCACTGAGAAAACTTAGCCTGCAGCTGTGCGGGCTGCATTGTTCGTGGTATGGATGGGCTTGCCAAAGGCATGCTGGGTACCTGTATTCTAATAAGTACTCTGCAACACACAGTAGGCTGGCTGTTCCAGTGTGCATGGTTCCAGGACCTCTTTGAAAAAATAGCTCAAAGTACAAACGTCGCTGGAGATAGTCTAAGGCCCTGGGCCCTTCATTTTGGCAATGGAGAACCTCTGTTCATGTCAGGCATTCAAGTTGGCTTCTACTTTCTTCTCTTACCACTTTATGAGGATGCTAGTTTCTATAAAGGGATTGCTACAAGGAAAACGAATGCAAGCCAGAACTTCATACTAATAACTGCATCAGAGTTGTAATGAGCTCCTTTGATAACTGAGTTCCAGAGGCAGAAATTTATTTAGTCCCCAATTCTGATCTACTGACACTCTGTTAAGACAAACATGTCTATGTGAGGCACGAAAACATTTAAGGGAAGAAAATCATAGCTAAGATGAGGGCCCCACTCCCAAATGTTTTTTTCTACCCACATAGTTTGTTTTTAAGTTCCCAAGATGATACAGGGAAGATTTAGATATAATCAACTGTTGCTTTAGTTTGGATCTGAAATGCCAGTGCCTCATGTGATAAAGGATTAGTCCCAGCCCGTGGTACTCTTGGGAGGTGTTGAAACCTTTGGGAGGTGGGGCCTAGGAAGGAAGGTAGGTTATTGGGACCCTGGCTCCATCTTGTATCGTTTGCACACTGGGTGCCACGAAGTGAGCAAAATCCACCTGCCTGTACTTTTACTTTACACATGGTGCCACCACTAGAAGGCACACAGTATTGCTACCTGCCACAAAGGCAAGAGGGCCACCCTCTTCCTCCTCTTTCTTCTTTGCTTTCTTTCATTTCATTTAATTTCTTTCTTTTCCTACCTTTCCCACCCCCTCTGTTTTTTCTTTCTTTCTTTCTTCCTTCCTTCCTCTCTCTCTCTCTCTCTCTCTCTCTCTCTCTCTCTCTCTCTCTCTCTCTCTCTCTCTCTCTTTCTTTCTTTCTTTCTTTCTAAAGACAGGGTCTTCCATAGCCCTGGATGGCCTGTGAAGCCAATAAGCTGAAGATGACCTTAAACTTCTGGATGTTTCTGCCTCCATCTACCAAATGCCAGGTTTACAGGCATGTGTCACCATGCTTGACTAAACCTTTGTTCCTTTTAAGTTGATTCTCTTTGGTCTTTGTCATAACAGCGAAAAGCTACTTAGCACATTTATTTGGCCTGCAATTTATCTGGTACCAAGACACTTAAGATTAGCAGTCTCACCTAAAAGAGACTATCACTTGTCTCAGGAAATGGGAAGAGATGGGAGGAAGTATACAGCTTGAAGCCACTTGTAAACAGAAGGTGATGATGAGGCTTTGCTAAATGTTACCTATAGTGCTATTTTTAATGGTCCTTAAGTGAAACAGACAGTTCGGTTGAGAAAGTGGCCCAGCAGTGCTAAGGCCTGGATGGTCTTCATACCATGACATCACAAAGGGATGAAACGCTGCCTGAAGAGCTAACCACTGGGAAGAGGCCCCACTTGCCTTCTGCGAGGCGGTGCGGAGCTCGGCCAGGCTGGTTGCCAGGTTCTTTGCACACTGACTCAGCTGCATAGCTGCAGCCTGGTCACTCACAGTGGGGACTGCTGCCTTGGCAGAGGACACCATCTTGCTTCCAGGCTGTGGAGAGATGAACAAGAAGTAAGATATCTCCTTGGCAACAAGATGTTGAGAGATCTAACAGCACTGCCCCCACAGTGACTAGGACAAATTTTGCCCTAAAACAGGGTGTGGTTGTTTGGATGAGAAAAGTCTCCCAGAGACTCACGTGTCTGAACACTTGGGGAATCTTTACAAGCTAGAGCCTTGTTGGAGGAAATGTGTCACTAGGTGTCTCAGAGTTATCACTGCTGTGACAAAACACCATGACCAAAACAATTTGAGGAATTAAGGGTTTATTTATCTTGCACTTTCACGTTACCATCCATTATTCAAAAAAAAACCAAGACAGGAACTCAAACAGAGCAGGAACCTGGAGGCAGGAGCTGATGCAGAGGCTCATGATGGAGAGGTGCTCCTTACTGGCTTCCTCCTCATGACTTGCTCAGGCTGCCTTTTTATAGAAATCAGGACCATAAGCCCAGGGTGACACCACCTACCATTGGCTGGGCTATTCCCCATCAATCATTAATAAAATGCTCTATAGGCTTGTTTGCTTACAGCCCCAGATTCTGTAGGCATTTTCTCAATCAACGTTCCACCTTTCAGATGACTAAAGCTTTATGACAGGTTGACATAAAACAAGCCAGCAGCACACCAGGGAAGTCCTTGCAGGTTCATAGTGTCACCCTATTTCCTGTTCTCTTTATAATTGCTTCCTGTGTGTAGATGAGATGTGATGAGCCAGGTCTCTGTTACCATAACACCATTCTGTGCCATACCCTCTCCACCATTAATAGACTCTTCCTTCTGGAACCTAAGACAAACCCTGTCTTCCCTAAGTTTTCTTTGGATATGATGTTTGGTGTCCTAGCAACAAAGAATAACTGATACAAAGTGGCACATTAAATACCAACTAGTTCCTAGGACTGCAGAGGTGGCTTAGTGGTTAAGAGCACTGGCTGCTGTTGCAGAGGACCCACATGGCAGCTCACAAAGTTGTCTGTAACTCCAGTTCTTGGGAATCTGATGCCCTCTTTTGGTCTCCATGGTCTTCACACATACATGGTATACACACACACACACACACACACACACACACACACACACACACACACACACACACACAGAGGCAAAACATAAACAGGTAACATAAAATTACATAAATCTTTAAAAAATAATTACCATGGCAAATCAGATACTCCAGAGCAGTACAGAAAATCATAAGGGCACAAGACAGGCAAATTGATGAAAGTGACTTGAGATTCTCATTTAAAATAGTTCTTTGTGTTTCTCAGAGTAGTCCTTTCCCCAGACTTTTAAATATACCCATTAGACCAGAAAAATAAGGGTAAATATGATCATGCTTTTCCACAAACCAAAGCACACTAAGTATGCATGAATGCCTATGCACATGTGGATACATCTTCAAGAACAGGGGAAGCTGTTTGTGTTGTTTTACAGCATCCGGTCGGTTCTCCCTGTTTCTTAGGTATACAGTGTTCTATGAGTCCTGTTATTGTTTCTCTGCCTCCTATTGTTGGGCATGTGTCCTTTTCCTTGACATAGCAAAAAATAAAATAAAATAAAAGGTAAGGAATTAGCTAAATCTGAATAATTTTTAGTGCGTAAAATTTTAGAAGCAGCTTTTCTGGATCAAAAGCATACAGGCTTTTAGAGCTTTAAAAATGTATAAGTGTGTCTCAGAATAACTGTAATGATTTAAGTGTCAGATCATAAATATTAAGGATAAAAGTACTACTTTTAGTATTTAAAGAATTAATGAGAATCATCAGTATAAGCATGAAAAAGCTTGAATAATTTCATGTTACCAGCCCTTAAAAAAATGCAATACTGAAGCATACAAGAAATGCTTAACATTTGAAAACAAAGGGTATGAAATCAAATCAAACTGTAAAGGACAAATACACTAATGTGCTTTTTAAAGCTCTTGACTCCATCTTATAAAAGATGCATTAAAAAGCATGCTCCATATACTGTGAGCTGTAAATTTAGATTTGTTAATCCTTCTGGAAAGGCAATTCTACAATATTCATGAGGAAAGTTGGAAATGTGTATTGGGGCTGGCAGGTTTAGCTCAGTGGTAGAATACATATAATACATTATAGATATGTAACATTTTTTGCTACCATTACATATATATATATAATATACATATATATATACATAAACATACATACATATAATAAACATAAATATATACACACACTTTTCCCCCTATTTTGGCTTTTCGAGATAGAGTTTCTCTGTGTATTGCTGGCTGTCCTGGAACTCACTCTCTAGACCAAGCTGGCCTTGACTTCAGAGTTTCACCTGCCTCTGCCTCCTGAGTGCTGGGATTAAAGATTTGGTGTCCCCCCCCCAGCTTAAACACATATTCTTTTTGATTTGTTGATTCTGTTGCCTGTTTCTTATAAAGATCTAAGTACATAAATAGCAGTTTAAAAATAGGACAGAACCGGGCATGGTAGCACCTTTCATTCCAGCACTTGGAGGCAGAGACAGGTGAATCTCTGAGTTTGAGGCCAGACTGGTCTAGAGATTGAGTTCCAGGACAGCTGGTGCTACATGGAGAAACCCTGCCTTGAGAAACCAAACCAACCAAACAAATAATATCAAAATAACAGGAGAAAAGAAAAAAAGGAGAGAGAGAAGGTGTGGGAAGGAGAGGGAAGTTTTCTCTAAAAGTATGGCTCCTGGTACAGTCACCACACTCTAGTAAACTCAGAAGTACATGCACAACACAGACTAGAGTCAATGGGTTATTAAACGTTAAAAAACGAGGACCCTAAGTTGGGGGAGAGAGAGATGACGGTGGTTCTTGAAGGAGCTAAGGTGAGAAACTGAAGTGAATTTGATCAAATTGCATGGTATGAAATGCTCAATGAATTAATAATGGCATCTTCAACATTAAAGAAAAGATTATAGATTGTCCCCACAAACCTGTCAGTGCATCTTTGGTGTGTAGTAGACTAAAACATCTGTGCTTTATCTTTGTATAGTGGAGGTATGGGCGGCACTTGAAAAACCAACCCATCGGTACTTGCCTCGATCACTAGCATTTCGCTGGGCCAGCTAATATCTCCCTCACCTGTAATGTAAAGAGGCCTTGCAGCTGCTCAGACAAAATTGTAGCCAAGACCATGGGGTCTGCACAGGTATGTTCCCTTCCTTAAGGACACAGGGCAGACTGCCAGCTGGGGGTTCTGCAAGTGACCATGTTGTGGGTCTGTTACCTGCAGGAAGTTCTGGCTGGAGATGATGAGGGCCAGCTGGGCGCTGAGGTCTTCTGCTTGAGCTTGGCTCCCTCTCACTCCCTGCACGAGCTGAGGGATGTGATCCGCCACTGCCTGGAAGAAGCAAGAAAACAGGAATGGAATATGCTCAGAGAGGAACAACCAGCAACAGGGCAGGGAAATGACCCAAAGCGCGGCTTTTTAATGTGTACTCCACTCCCAGGGACAGCAGCACCAGAAGCTGGGTTAAAGACCATATTTAGCCAGCGGGGTCCTTCCCAACACTGAATCCCATCCCCCACATCTTCTCCCTATCCCTCCCACTTTAACAGTAGTCCTAACGGTCTCAGTCTATTAGTTAGAAGACCACACCCTCTATAACAAAGCTGCGAAAGAACGTTCCTAGTCAAAATTCACAGGTGACCACACAATTCACAGGAAGATAAACTGAGTCAGATGACCACATGACCAGAAGAAGCAGGGGAGAGGTTCACAAACAAGCTTGTTTAAGGGCTCAGGCCTCTGACTTTGCAGGTACGGATTGTGGGCCCCAGCGTGAATGTGGGCATCTCTCCTGTTTCTCTGTTCCAGTCAGTACTTACCTTTTCTCAAATGCAAAAGCCCAAAATAGGAGAGGGGAGCCATATTAGGCAAAGCAGGACTACCATATGACAGTCACCTCCAGAGGTGTCTTAGGAACCGTCTAGTCCTTCTACTTGTGCCGTTCCTAATTGTCCTCTGATGGAGCAGGCTTCAGAGGTCCAAGGACAACCACTGGAAAAGGTGCTGGTAAAGGTGCCCAGTGCATTTTGGCCTGGTGCCCATACCCCACCCCTAGCCAGAGTGTAAAATATTTAAAAATATCCTTATGGACATGTGCCCAGGTCCTTTCCAGTGCTGATTCCAGTGCTGATTTCCAGTGATTTCCAGTGCTGGTCCACTTCCCTCTCAACCTCACCCTGTTGTTTAGCATCCCTCTCATTTCCTGGCAGGGATATTCAGAGATCTGATACCTCGGGTCCTTTAGCAGAGGGAAAGAAGGCTGACTCTGCAACAGGTCCCCAGACACGAGCGGCTTGTGGTCCCAGAGGAATGAGAAAGCCGCTTTCCCACCCTGTGGGCAGCTGAACGGCACAAGAAAGAACTATACTGTGTGAGCAGAGGCCACAGTCTCAGCAAGCTCTTCTCCTTTCACAGCTCCTAAGCACAAAGGACCTCAGAGACCTGGGCACTATATATGCTCTTTCCCTAGAACACAGTCAGCTATAAGCGAGAACCTCAGAAAACCCACAATCAGGAATTGAGAATGCTACATAATTCTTCCCCGGCAGTCCCACCATTTCAGAAGTAGATCTGAATTTCCCTTGGGAGGCACGGCCATTGCTGAAGAAGTGGCATTTTCCTCAGGTGACTGCTATTTTTCAGAGATTTGGAGGTAAAGTCACAACAGGTTAACTGTCAGAACACTGGCACAATCAGACATGCCTGTCAGCGGCCTCTACTGCCAACTCTCAGGAGACTCCAGCAAGACACCCCGTCATGTGTGGGCAGTGGCTCTGCAAGAGGGTGTCTCTGGTATCCATCAAAGGTGCCCTGGGACAGTCAACCCTCTTGGTGGGGAGAGAGAACGTTTGTGGTAAGCTGGCTTCAACCCAACACCAATGCCCCTGTCCCAGAAGAGCAGAGACAGACAAGTGGCGGGGAAGAGAAAGCACCAAAACATGAGGTCACAGAAGGCAGAAGGGACAAAGCAGACCCCAGATGAGAAGAAAGCAGGAAATCTGCTTGCTGTAGTGCATGGAGACTGGATGTGACCAGCCTCCCAGAGTGGAAGTGGCTCGCAAAGCCAGGGACTCGTTTCTATTTCAAAGCTCCAAAATGGCCTCATTGATTCTCTTTATTTAATTCAGTCTCTTCAAAATGATGTGGATAAAGGAAGGATAACGCTGGGGAGGGGGGAAGACTCCCAAAAACAGGCAATCTACTTAATGGACAAAAAACAGACGTGTGTACACCTGGAGGATGGAGCCACTGCAAACTGGATTAGGAGCTTGGAAGACCTGCTTTAAATGAATTAGCAGGGCATGTGGTGGTCTAATGCTATCAGTAATATGATGCAGACCTGGCCCACAGCACACAGGGCCCTTACCTTGCAGCTCTGGACTAGCTGCTGCTGCGCGGAGGGGTTCTTGTTGGAGACAGCCGCATTCTGGGAGGCTGCGATGGTCTGTGTGGCAGCAGCTGCAGCCTGCTTGGCTGCAACCTACAGAGGATAGTGACACAGGTTAGTTCAAGACTGTAGTGCAAACTTGTGCGCCATGCCTTTCTATGACAGAAGCAGTCACTATGTCTTCAAAGCTGCCGATGATCTCAACCTTATCACTCCTTGCTGGGTTTTGTACTCCCAGATGAAGTGGTCAAGACTAGAAGGCACGCAAAACTCATCTCATTGCTTTTTGTAAAAGACTGGCTTGACCTTTTGCAGGTCTTGTGCTGGCTACCACAGGTGCCCATGAGTTCATGAACACAATGACCCTGTCATACCCAGAAGATCCTGCTTCGCAGCAAGCCTCCTTAACCACTGGCTCTTCAATCTTTGCACCCTGATGCTCCCCAAACCTTGCAAGTGATGAAGCCAGTCAGCCAACTCTTTAGCATGGTGCAGGAAGAGGCTTGGGAGGAGCTACAGGCAGTAACTGGTCAATGGGGAAAGCAGAGTCAATTTTCTTCTCTGTGTAGCCCATCACAGGCCGCCTAGACTTCCTGGACGGAGCCTACATCCATGCACATATAAGCAGCATGATTCGGAATGAGTGGATTATTATTATTAGAGGAAGGAGGAGGAGGTGCTGGGTAGCTGCAGTGGAATGAAGTTAGGGAGGGGACATAGAGAAATGGTTCAGGAGTTGGAGAGTGCCATGTGGATATGATGTAAATACATTCATGTACAAAGTTATCAAAGAGTAAATGGAAATTTAAGATACAAGAGACAATTGCAAAGGGGAGATGGCATTGGCAAGCAGCATGGAGTGTTAATGTTCCTGGGAAAGAAAATCTGCCCCATGAAGCCCAGGCCGCTCTTTGTGTCCATGGCAGTGCCCACGTCCCTCCTCTCATAGCAGAGGCCTCGGTTCAGATGTGACACTCTCCCCACCTGAGGTAATTAATCCAGTTCTATCTTTTGTCTCCCTCCAATAATGAGGCTAATTTTCCTCCAGAGCCCAGCAGACTGCCTGTGTGTGTGTGTGTGTGTGTGTGTGTGTGTGTGTGTGTGTGTGTGTGTGTGTGGGCGCTCCCATTAGACAGCCAGGTCACTTGGCCTCCAACCTTCCACATTTTCATTTTTAGAGTATCCTATAAACATCCACGCAAAGAAATGTTTTTCTTATATAGTTTGTGCCTATTATTTTCAGCTCTTTAATTGTAATAAATACTCTGAAAAGAAATGACAAGAAAAGTTTATCCTTCCTCCCTTCTCAGTTCCACCCTGCTCCAGCCCCAGTCTAAAATTCTCAACAGGAAGCCTAGGAAAAGTCATTGTCTCCAACGGAAGAGGAGCTCTGCATCACTGGTGTGCTGAGCGTGTCCTTTAACACCAGAAAACAAGAGCCCCAATCTTCCTGCAAATAGACCGCCTTCTATTTCTGAATGGTGAACTCTGAACCCGAGTCTTTGGCAGTTACAAACTAAAGCAATTTTTTAAATTGTGTCAAATCTTTTAAAGTACCCACACTATCTAACACTGCTGACTTTGACTTGGCATTCTTTATACAGGCATCGTTTTGGTGACTGTCACCCCCCCGCCCCAGGTAACTCTGTGCAATCACAAATGGCACTCTGAAAGCCAGCCCCTTTCCCGACCTCCAGCCGGTTGACGATCTTCTTCTTAATAGCATTTTGTGCAGCAGCGTTGGTTGCCACTCGGAGGCCTTCAGCAGCCTCTCTCAGTCTTTGTTGCTGGTCTTCATTCTCTGGGTTGGCTGCAGCCCCCTGCACGGATAGAGCGGACATTTCAAGTAGCTCAGAAGCAGTAGGCTACAGTTGCTAAATGTATGCCCTTAATTTCACTTCTAACTAACCATGTATAGTATTTGGAATAGAAAACCATAAGCTAGGATTATTGTTGTGTACCAGCAGGAGGTGTTGCTGGGTTTGAACCTACAACCTCTTGAATGTTGCATCCTTAGTCCCTACGAACACTATCACTATACTAAAGACCAAACCTCATGGCTATATAGTATCCAAGTGTAAGAAGTAACACTATAATTCAGTCTTGGGGAATCTGTATAAATTACCTTGTAGTTGTGATTTCAAAAACTCAAGGTTTCAAAGACATTTAAGGCATTATCACAAAATACCACATTAGTATGTATGCTTTCTATTTCATTATTTATCAGCTAAATTTAAGTAAAAAGAAATATATTTTCTCCTAGACTGGAGTTTAGTTTTATAAACCTTGTAAGATAAAGGGCCCTGGGAATCTTCTCCCAGGAGGAAGAACAGTTATGTGGGCATCATTTACTTAAAAAAACCAACCCTCCACCACCACCAAAAACCAAACAAACAAAAGCCAACAACAACAACAACAACAAAAACACTCTCTTTTTGCTGAGTTGAATTACTATCATGTCAAACATGGAAAGGTCAACAAGAAAAGAGTCAATCTCTTTTCTTGAAAGAGAAAATAGAATGTTCCTTACCAAAGAAGGACAAAGGGAGGGACAGACAAAGGACAGATAACAGTGCCAAGCTTCAGGGCAGAGTGTGACCTCTAATGTTTTGTAATGCAGAGGGGGAGGAGCTATGGCTGAGAACTACTAACTACATAAGGTAAAATAGCACACAGAGTGAATGATCAAAGTGATGAACAGCCCTATATGCTATTATGAGTCAATTTCAACTTTTGATTTGAAGAAGCTCTGATAAATCTTCTCCCATCAGATATGAGAAAAATGATTGAGTAAAAGTCTTCCTCAAGGAAGATTTTTGTTTGTTTGTTTGTTTTTTGAGACAGAGTTTCTCTGTATTGCTTTGGAATACAGAGCTGTCCTGGAACTAGCTCTGTAGACCAGGCTGGCCTCGAACTCACAGAGATCCGCCTGCCTCTGCCTCTCGAGTGCTGGGACTAAAGGTGTGCACCACTGACACCTGGCTCTCAAGGAAGATTTTATCTTAACTGTATGACAGACCTTGATGGCTCATGTCTTCACATCAGTGCTGGAACATTTCAAGGCAAAAGTTAATATGAAAAAGTGAAGATTCCATTGGGGAAAAAAAAAAAAAAAACAGGGGCTTGAACAGAGCATGATAACAGGGAGGCCACAGGGTTATGTATGTCCTACAAAAAGACCATTAAGGAAGGTTTGTTAAAGGCCATGCAAAGAAATCATGTGCTTAGAGTATTCTGGGAGAACTGAGACAAACAGCTGGTACCCAACTGTACTCAAAAAGCAAATCTGCTGCCCTTAATTGGCAGAAGAGCATGGCATCCACATGGCTGTCACCAGTGTCCTTTGTGTAGGTCCATAGCCCTTGTACCATGGTACTTTAGCGGAGCCTGTCCTCAGAATCTTGTCCATGTTAGTTAGCTATGTAGGGTTCTGAGGTCATGAAAGTCTGAAGTTAACACAGGGAGAGGATACTCTTATTCCCATTGAGACAACAAAGTATGATGCTGAAGTTTGATTGTCTGCTTTAGGATCACCATGGAAACAACCCCTAGGGCATGAGTGTGAAGTAGTTTTCAGACTGAGCTAATTGAGGTGGGAAGATCCACCTTAAGTATGGGGAGCCCCATTCTACTGGGCTGGGGACCCAGACTGAAAATGGAAAGGCAGCATTTCCTCTCTGCTTCATGACTAGGAATGCGATGTGACTGGCCACCAACTGCTTCCAAAATAAATCTCTCATCCCTTGAGTTACTCTCGACAGGCATTTTTGTTACAGCGATGAGAACACTCACAATTCTAGCAGTAGTAGCTATGCTTTGCTGCCTGTGCTGAGTCAGCACCTCTTTCTCTCTGCTATCCTAAGGGTGTTACAAAGCAACTTCAACCAGGAGCAATCCACCCTCCATCCTTCACCTTTGAACGCAAGCTTCAACCCCCAGCAATAGTGTTTTCATTTCAACCAAATGTCCTACCTTTGCAGCTTCCACCATGCGGGCCGTGGAGTCAGCCAAGAGCTTTGCGGCTGCAAGGAGCTTCTTGGAATTCTCCATGTCAATCTCAGCCTCTGCATCTGACCTCATGGCATTGACAAGATCAGATGTGGCCTGGGCCAGCACCCGGGCTTGGCGCACCATCTCACCTAAAGGAAAGGACAGTAGGTATGGGCTGTTTATTTATCATTCTGTCTGAGAATGATCTCAGTGGTCAGAAAGGTTTGTTTATTGTTGTTATTTGTTTGAAACAGGGTTTCATGTGTCTCAGGTCAGCCTCTAACTCACTATATGGCCAAGTATAAACTAATCCTTCAGCCCCTACCTCCTTAGTGCTGGGGTTACAGGCAAGCACCACCATGCCTGGCTTATGAGGTATTACAGGCTGAACACAAGGCTTTCTTGAATAATAGCTAGGCAGTTTACCAAACCGAGCTACACCCCTAGTTTCTTGTTTGGAGCTTTTTTGTTTCTTTCAAGTCAGAGTTTCTCTGTGTAATAGTTCTAGCTGTCCTGGAAACTCATCAGAATTTCATTATTTGAATTTATAATATTATTTGAATTTATAATATTAATAAGTCCTTTTATCCCACATGCAGGACATAGTTGGTAAAGTCAAAGCAGCCACCAAAGGAAACAGGAACAAAGCTGGGAATGAAGACATTTATGTAGAGATGCACTAGAAATCTCTCCCAAGGTCACTACGAGAACCAGGAGGGACAGTACACAGCAGATGGGATTGAAGGAAGGACCTAGACCACAGTTCTTGTTAGAATTTCCTGGGGGAGGTGTAGAGTAGGACATTTTAATAGAGTGTAATATGTCTGTCCTATAAATTAAAGTTATATATGCAGTATTATCTTTTCAGCCTGTTGAAAAGTAAACTGCTCTGAATTCATCGGGTTGCTGTGCCCTCTCAATCCCCAAAACTGACCACTTGATTTTTATACTGATATATGGTAAAATGGCTGCTATAGTAGACAAGTTAGCATACCCATAACCTCACAGTTTGTAGAACATCCCTGCCTTTAAAGGGATGTAGCGAGACAGAGGTTTTTAACTGTGTTTCTGGAAGAGGCTGTTGAGACTCCTGGATCTTTCTCGTGCCTCAGTGAGGAAGTTTTGGACTAACGAAGATGCACTGTGGCTCCTGCTAGTTACTCCGGAGGCCTGTGCCTAGAAAGTGACTGTCACCATGAGGAAAACACACACTTCCCAAACCAGTGCCTCACCAGCATCGCCCATGGAACTGAAGATGCTCTCGGTGACACACATGATGGTGTCAGTGGCCTGGTCATAACGGCCAATGGGCTCGCCACGGCTGGCAAACTGCCGCACATGCTGCAGGAGGTCGTGCAGGGCCTGGCTGACCACGCTGGCTGCCGCGCTGACCTGCTTCAGGAGCTCACTGTCACCAGTGGCCGCCTGGCAGGCACGGACACAGTTTTCCACGGAGCGGTCCACCAGCTTCCCAGCCTCGATCAGCTGCTCCTGGCACACAGGAGAGCTGATGGTGGGGCTCACAACCTGGAAAGACACACAAAGTTTGTTGCAGTAGATGTTCCTGGTGTGCCAGGATGCCCAGCATCTCCCCCAGGTCCCTTCGAGCGTCACTTAGCATACATAACAGGGACTTGACTTGTCTGATGTGGTCACTATTATACTTTCTTTGTGATTTGAGAAATCCTGCTAGTCAGTCATGTGTGGCGGTCCTTATTACCCAGCACTTAAATAAGGACAAAGTCCCGATAGTCACCAATTATATGCGCCTCCTCTTAGGATACCCTAAGTGAGTCTTGGAGGCTGAGTTAAGGCAACTGACTACCTGAAAGAATTGTATGTATTTTCCAGAGGCCATCTAAAACTCTTGCTTGTGTTTCCTCAAAGACTAGGGAAGTTCTCTGTGGGCTCCAGGGCCCCAAGGAGCGTCACTAAGATGCCTCTGGATGTTCCAAATCCTATCCCAGAAGGGAAATGCCACCCTCTCAGTCACAGATTCACACAGCAGGAGATGGAAAGCCAGAAGCTCCCATCCTCCGAGGAGAAGCAGACATGCATGATGGAGAGGAAGGGCACCTCGCATCAAGGCAGGTCTGAGTCATGACCCCAATTCTGCTGCTTATTTCCATGGCTCAAAGCTCCTCATTAACACTGAATCACTGCAGGCCAATAGTGCTCAATGTGTAGAACTGCTGGCCAAACCCAATCATGTGATTTGGACACAATGAACACACCCTGGAGCCATCCACAGTAAAGGTTTCTGGGCCTCCCCAAGAAGCTATGGGTTCAGTATGAACCCCTGTACCATACTGTGTCACCCATTGCAAAGCCTCTTTTATGTGATGGAAATAAGATGCACTGAGAGGCCCAAAGGGAGACACAGCAATTTGCATCTACAATAGAGGAGCTGGCAATAAAAACAGAATTAGACTACTTATACTAAAATCCTGTCATGACTGGCTGGGCGTGATGGTACACAACTTTGATCCAGCACTTGGGAGGCAGAAGCAGATGGATTTTTGTAAGTTCAAGGCCAGCCTGGTCCATAGGTAGTTCCAAGAGAACCAAGCTACATAGGGAAAACCTTGTCTGCCCCTGCCAACCACTCTGGCAAAAACCAATCATATCCCCCAAAACCCAACTAAACAAACAAATGATCAAAAATTCAATCATGTCCCCACAAAGAAGCCATCTGAAGCAAGCTCCAGACCTCAGGCTACTTAATGACTGGTGACAGGTAAAAGTATCTGGCACTGTAGGAAGGGCTGGAAAAATGCCAGCAGGCTCACCTTGGCGCATGCCACAAGCTGGGAGGTGGAGAGAGCACACTGGGTAGCTGCAGCGATCACTCTGTTCTGTAGCACGGTGTCTTCAGCCACCTGGGCCACATTCTTCGCCTTGAGCACCAACATGGCAGCCGCATTGGCAACAGCTTTAGCCAGACTCATTAAAACATCCTAAGAAAAGGGAACCAAAGCTACTCATTCATTTATTATTTTTTTTAAATCACCCTTCAAACACTAAAACTGTGTGGAGTGCACCCAAATGTTCTATTAAAACCCCATTTGGGTTTTTATGGTGTTTATCACCTCAATTTTTTCCTTTTATTTTTGAAATGCCAGCTCATCTTTATAAGAATCTAAGGAAAAAAAATTGTATCCTAAAAACGAGATATGTCACAGGCTTCCATATAAAACAGGTCAGGAGCTGGGGAGATGGCCCATTAAAGTGCAAGCACCAGGACCTGAGGCTGGATCCCCAGAGCACATGTAAAAAGCCACAGGCAAAGCACACACGTCTGAAATGCACTGTCAGCCCAGGGACGGGCGAATCCCTGGAGCTCACTGGTCAGCCAGCCTGCTTTAATCAGTGAGCTTCTGATTCAGAGGCAGACTGTCTCAAAAAAAAAAAAAAAAAAAAAAAAAAAAAGATGGAGAGTGAGTGACTGAGGGAGACACATGACATTGAACTCTGGCACTCACATGTACACATATGTGCATGCATACCACACACACACACACACACACACACTTCGAGTACACATATGGATCCCCTAAAATGCCACACACAAATTTAAACATGAAAATAAAACAGACTAAAGAAGAAGGGCTTAACTGCACATTCGAATTCTTGTTCTCACACTGTCCCATATGTGATGGATGTGTGAGAAGCCGAATACATATTCAGGTACCACCAATACCATCTGCAGTAGGTAGGCATTAAATCATGGCCTTCAAATCGTCATGTCCCAGATTAGTCGAAAATTTATTTTGTAGGCATCTGGCTTGTTATGATCCAAAAGTCAGCTGCTTCTCTGCCTCCAGAAAGCAATGTATGACACACACAGACAAATTGATGTCACCACTTCCTACAGCTGGAGAGCCAAAGGCTGCTAGGAATGTAACTTATTCTCAGTGCCCGGAACCTTATGCATGGGGATTGGATTATGCAAAGTAGAAGAGAAGTTTCATAAACAAACTAGTGGCTGGATGATGGGGAACAGGGGGTATGCTCCAGCTGGTAGACTGCTTGCCCAGCAGAGAGGAAACCCTGCGTGCCATGCCAATGAACCAGCTCTGCCGGTGACATTCTGTAATCCCAGAATTTAGGAGGTGGGGCAGGGGACCCGAGGTTCGAGGCCGTTTTGGGATAATCTAATTGGTAGGGCAGCTTAGATGACATGAAATCCTATCTCAAAACAAACCAACCTTGTCTAAGGATGGGAGGGCTGCTGAGAATTTAAAGCTCAGTTTATGAAACGCACCACCTGCAGCAGGGAGAACCTTTTGATTACAACTGCCAGATCTGTCACCCATCTGTCTGACCTGAAAAAGAACCACTTCTACATTTAATTTACGTCAGTGCTGCAAATATTGAAAGCAGCTTATTTGATTTAGAAACACCTTCCCTAGCACCCAAGCCACTGCCACATTGAGCGGAACGTCAAGGCTTTTTTTCTCCAGAGGAAACGTGCTCAGAAGTCTTCAGTTATTCATCAGATAATGGAAAAGAAGCACATTTGGATCTAAACGTCAAGGTTACCTATAAAGTCTTTACAATGAGAGAGCTTATGAGAAAATATGTTGGAAATGGTGTTCAGCCTGTACAGTTTACACTGGTGACAAATAGATATGACCCACACAATTCTAAAAAGTAGCAAATAGCCTAAAGAAGCTGATTTGGGGGCTGTGGAGATGGTTCATTAAGGAAAAGACACTGGCTGTTAACACCTGATGGGCAGAGGTTGGTCTCTGGGTTGTCTATGACCTTCACATGTATGCAGTGCTAAAGTGGTAAACACACACACACACACACACACACACACACACACACACTCACACAAACACCACCATGCATGTAATAAGATGCAAAAAAAAAAAAAGTTGATTTAAAATGAACAAAGATAAAGCAGTCTTAAAGGAACCATTTACTGTGGCCTTTCATTTGTCTGTGACAATGTCTGGGTATGCAAGAAACGGCTGATGACACTTCCAGGAGTCAAGTGACACTTACCTGCTGTACAACTCTCAAGAATTGTTCCCAGTATGTCTCCCCTCACAATCCCCCATCAATCTTGGACATTTGTGTCTGAATTTAGGTTAAAAGCAATCTGAGTCAGGCAGTGGTGGCACATGCCTTTAATCCAAGCACTCAGGAGGTAGAGACAGATGTACCTCTGTGAGTCTGAGGCCAGCCTGGTCTACAGAGCAAGTTCCAGGACAGGCTTCAAAGCAACAGAGAAACCCTGTCTTGAAAGAAAAACAAACAAACAAACCAACCCAATCTGGATGTCACAAATTACTAACAAGACTTTTAAGCTCAACTTCCTGAAGTCAATCAGAGCATTACTTCTTGCAATATGAATTCATTTGCTCACACAGGGACCGAGACTGGGTCACCCACAACCACAATTGACAAAGGACTTGGTTTGAGTCATTTAAAGAAATTCTGTTTCTATTAATTTTGTCCAAAACAATGTGTGTGGTGGGGGGAGGATGCTGCAGTTAGAGCTGCTGACCAGGTCTTTGTCAAACTTTTCAGTAAGTCCACTACTGTTTAGTTTGTGTGAAATAAATCCTTGTCAGCTCTGGCAACATGCAGTACATTGAGAACGCAAGAAAGGCTCTACCATGAGACTCAAATACAGAAAAACAGAGTGAAAACCCACTGCCAGGTGGGCCCATGACTACAGGAGGCTGGGAAAAAGACCCCACTCTCTGGAGCATTCCACCTTGTCCCTGAACCTGCCTCCCTAGCAGAGGGTGTGGGTCTGCACCTGAATACTGCAGACAATCCATCAATGGAAGAGAGAGGCTGCAAAGCCTCGGAAAACTACAAGGGCAAGTAGCACGCCTTAAGGGATCCACAGCATCTCCTCTCCCACACCGGAGAAAGGATTGCTTTTGGGTGTGCACTTGAGTGTGGAGATCTGTCGGGAGCCGCATTCGCCATTACAAGATGGCGCTGGCTTCCTGCTTCCTGAGTCTTGTTTACAGCATTAGCTACGCCAGTTGCACATGCACCACCTTATGCTAATTCGAATACGAGAGCTCTCCCTATCAGAGAAAGTATACCAATTAGGCATTGTGCGGAGCACCAATGGCAGACGAGCACGTTGCCCTGCAGGCTATTTAAGCAGAGCGCATTTGGGGCTTGGGGTCCTTCTCCATCTACATGTAAAGAGCTCTACAATAAAGATTCTGCTGGACACATCTTCGGTTGCCGCGTCTTCCTTATCGGCAAAGGTAGCGCGCGACAGAGATCAGAGCACAAGCTCAGGTGCAATTCCTCCATAGCTGTCTGCCTTGTTTGTTTGTTTTGCAATAGGGTCTCCCACTGACCATAGGCTAGGCTGGCTGGCCAGTGAGTCCCAGGAAGGAGATCCTCTGTCTTTGTCTTCCCAGTCCTGACATTACAGATACATACCACTGTGCACGCCCAGCTTTAAACATGAGAACTGAGGATTTAACTCGGGTCCTCATGCTGTCATGGCAAGCATATTACCTCCCAAACTACCTCCCCGGTCCCCAGAAAGCAATACTTTTGAGGAAAGTAAATTGAGTGCTTAAAGATAATGAAGCCGAGCAAGCTATAAGCTGAATCTAATATAGACCAAATTCCTAAGACTTATCTGCCTAGGAGAATTACCTGTATGTACCGATATAAAATGTGAGGCCAGCACAAAGATAGTATGGAGATCTGAAAGGGAGTCAGGATGGGGACAAGAGCAGTGGGATTTACTATGTGGTCTGCAGGGAATTCTACACATAGTGAAGTGGCCCCTGGGAATCTTAGTGTAGAAATGACTTCCAGGAAGCTATTACTGGAAGCCAGCCTCTACTGTATACTGAACATCTTACTGAACCTCAGGACATGAATTGTCTGGGGTTCCCAGAACCTCAAGTACAGGGACAGGAAGGGGACATAGATACTTCTATGGATAAAAGTGTAAGTTTCTCTTCACACATACAATCATGATTTAGTCCATGTGACATATCCTGTCCCAATAATTCTAGAGAAAATGGTATCCTAGCTAGTCTTATGTCAACATGGCATGAGTTAGAGTCATCTGACAGGAGGGAAACTTAACTGAGAAAATGCCTCCATATGATCCAGATGTAAGGCATATTCTTTATTAGTGATTGATGTGGGAGGGCCCAGTGCATGATGGGTGGTGCTATCCCGGGCTGGTGGTGCCCGGTTCTATAAGAAAGCCGGCTGAGCAAGCCAGTAAGTATTGTCCCTCCATGGCCTCTGCTTCCAGGTTCCAGCTCTGTTTGAGTTTTCATCCTATCTTCTTTCAGTGACAGACTACAATATAGAAGTACAAGCCAAGTAAACCCTTTCTCCCTCAAGTTGCTTTGGTCATGGTATTTTGTCATAGCAACAGTAACCCTAATTAAGTCATGTGGTATGTGGGTCACCCATGAGGTAAAAAGCCATAATGCCAGGGGAAGCTAAGTGAGAGGAAGATGTTCGATCTCTTTCTAAAAAAAATTATGATGTCAGCGACCAATGAAGAGGTGGTCAAGGGTGATGTAGCCAAAAATGCATCCTCTTGTGTTGTTGTGGGAAGGATGAATTTAAGATACCAGCAGTGGACAAAAAGATTTTCTTTTTCAGGCTGGAGCAATAGATCAGTGGTTCAGAACACTGGCCTTCCAGAGGTCCTGAGTTCAATTCCCAGAACCCACATGGTAGTTCATAACTATCTATCATGAGATCCAAAGCCCTCTTCTAGAATACAAATGTCTATGAAGACAGGGCATTTATATACATACATAAATCTTTTTTTTAAATAAAAAAGTTGTTATTTTTTTGAATTTGGTGATAAGTGTAGTGTCAGTTCTTATACACTTGAAATTTTGTGATTTCTGGCTTCTAAATCAGTGTTTCACATATAGTTATATATTGCATTATGATACAATAATTTAGAAAAGAGTTCTTAAAAGTAAAGGCCAGGGTTGGGGACGTAGCTCAGTTGGTAGCGTGCTTGCCTAGCATGCATGAAGTCTTGTGTTCCATTCCCAGCACCAGGGAAGCAAGTCATGGTGGAGCATACCTGTAACCATAGCATGTAGATGAAAGCAGAAAGACCAGAATTTCAAAGTCAACCTTAGATTCATAGTGAGTTTGAGGCCATTCAGGCTTACCTGAGACCACATTGCCAAAAGTGAAATAAAGAGCCTGAAAAATAGCTAAGTGGTTAAGAGTGCTTACCGCTGTTGTAAAGAACCTGAGTGCAGATCCTGCCACACATTTCAGGTGGCTGAAAACTGATTGTACCACTACCTCCAGGAGATCTGACATGTTCTTCTGGCCTCTCAAGGTACCCTTATGTGCATGCACACACACACACACACACACACACACACACACACACACACACACACACACTTTCACATAAATAACAATAAGATAAATAAAAAAGTAAAAGGTAAAGGCCAGTGAAATTCATTTGAATCATCATAATACAATGATTTTGTATTTGATAGATTTAGATAAGGTTATTCTTCAGGAAACCTAGCTTAGAAATGTAATATTCTAACTGGGATGCACATATGTATTAGTTGCAAAATCAGAGAACTTTAAAGAGGAAGAAGAGGCTCTGGACCCGAGTATATGGGCAGAGCTCACCCTGGCCCTCAAGTGTCTGGCTGTGGGGTCGGGAGGAGGCAGACAGGCTGAGATCTTGTCTGAGCACCAATGTCATGAAACTGGCAGTGACTCAATCCAGCTGCAAACAGTAGCAACAGCTGCTCAGCAGAGGACAAGCAGGGTAAGGCTTTAGCATTGAAAAGTGAGGGTCACAGAAACGATTTCTCAGTTGGGGTACTGCACAGTACATGGCTTCACTGCATAGCAAGTGCTTAACACAGTCATCACATGTGTGGTAGGTTAGCCTCAGTGAAATACCCAGATCCTACTTTTAAAAGGGATTCACGATTACTTTACCCACTTTTTTGATTGTTTGATTGTTTATAAAAATGTTCAAGCAACTGATGAACAACTAGAAAGGCTAACTGAGTATTTTAGAGGATAATATATAAGTGACCTGAGTTTTCCATTAAAAGCATACACATTTAACTGACACTAAAAGACCTCACTACTCAAATCATCTCCTTTGATCTTATTCTCAACAGCCCCAGGAAGTCCAGGCTTGTATTCCAATACATCCTCCCAGCAAGGTCAGACTCATCACTCAGAATCCTTTCCAAGACTGGGAAGCCGCAGACATCTTACTTGGAATCGCTCATCTGTCTCGTTCTCTCCAATCTGTCTCAAGAGATCACCACTGGCTTGGCCGATGCTCCCAGCAGCAGTCAAAACAGTCTGTCGAGGCTACAAACAGATAACATGATTTGGGTGGAAAGAAAATGAATTTCTTCCTAAGTCTCACCATACATCAGTATAGCGAGGAATCACACAGATCAGTTCCTCTCACATACAAATGAAGATCTTGGGTTGTATGCCAGATAGGAAAAAAAATCCTGGTGAGATCGATGCAAGGACATGCTCATCAACCAGTTAACAGGCAGATGTGCTTGAAACTTCCAATGAATTGGTCTTGCACAATTGGATCAAAGCTGGTACGTACAGAAATTCATTTGCAAACCTGTATGTATGCCTTTTGTGTACTAATCAAGGGGGTTGAGTAACAAGCTGCATCTAATTAAACATCCTTGTTGGGAAGGCTTCCTACTAGGAGCACAGTCCTCCCCAGAGGTTGAACCACATGATCTGACTTATTTCAACAACACTCAATGCTACCCTGTGGTATTTTGCTGCAAGAGGGACGGGCAGCAGAATACTTTCCAGAAGCCAGAGCTCCGAGGACCTGAAGGGATGCAGGTGTCTTGTCTGAACGTGACTATGTGTCCTTAGGTCTCACCTCTCCAGAAGTAGGCTGCACGGCCTTCAGCAAATCAGATACAGCCCCGGCAAGGGTCCTAGCAGCTCTGAGAAGGTCCTCTCCGCTGCCTACATCATCGTCCATGAGGGCCGCCAGCAGCTTTACACCCTTGGACATTTCAGTCAGGTTGGAAGAGATTGTAGTGATTGCACAGCCCACAGCTGTGTAGTCAGTGTCAGCGGGATCACCTAAGACAGAGAAGGACCAAGATCAAAGGGGAGTGGTGATGGATGAGGGGAGGCTAGCTTGGTAGGAGGTAAGCAGTTCTGATGAGACTTTCTCAAAACTACCATTGGAAAGAACCCATGCTCCACCATCCCACAGGTATCAAATATAGACTTCTGAGAAACTCAGTGAATTGGACACCCTGACTCCGAGTGGCTTCAATAAGGTCCTCTCACCTGGAGCTCTCACATACTGAGACAGTGAACAAGACTCCTTTAAATTTCCAAAGCAAAGGGTCTTGAATTTGAGAGGGGGTAGTAGGGAGAGTTGGGAGTGGCTGGGGGGTGGGTGAAAATAATCAAAATACAGTGTACTCCATTTCAAAATAGGGGCCACTGAGAAGGCTCAGCAGGTAAGATGCTTGCCAAGTCTGAAGACACATATTGGTTCCTTACAATTTAAATGATGGAAGGAGAAATCTAACACAGAAAGCTGGCCTCTGATCTCCCCATGTGTACTGTGGCACACACGTGTAACCCTACCCCACACTGAGGAGTAAATGTAACTAAAAATAAAAAAAAACAAAAAAACAAAAAAACTAAAGTTCCAAGGCAGACTAAGGAGACAGCTCAGTCAGCAAAGTATTTTCCTTGCAAATATAATCCCCAGAATCTACATTAAAAAGAAAAAAGAACTAGGCTTAATGGCATAAACCTGTAATCCTAATGCTGGGGAAATGGAGGCCTGATAGTGAGCTAGCCTGAACTACTACATGCAGAGTTTCAGGCAATCTCAACAAAAAGAGGGAGTGTGTTTGAGGAGGGACATTTGAAGTTGTCCTCTGACTTCCACAAATGCATGTGCACACACATACACATTCTCTCTCTCCTCAAATTCCAAGGCATGCATCAGCATTCCATAAACCCAGTTTTTTGGGGGGGGTCACTCTATTCCTGGAACACTGGTACACTGCAGATAGAAGTATAGGTATTTCCTGGCTTTCACCAGACAGTGTGAGGGTGTGAGTCAGGCTACCCCAGAAGGGACAGGCAAAGGATGCTTGGCAAGTCTAGACCCTAAACTCTCCACAGGAGAGACTGGCCTCAAAGACTTTTAAGTGTCTTCGAATGCTGATGGACAATAAGCACTAAGTAAGTGCTTTTTAATAATGCACCATATCAACAAAGAGGAATGTGATGTTCCTTATATTTCATTTGGATCATTTGGAGCAAATGCCTAAATCAGGCCAGATGTCTGAAAAATAGACTGTCTTCTCATAGTATAGCAATCTGTTGCTTCAATGACAGAATGAATACTCACCCATGTGCACCCCCCCCCCCCCACACACACACTGCACAAATCACCCAGGGACTTACCAGCTGTGAGGTTGACAACTGAGGCTGTCCCAGCTGTGATAGCATCAACTTGAGAGTGGATTTCATGTTTGGATTCATCCACTTTGTTCTGAACCCATACCCTAGATGCCTGTAAAACCAGACAATGGAATGACATAATCATAGTACTGAATTGCCCAGGAGACCAGAGACGTTAAGCCCTAGAATAAGACCAGAATTTGGCTGCACTCTCCTGCCTGGGCCAGCACTGATCATGCCGAAGTCATCTTAAACAACATCCTGAACAGGTTTCTTGTGTGTCCAGAGAAAGGTCTATAAATTCCCTGTATCTTCTACGGCAATTAAAAAGAAATTTACAACTTTTAGGAAAAATAAAATGATATGGCTAAATCTACTTGAAAACAACTGAGAAAGAGTCAAAGATCATCTATATCACTTCCTCCGACACCCAGGAAACATCACAGACAAGGGGAAGGGGAAAATGTAGAAGCTGGAGAGTAGTGTGCTGGTTTGAATGAGAATGGCCCCATAGGTTCACGTGTGAAGGTAGAACTGTTTGGAAAGGATTAGACAATGTGGCCTTGTTGGAGGCCGTGTTTCACCGGGGGTGGGCTTAGAGGTTTCAGAAGACTGAAACAAGCCTCTATCTGCCTTCTACTTGAAAATTAAGATGGAGATTTCACTACATCATGGACTCTGACCCTCTGAAAGCATAAGCCTATTTAAATGCCTTCTTTTATAAGTTTATTTGGTCACAGTGTCACAGCAATAGAAAAGTAAGACAAGTAGAGTACTACAAAATGCAGTCATCTGGGCCATGTGACATGGCCATGACCGTCTTGGAACTTTCAGCAGTTAGACTAATTGAAAAAGATCTGTACAATACTGGGTCTATCGGGGAGGCTGGAGAGACTCATAAGGCCTTGCCCCACACTGAAGACAGGTACTTAATGGCTGCTGGGAGAAGGAGAGACACTTTCTTTAGTAGTATTGATACCAATAAGTAGCACACGTTCCCATATATAACCCCTTACCCATGATCCTATGAGTATCCCTATTTAATCTCACTGGTCATACAACAATAACAACAACAAGATGAATGAGGAATGCATAGGCTCAATAGGAGTGTCAGAATAATAAGAGAGGGCAATGGGGTAAATATGATCAAGGATATTATGAATATATATACATAAAAATTTTACAATGAAACCCATTATTATATGTAATCAGGATAAGCTAATAAAAAATCAATGTCTCACAGTAACTCTAAGTACACTAATACTAACACTTGCTGGTAATCGTCACTTTGCTTTTGTAGGCAGTAAAGTTAGATACTCGGGCGTTTTAGCTCACAAGGGTTCTTGACCAACACCAGATTTTTTTCCTATTGAAATGACATGAACTATCATAAAGAAAATCAAGTATCACAGCTATGTGCAGGTGATATTTTTCCTAGTATGCCTGAGAAGATTGGCTGAGGTGCTTCCTCTTGGCCTACTTTATCTCTTCCAGGTGATAGGACAATGGCAAATTATACCCAGGTCCTGGGTCTTACCTTTCTCCTACTATAGAGAATCAAAAAGCATTCGTAGCTCTTCTATTTTATTTCAACCAATCAGGTGTATCTGTCCTGAAGACTGTGGGTTACAAGTGGCTGAGGGTAGCTATGAATGTAGCCTAATACAAAAATGTAAATTTACTTAAAACAGTATGAGATGTATATGTGTGATTTATTAGTATTGTTTTATAAATTTACTTGTGTCAAAAGTCTGGATATGCCTGCTAATAAACTGTATTTTCTAACATTTCAGGGCTCACTTAACAAATGATTTATATTGACAATGATGACTCTGCAGGTAAGATACTGATCTAGGCTCCGGGGAATCACATATTATCATAGTGCATTCTACTTCTTCAAAAATTGATGAATTGGGACAGCCACCACCACATATCTTAAAGCTCTGTCTCGAAACTGTTCTGGATAGGGATTCCACTATTTATTTCCACTCTCAAGTTCCCTGAGTAAAATGTATGAGGAATTCAGGGAGTTGACAGAAATGGTACACAGGACAGTAGCAACCTCCACACACACCAGTACAGAGGTGGAAAAGAGTATTCCGGGATAACTTTGAAAAAGTGATCCCGCTAAAAAGGATGAGGCTGCAGAATGCATCCCGGTTCTGGCCCTTGCAAGGTCATCAGTCTATCTTACAGCAGCAGTTTCTCACTGTGACTGTCCATCAGGAGAGGAAGGGAAACAAACAAACCAGGCAAACTCTCTCTGATGCCCAGGTCTGTGTACAGTGACACTGATTTGTGTAACCTGAGATTTATTTGTGATGCTCTGCAGGTGGTTTGGATATAGAGTAAGGAGAGGAGGAAGAAGGTGGCAGGGAGCAAGCTTGCTAGTCCGGGCTTTGCAAAGTTTAGTATGACAACAAATCACAGGGACAGCAGGCGATCAGGCACAGTGACAGAGGGTGCTGCATGGCATATGATTTCTGCTTCTCTCCTAAGAACTTGGGTGGTGTCAATGCTGCTGTCCTGAAAACTACATCTTAAAGTGTGAGGCATTAGCTGATTTTGTGCAGCAGCTACTGGAAGGCCTCAGTGCTCATCGCCTCACCCTATCACAAAGCTTAGTAGTACTGTAGCTAACCCCGGGGGTAGACAAAACACTGTACTCAGCCAGTATCCCTAGGAATGTGTTGGAAATACACATTCATAGACTCCACCCCTTACCCAGTAGATCAAAAACAGATGCTAAGAACAGAACATAAAAGAAGATGATTGCTAGGGCTCAGAGATAAGTTTTAACAAGCCACCCATGAGATCCCATTGTGTATGGAAATCTGAGAGCTACTGGCAGTATTTAAAATGACAAAGCCAGCTGCCTGAGTTGAGCTCTTATTAGATGCTAAGTGAATGCTAAGAATTGAATCACCATCCCTTCCCATCAGCTCTATTTACAGATGACAGGGGAAAGGCTTGAAGGGGTGAGATGCCCAGATTCACACAGCCAGTGAATGTAAGAGTTGGGATCAATGGACTCTATGCTTGGCACAGCAGTCGTCTTTTCCTATGAAGTGCGATAGAGAATCAAAGACCTGACACATACCAAGACACAGGGATTTCTTTATCAGCTAGCTGGAGACAGCTTCATCCAGCAGAACCAACACAGAGAAGACTGTAACCTTATTGTGAGCTACAACAGAGACACAGGATGAGAAGCTCTGATGGATATTTACCATATCTTGTCCAAGAGGTGGCAGTGAGTCGAGCTCGCTGAGGTCATCCTGAGCCTGCTGGACAGCATGCATGCTTGTGTTGATGGTCCCCATAAGGGCTTGCTGCGCAGAAGTCTGCAAAGGCAGATGAACACAGGATGGTGAGCAGAATCTGGGAACTGACAGGGCCTCCTCGCAAAACAGAACAAAACTAAACCTTCCCAGTCAAGAGCACATCTCATTACGCACCTGAACTAGCTCCCATTTCAACCTGAGGGCTAGAAATAGCACATTATATTAATAGAACACAAAGCGAAGGTGATTGCGGTGAAGGGCTTATAATCAGAAGGGTGTGGAGAGCTTAATTAGCAGACAAGAAGGCTGACGAGCATCTTCGCAGGGGAATTCAGGGGGTACAGTTGATCTGAGTACTGTGCACAGAACACAGATGGCTGTTTTGTAAGAAGGATTCTTGATCATCCTGAGGACACTGCCCAAACTTATAACCAACATATTTTTATAGCTGACCGATTTCCAAGCTTTGATATTCTTGAGTTCTCAAAACCAGCTCAATAGCAAGGGATTCCCAGGCAGGCCTAAGTGGTATTGAATCAAATGAATTAGAAAGGATTCAACAAGACTAGGTTGCAAAGGTAGATCATGGATGACTGGCCCATTTCTCACATTTATGAGGGTCTCAGGGCCAGTCAGCTTGAAGCTGCTGCAGGGGCATGGGGCTTTGTTGCTACAGCACAAAGAGATTCATGATGGTTAATCTTTATTGCCAACTTGAAGAGATTAAAATTCACCTAAGGAACAAGCCTCTGGGCATGTCTTCGATGGTAGACAGATTTCTGCTTTGTGTTAACTGAGGTGGGAAGGTCCACTCTAAATGTGGGGGGCATTATTCCACAGGCTGGGATCCTGGACTATGTTATAATGAAAGTGAGCACCAGCATCCCCCAGCTCTCTGCTTCTTAATGTGATGCACAGTGGAAATTAGCAACCTCATCTTCTTGCTAATCCCTCCTTCATCACAATGGACTGTACTCTAAATGTTAGCCAAAATATATACTTCTTTCTATAGGTTGCTTTTGTCAGATATTTTGCAATTGCAATGGAAAATGTAATTAAATACAAGGTCCCTCACTCTACAGCCATTGATTCTAGAAAGAAGCAATTACAGGAATGCACAATTGATGGCTTGTGGCTCAGATGTGAGTCACAGGGTTCCCACATAGAACCTGTCACCATCTCTGATGGCCCAGAAGTCTCACCAGGGGAGGCATGTGCCCTCGGTGCATCTGTCCAACCATGACCTGCTGCTGTGGTGAGGGCATGCTACCAACATTGAAAGTCTCAGGTCCACTGGAGCCAGAGCGCATGACGGCAGGCAGTGCCACTGAGCCGTGCTCTGCCTTCCCAGTCCGGTTGAACTGCTGCTGTAAGATGGTAGACCTGTGGAGGAGAAGGCTGATCAGTTCTAAATAGGCACACACATGCAGTATGGTAGAGTGGAGGCCATTTAAATGGGCATGGAAGGAAGAGCAGCCTTGAGATGCTCAGCGGAAGCACCTGAGACCAATTCCTTTAGGACCAGTGTCAATGTCTCTAGTGGGTAGCATTCTAGTATTTATACAGTTCATCTGTCCTCAAGACAAAATGAATGGCAGTCCTATTATAATGACACTCTGAGGGAAGGTTGGAATATGCTGTTCTATCAGACTATCAGAACATTTTTCAACAGGTTTCCAGTCTAGGCGGCAATAGATGGCATCTACCCTCAGCTTGATTGGGAATGTGTGCAAATAAAGGAAAACCTCTCACAAGTTCAAGTCCAATGACCACAGAGGGTATTTGTCATCTCTGGAGGCTTGAGACTCTTACATGTTTTCCATAATATTTCAACCAGAGATTAGGATTTATACACACACACACACACACACACACACACACACACACACACACACACACACACACACACCTTAAGGTGTTTAGAATGAGTGGTAAAAGTTTGATAAGTGCAAAGGAGCTAGATGGAAGGCAGTTCTTCAGGAACCCAGTGGAGAAACCACAGGGAGGGTCTGGGGAACCCAGGTGTGCCTGTAGCGGTGAAAAGGGAAGAGAGATTTTATACCTAGAGGCAGAGACAGTCTTAGACCATCACTGTTAACCAATTACCATCTTAAGCAACAGGCATCTCAGAGAGTCAAAAATGTGAGCAGAGGTGAGTGGCGGTTAATGAAGAGTCCTAAGAGGTCAAAGGGCTGGGAATAATCAACTGTTGAGTGCTCAAACCTAAACAGAACATCTGTATAATCTTGGCCCTTGGGCAGGGGTGTCAAGGCTCAGAGAACATCATGGAAGAGGAGAGGGGAAGAACGCAAAAGAGCTAGCAGATACGAGGAATGCAGCAAAATGCTATGCACTGGATATGACATGGTTGTTGTTGCACTCATGAGCATAACAGCTGCACAAGAACAAGCCTATCAGCATTCTAGCATGCAGTGGATATTATGAGGCACCCACCACTAGCTGAGGAACTCCTGGGAGTTGACTTTCGCTTGGGGAGGGGGAGTCGTTTTCCTCTGGTCGTGTAGACACTAGCAAGTTCTCCGTGTTCCCCACACCCATGCTTACATAAGCAACCCTAATAAAATTTAGGTCACTAAGCAAATACCTGAGAGTAGGAGGGAGATCCATTGAGAAAAGAAGGACTCAGAGGGAGCAGAAAATTAGGGTAAAACAGTATTGTGGGGTGAATTTGATCAAAGTAAAGAATGTATCTGTTTAAAATTGTAAAGAGTAAATATCAAACATTCTTTTAAATGAGCCCAGAATAGATGACACCAGGGAGATGAGGTCTGGAGGCTGCTTTCTTGTATCTCAGCCAACAGCCATGAGTGAAGATGTGGACGACCTAAAGATCAGAGCACCTGGACCATTCTTCCTGCTCATCTTGACTTAAATCCATGATGATACACTAGCAGAAAAGGAAGTCCAGGGCAGGCGTGGCTCTGGCACTCTGTACCCCCATACTTTCAGAACTCTTCTGGTGGGATATGCAAGTGCTACATATGCTGACAAACACCTCACTCTGGTGGGAAGAACTAACTCAATACTATCCCACCTGGTGACACTGGTCATTCCAAGGACTCAGGAGACAAGGCTATCATTACATCATATGATAGCCTCCAAATATGCCATGGCCAGTCTAGCCAAACCTGTGTACTTAAAGGAAACAAATTTTGGGTGGCAATAGCTGCCTTTCTCTTACATAAGAAACTGTGTTGGAATCAAGTGAGACAGCATGCTGGACACACAGAATAAAAATGAACACAAAGTCAGTTATCACAAAGATCTGTTTAACATGCGGGTGTCTATATGGACTCTAGTATCACTTACTAGAAACGTCTTTTTATTAAATCTATTTCCTTATTAGTAAATGGACCTAAGGGTTCTTAATCAAATGATGCTTTTAAATTAGGGGTGCCTGTGTGAGGCCATGTTCTGGGGCCTGTAGGGGCCAAAAGAGTGAGTCAGATCCCCTGGATATGGAGTTTTGTGTGCTTGTGAGCAACCCAGTGTGGGTGCTGGGAAGCAAACTCCAGTCCTCTGTGAGAGGAACATTAACAGCTGAAATATTTTTCCAGCCCCAAGGTGTTGTGTGATATTTTGATCACATTCTGACGTTCTCAAGCCTGCCAATAAAATTTGCTTTGAATCAGAGGGCAAAGCTACCTACTGGATGACCAAAATTAACCATAGAGGTTTTGGAGGACTGAGGACAGATAGAAAGACACAGGAAGTAGTAGGGCAGGGCTTAGAGAGGATCTCTGCCTATTTGGATCAAGAAGGAGAGAGGAGGTCACTGGTCAATTCTCCACTGCTTCTATGATCATTTAAGTTCTTAACCTGATGAGATTTTAATCGATAAAGAGTAACTAGAAAAATGCTTCACAAAGTTTTGAATTTAACAACAATCTTTCCAATAGCAAACAAAATGTGCCAATGTTCTGTGTACATTTTTTGTGATTCTGTCATCAAAACCAAATACAACAGAGTGATTTATAGGAGGACTACTGAAGGTAGAAAGATCTCAGATCTGCTCTGAGCATGATTTCTATAAGATTTTTCTTTTTCTTAAAATAATTGTTTGTGTTATTTTATATGTGTGAGTGTGTTGCCTAGATGTATGCCATTGTACCACTTGCACGCAGTGCCTATGGAAGCCAGGTGACAGATTCTCCTGGAACTGGGGTTACAGGCAGTTGTAAAGTTGCCATGTTGTTGCTAGGAATCGAACCTGGATCCTCTGGAAAAGCAGTCAGTGATCTAAACTGCAGAGCCATCTCTCCAGATCCAAGAGTAAGTTTGTGCCCTGACTCTTTGCTGCCTCACAGCCTGTGAGAGACGTGTAGCCTACCTTTAGTGTTTTACGTACATTGGCCAGCCTCTGAGATCCCAGAACAGAATCAAATAGAAGTCAAGTTACAGATTTTGAGGGAGGAATCCAATCCATAAAATTATTATTGGAAATGCAGATCAGAATCCGGGAAAACCAACTGCTTCTCAAGATAGAGGTGGACACCACGCCCTGTGTCAGGTGTCCCCACGAAATGCTCAGCGCCCACACAGGACAGCTGTATGACACACTATCATCTAGGGGCCATAACTGAAAGATCTATCCCATCACCACCTCATCCAGGAGGAGGTGGGTCCCTGGTACCCTGGATACTTACTTTTTTGGGGAAACTGACTCTTCTAACATGGTTGACTCCTCATCCCCTTCCAGCCCAAATCTATCTTTGCTTTGTTTCTGGAGGCAAAACAGACACAACAAGGAACATCAGCAAATCTTAACACAACCACTGAAACGACTGAAACGAGCTTTCAAGGGGACACAAATAAAATACTCAAGTTTACGGCAAATTCTGTGTATGGCATAGTTAATGAGTGAATAACAAAAGCATGATGCCAATAAAGCAGAAACCCATGACTTGATATATAAATATACCCCAAGCCTTGTTTATCATTGCTTACACAGAAAGAAGTAAGACACACTTGATAACATTCTACCAGAATATGGCTGCTTGAATGGTTTGTATTGGTAAGCCTTAAAACATCTGATTTTCTATGTACTGCAATGGCACATGGTGTCATTGTTTGGCAAGAAGGAAAACTCATGAAAACTACAATGAACACTTTTAGTTTCAACAAAGTCAGGAAAGCAAAAAGGCTAAGTAGTGAGGAACTAGTACAGACAGTCTTAGTTAGCTTTAACTATCAACTTGACACAATGAAGAATTCCCTAGAACAATGTGACCTTTGGGTATGTCTGCAGGAGAATGTTGTGATTGTCAAATGACTTAGGAGGGCTCAACCAATTTTGGGTGGTACCATTTCCTGGACTGTATGAGGAAGATGGCAGAGCATGAGCCTACACCAACCAAAAAACAGCATCATCCATGATTTCTACTCTACTTCCTTGGCTGTGAGCTCCAGTTTCGATAGTATGCTGTGTATATATATACAGGATAGCAAATGGGCCCAATTTCAAGTTGCTACTAGGGTTGCTACCCATACCTTCCTCCAGAATAGACAGTCATGAAAGTGGAAGCCAGATAAACCCTTTCCTTCCTTAAGTTGCTTTTGGTCAGACTGTTTCATCACAGCAATAGAAATCAAACTAGAACCAGACCGTTACTCCTTATCTAGCAGTAACATATATACATGAACTGGGGCAAAATCAGACATGTTTAGGGGATTCAAGGTCAGAGATTTCCCATGTGGACAATTTTAATGTTGAAGACACAACCTGTCAATCAAACATTTCAAATAAGGATTTCACTTAACATAGCTCCATTCATGATTTTCTTGGTTTTCATCAACACAACACGTACCTTTTTGAGGATGATGTCAATGTACCCTGCAATCAGCTGTGATATTTGCTCCCCCTCTGTGGTTTGTACTGAATAGTAGCTTTCCTGGTACTCCCCAAAATCCTAGAAGAGCAGCATTAGGAGAAACACAGCTGTATTAGACCTACCAGGCATCTTGAGGCCTCGGAGAACAGCCATTAAGTTCTGTGACATGACTCACTTTTCACTATTCTCCATCAAAAGAAAAACTGAAATCTCAACTCAATAGTGAGCAATGCAGACAAGTGCCTTTTGCCCTCAGAGAGAACCATCAGACCCCTAGTGTATCAAAAAGATAAGGTGAGTCAGGCAGGCACCAAGTCCCAGCACTTGGGAGGCAGAGGCGGTGACTCTGGTCTAATACTGAGTTTGTGCCCACCCAAAGCTATATAGTGAGTACCTGTCTCAAAACAAAGAAACAAAAATAAAGTAAGGACTAGAGAGATGCCTCAGTGGTCAAGAGCACTTGCTGCTCCTGCAGAGAATCTGGAGGAGTTCCCAGCACCCACATGGGAGTTCACAGACATCTGTAAACACAAGGCATCCAGTGCCCTCTTCAGGCCACCATAAGCATCATACAAGGTGCACAATCACATGCAGGTGAATGTAACAGGGTTTCTATTGGGCCACCCACCAGCTCCCAAATCATGATACAGAATTTTACTATTAATTATGAATGCTCTGCTTTATCTTATGCTTATCCCACTAGCTCCTATAATTTAACCTGTTTCTCTTCATCTCTGTTTTGCCTTGGGGATTTTTTTTTTTAAACCTTGCTTTAATTCTGTATGTCTTACCCTGTGTCTGTCTGTCTGGTGGCTGCCTGCCTGCCTGCCTGCCTGGCCCCTGGTGTCTCCTTCTTTTTCTCCCTCATTCTTTCTCAAGCCTAGATTATTCCTCTTACTTATTCTCTCTGCCCAAGAGTTCCGCCTATCCCCCTACTGTATAGCTATTGGGCAGTCAGCTCTTTATTAGACCAATCAGGTGCCTTAGGCAGGCAGGGTAAAACAGCAACATATTTTTACATCATTAACAAAAGCAGCATAAACAAAAATAAGACACCTTCACATAGTTAAAGTAATATTCTGCAATAAAAACAAATATAACACATCCTTCTATAGTTAATATTTCACAGCAGTCAAACATTCACACACATAAAATAATATAACATCTAAAAGGGAAAACATACAAAACAAAACAAAACCAAACCATGAAACACTTTGCTGCAAGTTCTCTGACCTTAATGGAATTCAACTGAAAATCAATAATAGAAAGACAACAGGGAAGTCTCCAAACAACTGACCACAAGAGAAGCAAAGCAGAGATCAATCACACAGAGTCAGCAGGAAAGCATCGAAGCCTGGGACCGTAACAAAAGCTCCTCTTGAGAAGTCTTTACCTAATTTATACCTTGGTGAAATATCAGGGAACTTGCTCTCTTTTGGGTGAGGTCTAAAAGAGCTTGTTATGAATATATGCTGTTTTTCTTAAAATAAAATTTTGTTTTTTAAGTACTTAGAACTACTTTGGAAAGACCAACGGTATTAAAAGAGATATAACAAAGACAGTTGTCTCCAACTTAACTATTCCTGTCTGCCTTTAAATATATATATATATGCCATCTTTATTGATACAACAATAGAAAAAAAATTATTGTAATTAAAGACTTGAACGCTTTCTACACTGGAGTAGATGCCTCTCACACAGAGGCTTAGATTTTTCTAACAGTTAACAGGAACAGAGGTATTACACTTAACCAGGCTAATGATTACAGATGTTACAATTTAAAATGCCTTTCCCCATGGTACCACTCCAAAGTCTTAAAGCAATTTCTTCAAGTATGCCTAAATATCACACTTATATGTATACCAATTTTAAAATCTAGAAATACTGCATGATTTCCCATAATGAAAGGAGAGGTCACAGCTCTCTGAGAATGAACACCCACGTATGAGGGTTGTGTAGGTCTATCCAACTACAGCTGACTACAGAAGATGCAGATTCTAAGGGTTCCTAATAACTCTCCTAGGCCTACCAATCTGTGATCAACTATGATAGTCTGTTTTATTTTTGTTTTAAACATTCTTTCAAGATTTATTCATTGTTTATTTTATAAGTGTTTTGCTTGCATGTGTGTATGTGCACTATGTGAATGCTCTGTGCCCATGGAGGTCAGAAGAGGGCACCAGATCTTCCAGAACTGGTTGTGAACTACCATGTGGGTTATGGGAATTGAACCTGGGTCCTCTTGCCTCAGATGTGTTGTAACTGCCAACTTGACACAAGATAGAATCACCTGAGAACAGAGCTTCAATTGGGACATTACCACGATTGAATTGGCCTGTGAGAATGTCTGTGGGGAACTGGCCTGTTGGTTAAGGGGAAGATCCAGCCTACTGTAGGCAGTACCATTCCCTAGGTGTGCTGGTGGGGAGGGGTCTTGAACAGTACAAGAGAGGAAAAAGCAAGAAAGCAAGCTTCCGCGTGTTTATTCTCTCTCTGTTCTTGCCTCTGGGTGTCTTGCTTTAAATTCCTACCTTGACTTGTTTGCAACAATGGACTGAAGTTGCTTTTGTTCCAGGTTATTTTATTACAGCCACAGAAATGAAAAAGAACAGAAACCAATCATTAACTCTAAACTCCTTTATACCTTTTAAAGTGTCTTATCTAACAATGTGTACATGGAAATAAAGATTCCAAAGACTTCACTCTGTAGTGAACAACTTCCAATACTTTATTTTTCTTCTTGTTTAACTTGCTTGGCAAACTACTTGCATTTTCAAGATTCACATGTAAATGTGTCCCTAGATGGCTACATAGTTATAGTCTGTTAACAGGAATTTTTGAAGTAGAGGTCAGAAAGCCTGGAATAGTCACTTACTTTCTATGACTTTTGTACCATTTTATCATCTCACCCAAAGCTACAAACTATGAAGCAGTTACTACTATCCCATTTTAAGCTGGGGGAAAATAAGGGCTCAGAGAGAAGAGGTAGCTTCAACAAGGTCCAGATCTCTACCATATGCACATACAGTCTATATATATTCTTTCCAGGCAGCCTGGGCTCCTCAGCACAATAGCACAATTGTGAGGAGGACTCACACATGAGTTTTAGTGCTACAAGTTCCCTTTCAGGATATAGGAGCACATGGCTGAGTGCCCTGGTGAGCATCACTTTTAGTCAATGATTCACTTTTAGTGAATGAACTCCAAGAGGACTTGGATACACGAGAGAAATGGTGCACAGAGAATCCCAGTGCGGCTCAGCCCCTGACTTCTGCCCCATTGCCCTCTATGCCCATAGACTGCACCACCTTTCGCCTCTATGCTTTAAGACCAACCATACCCACAGGCTGCCCTCCAATACTACCCAGGACCATATCAGTCCCCTCAGTGTCTTGCTGTCCCTACCAGGGTGAAGCTCTTGGGAGACGCTGCCCAGCGCTTGACTGTGGTGAGTGGCCATTCCTGCAACACCTCCTTGGTCTTCTCATCCACCCGCATGACGGAATCCTTGGTGATGCCCAGGAGGCGGGGAACCAGCTTGTTCTTGCCTTTCATTTTTTCCTGGAATGAGGGGGGCCAAGGGTCATCAGGCTTTCAAGAATACACTGTTTTTAGTGTGTTTTACCTGTCTGTTAACAAACTGGGTGTGGCTGTTAGAAAAGCCAGGCGAATAACTCTGAGGCAAAGGGATGGGGCAGGGAGACACCAGGACACTGGATAGATTCATCAAAGTGTGCTGCTTGCTGGAAAGGGATCACGATTCAGCAGGAGGGGTTGCAACAAAACTGTGTCAGAAAGAAGGGACTTAACTGGACAGACACCCAGAAAGAAACTGGGAGGTGAAACCCAGGCATTAGCATCCCAGGAAGCATCTGAGAGGGTGAAAAACCAAAGATGGGTAATGTAGAATTCAAACCTTTAAAGTGAACCCACAGAGTCCAATTAGGATCTTCTTATTTTAAGGAGGTATACATCCTTCCCCTTTCAAAAGCATCTCTGCAATCCATTTACATTGTAGTGCTTGCTTTTGTACAGCTCCGGGTCTTGATTCTTTGTGGTGTTGTTTTTAGGGCATTATTTAGCATTTGAAGATTTGCTATTGTATATATTCACTGAACATGCTGCAGTGCTGTGTAATTTTCATACAGATGTATAATGGGCAATGAGCTATCTCTCCCACCCTAGCCCCAATTTTGTTTCTTTGATATAGGGCCCATGCTGGGCTGTAGCAACTCATAGTAATCATCCTGTATCAGCCTTCTAAGTGCTGGGCTTACAGATGATCCTAAAACAACATTAATGATTTATAGTTTTTAAAAATAGGTTTAATCTATTGAGATGATTGATTCTTCCTTCACACTTATGGTAAATCATTTGTCAATGATTTAAGAAGAACATGGGTGTTTTTTGTTGTTGTTGTTTTGTTTGTTTGCTTTTTGAGATAGGGTTTCTCTGTGAAAGAGTACTTGCTGTCCTGCAACTCACTCTGTAGACCAGGCTGGCCTCAAACTCACAGAGATCCATCCTACCTCTGGGATTAAAGGCATGCACTTGGGTGGTGGGTATCTTTTGAAACTTCTGGGTTAACAAGTGTTGTTCCAGTAAAAACATTGAAATAAGAAAAAAGGAAAAGAGAAAGAACTGTAAGGAGAGCATACACAGATGAGGTGGAGGGAGGGAGGGAGGGGGAGAGAGGGGAAGGGAGAGGAAGAAGGAGGGGGAGAGGAGGAGGGAAGAGGAAGGAAGGGGAGAGGGGAGGGAGAGAGCACAAGCATACAGGATAGGGGAGACAAAGATGGAGAGTCAGAGGGATAAGAAAAAGGTTACAAGAAGGAAATCTCATGGTAAGAAAGATTAGGAAGTAAAGGGCTGGAGAATAAACACTTGCAGCACATATGCTAGTCAACAACTTTATATATTATCTGTGAAGTGTTCCTGTAAATCAGCAAAAATACCTCCCCAAAATGATGCAGAAAGTATTTATAATAATAAAAATTCAGCAAATAAAATTTTCATTATTGTCGAACAGTTGTTAAAAATTAGTTCTCAGAAAGGTATGAAAGGAATCATAATTAACAGAAGCTAAAAATGGTAGGGCCCAAGGCTGTAGAGATGGCTCAGCAGTAAAGAGAGCATACACTGCTTTTGCAAAAGGCCTGAGTTTGTCTCTTAGAATCCAGCTCAAGTGGCTCAAAGACACCTGTGACTTCAGCTCCAGGGAATCTGAAAGCTCTGATTTTCACAGGCAATAAGTTAACATCTGCATGCATGTAGACAGACAGACAGACAGACAGACAGACACACACACACACACACACACACACACACACACTCACACACACATACACACACACACACACTCACACACACACACACACACACACACACACACACCCTTAAAAGTGACAACCCTTTATAGAAGAGAATATGGCAATACCTACCCATCCAAAGGTTTAAAATTGTCTTCACTTTGACACAGCCTGCCTCTAGGAGCATTTTGTATTTAAAATTTTAAGTATATGTCATAATTTTGTCCCAAGAAACACAAATGGAGTTTGTCCTGGTGAAAGGCTAGAAAGAACTCCAGTTTCCAATAACAGAAGACTTCATATAAATAAATTATGACAATCCAAGAAATGTATTACAATGTTTAAAAATCATTTTGTGGGGCTGGAGAGATGTCTCCAAGGCTGACAGCATTTGCTGCTCTTGCAAAAGAACAGAGTTTGGATCCTAGCACCCACATGACAGCTAACGCATTGCTTCAGTTCCAAGGAATCTGACTACCTCTTTTGACCTCCAAAGTCACCTCATGCACATGGTACACATACACACACACACACACACACACACACACACACTGTAGGAAAACAACAGACTTTATAAAACAAGAAGTACAGGATACATGATCTTACAACAACATAAAAATTTATACATAATAGAGAGTCAAGTCACAGGATAGCCTTGATTGAACTATATAGCCAGGGATGACCCAAAACTCTGGATCATCCTTCCTTTCCAAAGTGTTGGGATTACAGCTACCATACCTGGCTCATCAAACAAAAATTTTAAGAGGTCTGTGTACATTATAGGAAAAGATGCTGGTCTTGAGTGTCTCCTGTGATCTGTGTTATTTTCTTTATTGCTAAAATTTCGTTTACTATTGCTGAACTGATAGTACTATCAGGAAGAAAAACTTTTCAGTAGTATGTGCTGAAATACATAGACATACATAGTTGTCATGAGTAAAGTATGTGTATATTCACACTCATATACAATGCATGTTTGGGGGGAGTGTACCCATACCTGACATTGGGTACCTATACTTGCACTAAAAGCTGGCTAAAATGCACATCATCCACAGACTTCAGACTCCATAAGATTACTGTCATCATATTTCCCTTTGTAAATGAAGACACTATTTGTATGGTGGTTTAAAAGAAAATGTCCCCAAAAGGAAGTGGCACTATTAGGAGGTGTGGCCTTGTTGGAGTAGGTGTAGTCTCAGAGGAAGTGGGGGTGAGCTCTGAGGTCTCCTTTATTCAAGCTTCACAAAGTGACAGTCCATCAATATCCTGCTGCCTTCTGGTCAAGATGTAACCAGTTCCATGTCTGCCTGCACCCTACCATGCTCCTCCTCATGATGATAATGGACTGAACCTCTGAAACTGTAAGCCACCACCCCAATTAAATGTTTTCTTTATAAGAGTTGCTGCGTGTCAAGGTGTCTTTTCACAGCAACAAAACCCCTAAGACACTTTGTTTGAGGAAGTTGTGGACAAATGGTAAAGTCACAATGGGAACAAATGGTTAAGCTCAAAAACATCTTTGGGCCCTGCATGGTGGCACATGCCTTTAAACCCAGCACTCAGGACGCAAAAGCAGGTAGCTTTCTGAGTTTGGGGACAGCCTGGTCTATAGAGTGAGTTCCAGGACAGCTAGACCTTCACAGAGAAATCCTGTCTTGAAAAGACCAAACCAAATGAAAACAACAAAAAAACATCTTTAATATCGTGGGTGGTAGCCTAGTAGTAGTCAGGAGACAGACAGTCCCCTCAAGTTCTAGGTCAGCCAGGGCTGCATAATGAGACTCTGTCTCAAGATAGGTAGGGAGGGAGGCAGACAGACAAACAGACCAACTGACCAAATGACCCACATAAGAGGAGACCACAGTGTTGCCAGAACATGTGTAGAAAATGGGAGAGAACAAAGCACTCTATGACCCTCAGGCCCTCAAAGGATACTGAGAAGAATTCAGTTCTTCTTAACAAAGGGTCAGCTTCAAATTAAGGATGACATATATGACATGAATTCAATTTGGTGGTCAGTGGTCAACCATGATCACCTATTCTAGAGGACTCTTAGGGCATTGAGTCTGTTGACTTCCAGGAATGTCAGACTAGCAGCAGCAAGACTGCAGAGCTGCCTGGAGGGTCTCTGTAACAGCAGGGCTCAAACTCACTAGCCTGGTGTTAGGGTTACATTGGGTCATGATTGGCTAGATGCTGTATCTGTCTGTGCTAGGGTTCTAACCAAGTTACTGCTTTACTGAATGGGACTAGGAAGACTCAGGTAAACACCCCCACCCTGGCCACTCACCTTTACCAGGAAAAAGGACACTCCATATGTTCGGAGGGACCGGGCGAGTTTCACATACTTGACCTTGGCTTCTATTTCACTCATTTCTCCACAGTTTTTATGTTCCTGTAAAAGCAACAGCGGGTGTGGGGGTGAGGATCTATTATTGTAGCTTGCCACGGGCTGGACTTGGTGAGAGGAGGTCCCTATGGACCAGGAGTGAGTGACATTTCTGCAGCAGATCTCTCCCTCCCCTACTTGACACGGGTGTCTGCTGACTGAGGAACTGAGCCTGTGGGAAGTTCAGGTGCAGAGCTTCCCAAGTAGGTCACAGCAGAGTGCAAGGACCCACGCCCATATCCAGCATGGCAGGGATAACTGCCATAAGTCAATTTGATCCTCAAAGGTCCCAATATCCCAAATGGCCCAGGGTTCATATTTTAAGTGATAGCAAGAAAGATGTCCTCCTCAGAACAGGTAGGTGTCCTCTAACATTGATCCAGAATATGTCTTTTCCACTGAGCAAGACATATACATGTCTGAACATTATTTTTATTTAGAAAGTATATTGAATGAAAATGTTTTATATACACAATTGACTTTTTAGCTTCTATTTCCATTTCAAAATCAAAGAAGATTGAGAACATGGATTCACTAGAGTGTTTCAAGGTCATGTGGATAGCCAGGCTTTTCTTGTTGACTGTCTAAGATAGACAAGTCACTGACTTTAAAAATAATCCAAGATTTTCGAAAGGCCCAAGCTCCCCAAATCTAGCTTCAAAAACCAAATCTCAGGACAAAGGAGCGATTTGTGTCTTTCCCAGTGCAGCTTAATGGCCCATCACCTTGTTTCAGTGTTACTGGAATAATGCCTTTGAAATTAAATGCAAGCACGTTTTTTCTCAGAAGAGCTAAGTAACCTTTAGCAAGAAAGTATGAATTAAGATAATAAATCTGTCCAAAGTAGAGCTGTCAGCCTCTACTCTTGAGTCACCGATCTTTCATTACATAAGAACACATGCATGGGGCACTAAACTACCATGTATGGGATGTGCCTCATGAGAATGAATGAGGACTAGGGGTAAGGAAAAGAACAAATTTCTCTACATTTCAAATACCTGAAATATCCGCTTCTCAGCTCCTCTCTGTTTGGTGTATTCTTTTGGTAGGAATTCCTTTAGACTGAGAAAGAGAGGGGGAGGGAGAGACAGCATTTATAACAATCTGTGGGGCAGGGGGAACAGAGACTGTTGGTAAAACCCTCAGTTAAGTCACCTTGGTAAAACCCTCAGTTAAGTCACCAACACTGCTAGCATTTCATGGCACAATGTGAAGAGGCAGCATCCCAGATGCACTTATAAAAAACAAAAAACAAAAACAAAAACCAAGGGGGTTTAACCTTAAAGAAGGAAGATCCAGCATGCACCATCAGGTGAAAAGACGAATGTAAATTTGTCCAACACATGCAGCTACAGCATGAGTTCCTTTGCAAGACAGGGAAGAAAGCATTTTTACTGCAAAATCATTTTATCTCAAAAAGTGTAAAGAAAAAAGAATAGACGGAACGGAACCAGATTATTCAACATACCTTGTGTTAAGGTTTTTCATTGTGGAACACACAAAATTCCAAAGAAATAGCTAAAACTCTAAAGCACATTGGCACAAACTTTTAAAAATGTACATTGTGTTGACACTACTACTACAAGAAAAATAATGAATCTAACTAATTTTGGAAAAATAGTCCTTTGACCATACATCCCTAGTGAGATGTACATTAATAGGAAATGAACAAAAGAAAATTATCAACCAAAAATGTTGACTGTAATATTTACATTTATCATCACATAACATGCTGCTATGATTGCGTATGCATGTGCATTATGTGTGTATGGCCACACATGTCACAGCACATGTGTGAAAGTGTCTGTTCTCTTCTACTTTTGCATGGGTTAGGAACAGACTTTCTGATCAAAGCCCTAGGAGGAAAGAATCCCACTGTGAATGAGTCACCCAAGGCCACAGAGCCAGCCCCAACTCACTCATCCACGAGTTCCAGAGACATTGGCTAAGCCACTGCACATTTGGCACCTACAAGTTACCCTTTAATCTTGTGGCACCCTATAAGATCAGAATTTCAAAGGCTGCAGAGAGAGGGAAGGAAAGAGAAGGGAACCACCCAATCACACAGGAAGGGTGACACGGGGTCAGGTGATTTCTTTTTTGAAAATGCCTAGAAAGCTGCTGGAATTAGAAAAGAGTGATTAGGAAGAAAACCAGATCTGGTCTCAAACCCAGATGTTCACTAAAATTTTAATTTCTTTCCTTTTATGGAACTTGCAATATTACTTTTTTTGTTTATATTTGAAGGTATGTAATATTTTTGATAGACACAGACATATTGAAAGGATTAGCACAGTCAAGCAAATTAGTGTATCACCTCACAATGTTAGTGTGTGTCAGGGATAAAGTACCTAAATTTTTTCTTAGCAAATTTCCAGTAGACAGTATTAACTAGGGTCCTTGTGAAGGACATTTGTTCTTTAGTCATTTGTTCACAGAACTGAAACTGCTATTTGACTTCCATCATCTCTCCATCTTCTCCACACTAGCCCTGGAATTCATCTTCCTGCTGTCTATCTGCTTTCTTCCTCTCCCTCTGCCTGCCCCCTCCTGATCCCACATCTGAGGACAAACCTAGGCCTCGCACATGATAGGCAGGTGTTCTGTCAATGAGTCCCATTTTCCTCCTCATTTCTCCGTCTTGCTCATTTAATCTACATGACTTCAGGTTCATCCATGTTATCAAACAGGCAGGCTCTCCTCAATGGCTGGTCACTATTTCGTTGCATACACGCTAAAACCCCCCTTTTCTTATGTAAAATTGAAGCTTCCTGAACTAGCAGTTCCAACAGAAGAGTCCCCAAATACACCGAGAAGCCATAGGGAAGCTGCTGCTACTGGGGAAAATGTCCCCATATGTCCTAGGATTGCCACCAAAGGGGCAATAGGCACCTCCAGACTGGTTCTATCACCTCAAGACCAAAGACAGTTGCTATAGCTTACATTAACTGACAAGAATGTGTCCAATTCATGGAGAATGAGGGCTAAAAAGGAACAGAGATTTGAAGGGACCATCAAGCAGAGACTACAGCAGCAAGAAGTGGCAGGAACAAGTGTGCCACCAGAAGGACACTAGAAAACCAGCTTTGTTTTCACTTCAGTCTTCATGTTGAGTCCCTAAATAAATAATAACAATAGCATCTCTAGTGGGTATCCTAGACACTTTTCTGAGTGTGATCCCTGGACCAGCAGCATCAGCACCAGCTAGGGACCAGCTAGAAACATCACCTTTCAGCCTCACTGGGACCTGCAAAAAGGCACACTAGAGAGCTCTGTGGCGTATGTCAGCAAGCCTAGTTCTCAGAGAGACAGAGAAACCACAAGCAGTGGGCAGGTAGTTCAATTTACAAACCAGAAGACTCAGACTTGACTCCAGACTCGAAGTGTGTGACTGAGAGTCCTGGATAAGCTCTGGTGACTTGCGGCAAGACCACAGCATGAAGGAAGTCCTGGGTGAGTTGGGAATGCCTAGAGTGGTCACAAAAAGTGACCATCTAAAGATGAGGGTGAGAAAGACACATGGAACCATCTGCACCACCACAGCCTGTGACATTTATAAAGAGCAGAAACTTGTGCTTCATAGTTCTGCAGTCCAGGGCATGTGACATCAAGGTGATTCTATGTTCAGTCATCTGGAAAGGGTTGCACCCTCCAGAGAGGGACACTGAGTCCTCACCCAGGTGTTGAGTATACCAGATAAATACTTCATCCTTATAAGGGCTTTGCCTGTATCCTTCGGTCCCGTCTACATGGTGGTAATGGTCTCATGGCATCCTAAAGGCCCCTGTAGTTAAGTCTAGCTAGCACATGGGTGGTCCCTGAAGTGTGGAAGGGACCAGCTAATCATGGCAGCCTAGAAAAGGCACAAGAACTAGGTCTGAAGATTTATGTCACTCTCACAGTGGTTCTGTGATTCCCAAACTAGTCTTGACACCCTTTAATGCCAGCCCAGGCCATGGCCCTGGAACTCAGACCCCCTTGGGGATGGATTAACCCAGTTCTTGCTGGTTTGCTGTGTTCTTGAGTTTGGACATCATGAGGCAGGTAAGCCAGGCCCTCTGGAGGTTGGTCAAGGAACAGAGTAAAAAGTCCCACCAGTCCTCATTTAACCACCCTGGCAGGATCGCTCTGGGCTGTGATCTGCAAGTAGGTAGAAGCAATAAGGAAACACTCTTGCAGACAAGTGCTTATTTGATCTTACTTTTAATGCAGTGGGACAGAGACAGCGAGGTGCAAGGGTCAGCTGACTAAAAGCCCAGGTCAAAAGGCCTCCTCCATGGTTAGTTTGAAAACAAAGGCTCTAGCCAAAGATTCCACAAAAGCAGAGAGGGAGGGGGAAACACTGTTTGAACTGGAACCAGCTTTCAAACTGATTCCGGCCCTCCTACTGCGACGAGAGCTTTGCTTGTTGACAGTAGGATTATCTAGAGTTTGTGGGGGAAATTTTCCAAGTCTACTCTGAATTCTTTCAGAACCTAGATTCATTTTGTTCTCGCAGTAAACACTGGAACAACCAACCACACAGGAAACAGAGGTGGCAACAATGGTGACTCAACACCTTCCTCTACCTGTGTCCCTGATGCCCACCCTACACCAACGGACACGCTCTTCACACAGATGCACAGAAAAACCTTTTGGCCTGGTGTGCACACCTAGTAATTTCCCTTTTGCCACCTGCTCTGTCTCCACCCTTTATGTGTAGGCCAGGATCCCATCTCAAATCCAGACTAATGCAACTATCTTTTTGATACATGATGCTAACTGGGAAATACTTCATGTTATAAAAAGTTTATTCTCCATAGTTTACATGCCTGTGTGGTGGTGTGAATAGGTAAGGTCCCCATAGACTCAGGTGTTTGAATGTTTTGCCCAAAGGGAGTGGCTCTAGGAGGTGTGCTCTTATGGAGCAGGTGTGTCCTCCGTGGAGGAAGTGTGTCACTGTGGAGGTAAACTTTGAGGTCTTATAAGCTTAAGTATGGCCACTGGGTCACAGATGCCTACTGTCTGTGGATCAAAATGTGGGAATCTCAGCCCCGTCTCCAGCACCATGTCTGACTGCACAATGCCAGGTCCCACCATGATGATAATGAACTGGACCCCTGAAACTGTAAGCCAGCCCAGTTAAATGTTTTCCTTTGGAAGTGTTGTCATGGTGTCTCTTCAATAACAGCCTGGGATGAAGAAGTCCATGTTAACAGTAACACATTTGATCTATTGTGTGTTTATGTATGCAACTGTGTGTTACATGGACAGGGGTGTCCTATCCTGTCACTCTCCATCCTATTCCTTTAATAGCAGTGTCTCTAAAGAACCTGGAGCTAGATTGGCAGCCTACAGGTATCCTCCTGTCTCAGATAGTCATAGGGTTGCTAAGGATCTGAACTCAAGTCCTTGTGCTTGTGCAACAAGTATCCTTACCCACTGAGCCATCTCTTCTTTTTAAGACAGGGTCTCATGTAGCCCAAGATAGCCTTGCACTCACTAGGTAGCAAAGGATGACTTTGAACTTTTGATCTTCCTGCCTCAACTTTTGTAGTCCAGAGTTTGCAGGCATATGCCATCAAACCTGGTTACTTCTTGATGTCTCTGATAGTAGCTGCCTTCTTGGAGTTATGTCTCATAAACATTTTAACATACTCTTATGCCTCCCTGTATCTATGAATAATAATGTATCCAGTTTTTCTATGTGGGTGTGAAGAAGCATATTCTGGGATGCCTTGTTTCTTCTGAGAAGTCACTGGTGTTTTCATACATTCTGAAATGTGATACCCCATGCCTTTTCTATCTGAGATTACTTGGAACTGGAGAGATGGCTAAGCTGTTCAGGTACTTACTGCTCTTGCAGAGGACTGGAGTTCAATCCCCAGAACCCATATAGCACCTCACAACCACCTGCAGCTCCAGTTTCAGGGATTCTAATGTTCTCTTCTAGCCCTCTTCAGTTACCATGCACGCTTGGGATATACACATATACACACAAGCAAAACATCCACACACATAAAACAAGAACAAATACACCGTGAAAAAAAAAAAAAAACATTTGCTTGCAGCCTCAAACTTATTAAATAACTGAGAATACCCTTGCCCCTCCTCCCCTGCCTCTACCTCTAAGGGTCTGGGATAGAGGTATATATAAGGAGGTTGTGCATGCTAGACAAGCACTGCCAACTGAGCTAAATCCTCAGGCCTCTATTTTTTGTAATTTAGCCATGCCAGGAATGGAACCCACCAAGCTCTTACACATCAGCACCCCCTCAATAACTTGATTATAAACTTCGAACACATTACGATGTTGAAAGGTTCAGGTAGTGAACACTTTACACTCATCTGCTAGTGTTACTGTCATTCAAGTCACACCTATAACACGTGATCTAATGTCTCCTTTATCGGAAACACCCATCTTCACCAACACAAAAGGACTATGGGAAGCTTTTACTCAACAGCCCTTAGCATTTTCTGTGGGCTTTCACGGTCCTGGAGGGAGTCATGATTACAATGTTTTATGTTGCTGCTGACTTAGGAGTTACTACACTTTAAACGGACACATATTATGTCAACCTCTCTCAGCAGCATCAGCTCTACACCATATTCTCCCTACTTTTCTAGAAATAGTACACACCACCCTGCAATGAATGCAATAAAGACAGCTCCATGATTAAGAGCACTTACTACTCCATCATGAGGTCTGGAGTTCAGATCTCTCCACTTACACAGGTGGATGTCAAGAGCCTGTGACCCCAACTCCAAGGGACGGACATCTTCTGATCTCTGCTCCCACCCATACATGAGCACAAAAGCAAACATATAAATATTAAAAATAAAATTTAAAGAGCAGACAAAGTGGACTTAAAAAATCACGGAAGAATCAGTGTGTGGTGTCTTTTTGTCTTCTCTGTACTGGTGGAGCCTTGCATATAGGCCAGTCTTAAGTGAATTAAAGAAAAATGCTGTTGTTTTGTTTTTAAAGCTTTATTTACCACAAGGTCAGACATGAAAAACATACATACATACAAATAAATAAAATTATATGGATTGAACAGGTCATATGTAGGAATACACACACGCATGTATGTACATGCGACAATTTTAAAAAGAGGCCATAAATTTGAAAGTGAACAGGAGGGAAGTTTTGGAGGGAGGAAAGGGAAGGGGGAAATGTTACTAAATTATGTAATCTCAGAAATAATTTAAAATGTTTAAAAATGATTTATTTGTCACCGGCCATTGGTGGCCCACGCCTTTAATCCCAGCACTTGGGAGCCAGAGGCAGGCAGATATCTGTGAGTTTGAGGCCAACCTCCAAAGAAACTCTGTCTCAAAAAAAAAAAAAAAAAAAAAACCAAAAAAACAAACAAACAAAAACAAAAAACCAAACATGAAACCAAAACAAACAAACAAACCCCAAAACAAAAATGACTTATTTGTACCTTGCATGTATGGATGCTTGCTGTGTGTGTGTGTGCACCATGTACATATAGTACACGTAGTGCAGTTGGAACTGGAGATACAGATGTATGTCAGATGCCATGAGGTCACTGGGAACTGAACCCGAGTCCCTCTGCAAGGGTAGCCACAGTGCTCTTAACTAAATACAAAAAAGCAAAATGCAAGCCCTCGGGTTCTGATATAATGTCCCTTCCTGGGGTCCTCTCAGGGGACGTAAGGACATCTACCATGTAGACAAAGCTTATGAAGCTCACATGGGAGACCTCAGTTTCCTCTGGCTTCCAGTTCTTAAGGGTTCTGAGCCTGGTTCTGTCTCTCTCTGGTACCCTCAAACCCCATCTACAGACTAGATGCCATGTTAAGTAATCTGTATACATCTGAAAACAAGAAGATCTTTTTGTCTATGTTTAGTTTTTTTAAATTTAAAAGTGTAAAAGGTGTGTGTGTGTGTGTGTGTGTGTGTGTGTGTGTGTGTGTGTGTGTGTGTTATGTGTATGTGGTGTGTGTGTGATATGAGTTCTGATGATTTTTATTCAGGTTGTCAAGCTTCTGTGGACCGTCTCTACCCACTGTATCATCTTGTCAGCCCCTCTTTTATTTTTTTCCTCTTTTTTTCATCCCTCCCCCCCCTTGTTTTCTTGAGACAGGGTCCTGCTATGTAATACAGGCTTGCCTGAAACTTGCTATCCAACTTGCAGGGATCATCCTGAGAGCTGGGAATTTAGGCATGTACCACCATGCCTGCCACTGATTTCTGTTATTTTAAGTGAATATTTTCACTAATGTGGTACTGCGTCTAGAAATCACTGAAAAGAGTCAGGAGACTTTTTCATAAAAATGTTCTGAGTGTGCTGATACTGAACAGGAGTGCTAGACAAAAACTGTTTAAAATTTATAATAAATACATTTGTTATGCACATGCCTTCGCATTGCATTCACCAATTACATGGCTGAAATTCCCAGTGGCTCAGTTTTTTCTGGTCCTCTTACAAGTTCTAACCTTCCCACTGTTAAGTTTGCAAACTCTCAATTGTTTAGTTGAAAAGCAAGGAGGAAGATTACATGAAACAAAAAAAAAAAAAAAGAAGAAGAAGAGAAAAGAAAAGAAAAGAAAAGAAAAAAAAATGATCAAGTCTCCTAACTCAGGCCCAGGTAGTCACCGGGGATAGCCTAAGCAAAGCCAGCATCCAACACTCAGTCTACAAATCAGAAGTGTGGCCCTGAAGGTTTGTTTTAATTAAGAGGGGGCTCACCTTAGCAATCTTTACCAATATAGTAGAACAAGAACATGCACAATTATCTACATTAAATGAAAAAGCTTCATTACCTAGACTAGATCTGGTCTAATTAAAAAGTAAATCAAATGCAAGAGGAGAAATAATTGCTACCAGGCATAACAAGTTTGTTTTAATTTAGAATCTGAGCAAGGGAACAAAAACTATTGAGAGGTGCAGGCTTCATTTCAGGAAAGGGAAGTCCGAAGCAATACAACCACTTAAAATAGGCTGTCAAATGGTCAGATGGCCAAGGAGAAGACATTTTGGTTGGTATGAATATGCAGCTTACAATAGGAACATACTGCAGTGATATTTGTCAGACTAACAGTTGTACAAGTGGCTGTAAGCAAAGGAAAGGACCACCTACCACAATCCTGGTTACATAATACAACATGTGGCATTGAGGAAGTCAAAGGAGCATGTGTGTGTGTGCATGCATGCATGCACATGTGTGTGCATGTGCATGTGTGTCAGCATGTGTGTGTGCATGCATGTGGGAACCAAAAGTTGATATTGGGTATCTCCCTCTATCTCTCTCCACCATATTGTTTGAGACAGGGTCTCTCACATACTCATTACTGATTCTCATGGACAGGCTAGCCAGTGAACGCCAGGGATCTTCCTGTCTCCACCTTCCCTTTCTAAGTTTATGGGAGCATGCCAGCAAGCACAGTGGGGGTTTTTATTGTTTTAGTTTTTAATATAGATGCTGGGGATCAAATGCAGGTCTTCAGGATTATGTGGCAAGCACTTTAACCACCAAGCTATCTCCCCGGCCCACTTTGAAGAAAATTCTTGAAGTGATTGAATGCATCTCTCTAACTTCTTTCCACATATAGTCTGGCCTTTGTCATTTGTAATGGGGCCCTGAGAATTAGCTGTCCAGCACAGAGAAAGAGCCAACGTGAGATGACCAGGATGGCATCGGGCTCTCTTAAGCTTCTGGTTAGATTTCTTTCCCACCGGGCCCAGGGAAGCAGGGTTATAGCTATGAACACCTAAAATGAGTATTTTACTTCCAGTGTCTTTGTCTCATTAATCTTCCCTCCACTTTCTCCTGTTCATTTGCAGTCACTATAGAACCAGAGGTAAGTTGACAAACCGACCCAGTGTGAGGTTTGAATTGGTGCATGTAAAATCCACAGAAAGAACACAAGCGTGGTACCTTTAGCAAGGCATCTAGTGTCACAGAAAAGAAAGGCATATTTCCCCAGGGGTCAAGCTGAAGGAAGCCAGTCCAGCCATGGAGAAATGGGCCCAGAGGAGCACTTGGCAATGTAACTCATCTGGGAAACACTGACTATAGTTATGGGAATGGTTCAAGACTACCTCAGACTCAAGGTCGTTGAATGCATAGTATCACATAAAGCATCATATCACAAAAGCTTCTGGGGTTCATCAACTCAACCTAGCACTGTAGTGTCTTTTCTTTAACAACTCAGTTTGGAGCACATAGCAATGTGTACTATCAGATATTGCCTGAGCCTAGGAGAAAAGCCAAGTATAGGCTGCTTCCAATCTTGTACCAAAGAGAATGTGAAGACGCTTGCCTTACCCTCTCCCCTCAAGCTACCCCCAGCACTACAGATGACTTGCTGAAGACATCTTCAGATGGCTGAATTCTCCTCTGGCCAAATTCACATAAGCTTCTCATCCCACCTCCCTACAGGTTTTAATTCTAGGTGACAGTGGGACACTGATGAGACTGAAAGATTATTTCTGTTTTCATCCAAATGCTTCATACTAATGGAATTAGAGAGGGGAAAGAGGAGGGAGGACAACTTATAAAGAACAGCATCAGAGGAAGCAATACATAAAGCCCCTGGGAATGCCTAGATCCAGGCCAAGGGAAAGGCAACCCCCGAAGACAGTGAAGCCTGAGGCCCCTGTTGTGCATGGCCATAGTCAATCTGCAGGGTCAGTTTTCTTATGTACCTACCTGAGTATAGAAGTAGAGAAAAGAAACCACCTCATCCTTCTAGAAAAGATAGCCAAAGACATAGGAAAGACAAGGCCACAGCCAAGATTCCATATGTACACTGTTCCCAAAGTGACCAAGAACTCTTAAGATTCTAGTAAAGAATTCAAGCCTAGGCTGGAGAGATAGCTTAGCCATTTCCCTGCTTGGGGTTCAACATTTTAAAACAGCGGGATGTGGGAACCAACTGGGCAGGTAGCACACTCTCCAGTAAAGAAAGCATCACCTATTGTGGGAATGAAGAATGGGTAATGCTGACAGTCACTATTCTGTATTTTTACATACCTTAATTTACCAACAATAGTCTGCATTATGGGTCCCAAATTCAGTTGAGTGAAAACCAATTCTCACAACGAACTGGGACAAAGAGGTGCCTCTTGGGTTCCTCCTCAGATGTAAACAGAACAAAAAGGGGGACAAGAATAATGGAAGAGGACTCACTCTAAGAATCCAGGCTTGTGTTTGTGTTCCACGTGAGGTCCAAACTGTATCTGGGCTTGAAATCCACCAAACTCACAAGCCTTCTCGAAGGAGACAGGGTGAGAGCCATTCAAGATATCATCCCGGGCCTGAAATACACGAAGAAGGAAGATTCAGGCAAGGGTCACACTTTTGTGAGTGACATATTCCTGACTCAGGACAGGTAGACACACAGGCACAGTGAATGCTGGGATAGGCAGGAATGCAGCTAAAAGAAAGGGAAGATTTGTGTTCCCCTTTCAAAGTGGGTACTGGTACCTGGATGATCAAAAGATAAAACAAAATAAAAACAACAACAAAACCCTATTGATAATCTAGGAAGGCAGAAGAGACTTGAAAAATGAAGAGACAATGGAAATCCAGTGAAATGCCCGGATTTCTATGGGTTGACTTAGAAACATGTTTTGCTTCACCTGAGCCTAAGTCATAAAGATAGCTAGAAAATCATCTACAAAAAAACAAAATTATCCCAATCATCCATGGACCAATGAGATCTACTAGGAGAGTCAGACACAGAGAAATATATTCTCATACCTACACAAGAGAGCAGTCAAAGAACATACAGGGCCTAGCATTGCAAGATGTTACACTGGAAGTCCTGTTCCCAGTTTCCTGAATCACAGTGGCTGTTTTTATTTATCACCAGCCCTTCTCTTTTCCTTTTCTCTAGTTATGAGGCCCAGAACAGTCTGAAATGGGTGCTCTCAGCTATCACTCTAGGTTCTAAATGTGTAAAGCTTCTTCTAGCTGCTCTGCTACTAGCTCGCCTTCCTTCTGCCTTCCAGCATCATTCAACACCATTCTTCTTTCTGCAGAAGTTAGCAAACAGTAAATATTTTGGACTTTCAGTAGACTTGGTCTTTGTTGTAACTACCTACCCACTGTGCTAGTTAAATCCAAGAGTAGAAGAACATCACCTCTGGACTGGAGGTTCTTTCTACGGTGTGGTAACCAGACAAGTACCCATACTTACCACAAGACCATGCAGAAGTCTCCTGAAGTTCACTTAATGTTTTAGTTTCTTTTCTGTTGCTATTCTGACAAAGGCAACTTAAGGAAAGAAAGAGTTTATTTGGCTCACAATTCCAGGTTACAGCCTGCCATTGTGGTGAAGCGGGCAGACATCACTTCAAGCAGCTTACTGCTTCTCCTTTCTTACGGAATCAAGACTCTGCAGCCTGGAGAATAACGCCACCCACAGTTGGTGGGTCTTTCCACCTCAATTAACATAAGGAAGACCTGCCCACAGGCCAACCTAAGCTAGACAACAGCTCATTGAGAATCTCCAGGTGCTGTCAAGTTGACAATTAACACTAGCCATCACACCCATCTGTTGTCTGATCAGTAAATACCATACCTGGACATAAAGCAAGTTCAATTGCACCGGGTCTCTTGAGTCCACATTCTGATCGGAGTAAAAGAACTTCCGTCGTAGAAGCAATGTTTCGTTTTCATCCACCCCTTGCTCTCTGAACGTCCGGCTGTGATCTAGCCAATTTACTACAACATGAGACAGATGGAAGGACAGAGTTTACTACCCATTGCAGCAGCCTGATGGTTGCTTAAGACTACTTAACTTTGTGAGATGATTGACACCTACCATACTCTAATCCCTAACCATTCCCAAAGTTAGCTACGGTACATTGGTAATATGGAGAAGTGGAGGCGACGGAGCAGAGAGATGAGTGTTTTGCCTAAGAAACCAGGCGGTATTGTATGAAAGTGTCTGAACTCTGGGTGCTCAGGGACTGGCTGTGGTTGGGGAGAAGGCTGTGGGACCTTCAGCAGGTGCAACCTCACAGAACAGTGGGTTCTACAACCCAGCCCTACTTTCTAATGATGCTCTGCCTCTGGACTGATGATCCAGTGTGAGCAGTAGGCCTTCCCTTGCTGTCTCCAGGCCTTCCCTGCCAAGATGGAACGTGTCCCCTCGAACTGGGCACTGAAACAAACCCTCCCTTCCTTAAGTAGATGCTTTCCTTTTGTTGATTGCATTTTATTTAGTGTGTGTGTGTGTGTGTGTGTGTGTGTGTGTGTGTGTGTGTGTGTGTGGGCTGTGCTGTAGAATACATATAAGAGCTATATGGGAATAGCTTGTCTCTTCATACCATATGGGTCCGAGGCATGGAACTCAGATTATCAGGCTTGTCAGCAAGTGCCTTTACCCACTGAGTCATCTCACTGACACTTAAATATCTTCTTGAGAGGTATTTAGTCACAGCAATAAGACAAATAACTAACACATTAAGTTGGAGCCTTCCCTGAAATCAATCTTATCTAGTGAGATGGTTTAGAGACCCTGGGTACAGCAAGTTTCTCAGATCTCAATAGGAAAAAGGGAGAAAATGAAAGTCACGAGGTGATACAGAAACTCAAAACTAACAAAGGTGACATCTGGCCCTGTGGGCCAGCTTGACTCCTACATCATCCTAAAAATCCTGTCCTCACATTGTGGTGCACAGGAATCAGCCATTCCCCTGCTCACTCCCAGAAGCCCTCTGTTTCCTCTACGCCCCTCCCTCTCCTAAAGCTCCCCCTTCCCCCACACATGCATATATCACACTCACTGGCTTAAGTATTTATAACCAGCCTCACCAAATGCTAAGCAACTCTGGCATAAGAAACCTGTCTGACAGATCTCCTCTCCCACAGTCACCTGGGAGGGTACTGTGTACACATTAATAAATCCTTGGATTTGTCTACTAAAGGCTTCTGGAAAGAAGACTGTAACTGGAAATTTAATGAGGTAGAAAGAGAAGAGAACAGAGGAGGACTCAGAGGAAATGGCAGGCCCACCAAAGATCAATAAACATTATGAAAGTGATGATGTCACCCCAAAGCTGCAGCAGGAACAAGGAGGCTGGAAGGGAAGGAGGCCAGGTGATGAACCACACTCCTCTCAAAGAAGGGTGGGCAGCAAGGGTCACACAGCAGGGACTTGGGAGCATCTGAGGTCCTCTGCTGCTTCTGTACACATTATCCATGTGGCTGTGGAAGCAGCATTGCTATGACAGACCAATCTCACTGATCTTAATTGCTAAGGAAATAATGGATCTAGGCATGGGTACTGAAGACTATTAATATCTCTCTTAAACGCAGCCAGAAACAACTGCTTGATGGAAGTACCCCGCTGAAGGAGTGCTTATTACCACCCGCACCCACTCCTAAGCAAGCCTCCAGATCGAAGAAATTCAGAGAGGCACAAAAGGTACATACTTACCAACATTGACAACATAAGCAAGGGTATTATTACACACACACACACACACACACACACACACACACACACACACACACACACACACTGCAAGGCAAAAGGTAACACAGATGGACAAAGAACTTGCATAGTTAAGTGTATATGCTATTCTGCCACATTTAGACGCCATTACATTTTTTCCAAGACAGAAGGAAATTGTGAACACAATTTATATATTTGCTATGAATGGATTCTTTTTTAAATGTCAAAGATTATTATAGCAACATTAAATGTTGTTTGTAATTATTGTCTTTTTGTGAGACAAAGCAAAATAGGTACAGATTAAAAAACATAAAAACTCAAAGTAGCTCTCAGTCGTGTGGATGGTGGCAGGGGATCCAGCCTCTGAGGGACTAACTGTGTACCTGAGTCACCAGTCTCCCCCACACAGACTTACAGTCATCATCCGTGTGGAGCTTGGCCTTCAGCTTCTCCATCTTCCTCTCATCTCTCAACAACGTCCTGTCTTTTTTGAGTGTGCCTGTCCCTTCCTCTTTCTTTTCTTCAATGGTTTCTTGGATTAAAGAGTATTCTTCATAATTTGTTATTCCTAGTAACAGAAAGTGGGTCATAATTATACATGATTAAATTGCTACCAACTTCTTAGGGCCTGGAATGCCATAAAGGATCCACATTGTCAATGCACAGAAAAGGGCCTTCCTCACTTGAGGGCGAGGGTTGTCACACACCACATAGCTCCAGCATAAACAAAGGCTCTATGGGCTGGAAAGCCCCATTTAAGGTGCAATTTCCTCCACAACGACACTTATATACACACTCTCCTTTGTCTCTGCCCCCTCTCTGTGTCTGTCTCTCTGTTTCTCTGAGATCAAACCTAAATCATTAAAGACAAGCACCTATCACTGAGTCACATCTCAACTAATCCATTAATATTTATTTATTTATGTATGTAGTTACTTATTTGGAGACATAGTCTCACCATGTAGTTAGTCCTGTCTGGCCTGGAACTCACTATGTAGACAATGGTGGCCATGGAATCACAAAGACTGGTCTGCCCTGCTTCCTGCTTGCAGGGATTAAAGGTGTATACCACCATACCCAGCCTCCATTAATTTTGAGAAACAAGGGCAGGTCAGAATAGAACAAGACCCTGCCAAGCAAGAAGTGTACAGATGAAGCAGGTCCTTCCATGAAGGGAAGCCTAAGACAGGTAGGACTCCATTCACCCAGCACTTGAAGTGCTTCATTTGAGCTGCTCTCTGGAGAGACTGGCAGAAGCAACACAAAGTCAATGTGTTACCAAGAGAATTCAAGAGATATGGCCATCAGTGGGGAAGGGTAAATCACACAATCAAAACTCATTTTTCACCCAGAAACTCCTTTTTTGTTTTCTACAGTGGGAAATAAAAGCTGGCAACCATGACTCATTGGGAAGTTTTATACCAGTTGGATGCCAGGCAAATGGAGAAATTGAACAAGAACTTTCCTGGGTGTGGGCAGAACTCAGGGTGTTAACACTGCAGGGGTGGGTGTGGCCAAAGCAACAGCAATGGGGGTGGGCTGGAGTGGGGCACTGAGCTGCTTACCTATCCTGCTGCAGATGGTGACCAGAAGCTCTCCCACTGTCTTAGAGTCGTCCACCATCACTGTCTTCACAGAGCCATCCAACATTCGGATTTTCTGAGGCCTCTGCTTCTTCTTGTACTCCAAAATATCCTAGACACAAGCCACACACACCCACCACATACTGAGGTGAAAAAACCACAGCAGCATTGGGCACTTTTCCTTGGAAATCAAGTCCCCAGGAGATGCCCACATCTTCCTCTGTCGGAAACTTTTTGGAAAGCCTTCCTAAGTATTCGCAGGGGTGCCGCTGTGACTGGCACACAGAATTCTGAGCGCTAAGTAATGACTTTCAGGAGGATTACGAAAAACCTCTGCTAATAAGATCGCCCTTCAAGAGGGAATACTTGCGGCTCACAATGACTGAAAACCACTCTCTCTAAAGTGAATATGGCTTACATGCTCCAGCGGCTGGGAAAGAGCAACACTTAGGAGACTGAGCAGAGGACGATACTTCAAGCAATGTTAACAGAATCTGGGGGCCATGTTTCGTCACCAGAAACAATTTTTACTGCCCCCCACACACAAAATGAACGTTTCCGTTTAAAACATTACTTTAGAATGTTTGCTGCACATATGCAGTCTATATAATGAAAGACATAAATAACATCCCCAGAGAGCTTCATAAATGGTGAGTATCAAAGCAGGGGTAGTTTAACAAGACTGAAGTAAAATATGGTGGTGGTAAGATAAAACAAAGAATGTGGCTGGGGGGGTTACATCAAAATAGGAGACCTCATTTTCATTTTAATTCTTAGAAACAGAACCACAGAGGGGTAAGTGCCACGAATTAACTGAACAATCCACCCTTGCTTTTTGGGATCTTGGCCAATCTAACAAGCCCTCTTCACAGGGCACACAAAATTCCAGGACCTTGGAGGTAAAGGGGGACAAAAGGTCAACATGTTTTTATCCATCAATTAAACTGCAGAGGTAACTTTTGCTACTTCCCTGGGTCTTAAGGCATCTATGCTTTCCCTCGCTCGGGTGGCCTCAGTTTCCAATCCAGTCCAGGGATACCTTGTATCAAGGAACATGATCTCACATCTCACAACTGCCCAACTTCGCTTAGCATGGAGAGACTGCTCAGCATTCTATCCTGAACTACTTCGATATCTCTGTGGATTCCTAGAATTTTTGATGGCTAGAATCTTCTCACCACCTGGATGGCTTCAGAGGTTCATGCCATGGAAATTATTAATAAGAAGCTCTTTCATTAGAACATTGCTGCAGTGGGTTTCCATAGCTGGTTTGCCAGCAGTGAAACAATGAGAAAAGAGGACCAGTGGACCAGCAAGATGATCAGTGGGTAAAGGTGTCTGGCACTAATACTGTTTATTTCTTGGGACCCACATTATGGAAGGAGAGAACCAACTCTTGAAAGTAGTTTTCTGGTGTTTTCATGCATGTCATGAAAACATATAACTCCACATACACAGACACACAATAAGGAAATGGTTTTTTCTTTTTTTCTCTCTCTCTCTTTCTTTTTTTTTTCTTCTTTTTAAAAAAGGCAAGGCTCAGAAGACAGCTTAGTAGTTAAGAGCACTGAAGGCTCTTCAGAAGATCCAGGTTTAATTTTCAGCACCAAAATGGTGGCTCACAGGAGTCTGTAACTCCAGTTTCAGGGCACCCAACACCCTCTTCTAGACTCCAAGGGTACCAGTCAAGGAAATAGTACATAGCCACACATGCAATTAAATCACTCATACACATAAGAACAGATAAAAGAAATAAAAAGAAAAACATACCCCATTCCGCAGCATGTAGTAATCCAGTGTCCGTCCTGCTTCTAGCCAAATCCCTTTCCTGGGGTCTTCATCAGAAAGAAACAGCCCATAGTCAGAGGCTGGAAAGCAAACAGAGAGAAAAAGAGGCCAAGTGTGGACAAAGCTACTACTGGCCCAAGTGCACTGACTCAGCAAGAAAACACTGTCCATCACCAGAGAGACCTGCTTCTTATCAACAGAATAGCATCACTCACCCCCTTGGAAGCAGTCTGGGAGGGGCCTCCCAGCAGAATCAATGCCCCTTCAAGGTCCATGCACATGAACCAGTAGGCTGAAGGTGTACCTACAGTCTAAGAGAGTCATCAGAAACACAGCAGTCTGTATTTCTAATTGAAATTAGCTTTGTTTCTGGGCATTGATGTCAGAACCTCAATTAGCTAGGCACCCACAGCCCTGAAAAAAATGGAGGGAGGGAGTACCACCCTCAACCAGAGCCACCGAGGAAAAGCAAGGAAGATAGGCCATAGCAAAAGACCATGTTAGAGGGGGCTGGGGAGATGGCTCAGTGGTTAAGAGAACTGCCTGCTCTTTGGGAGACCTGGGTTCAATTTTCAACACCACGTGGCAGCTCTGGCATCCTCATACAGACAAACATTTAGGCAAAACTCCAATGCACATAAGACAAAAATTCAAAAACAAATTAAAAAGAACTTGTTATAAAAGATTGGTGGCAAATGCTCTACAATCTTAGCCTTAGGAAAACTGAGGCAGGAAGACTAAGTAATTGGAGGCCAGCCTGGGCTATATATGATTATGATCTTGAAACAAAACAGAGGTTTTTTTTTTGTTGTTTGTTTGTTTTTTTAAATGAACAAGATAGTTAGGACTTCCTTACTCCAAAACCACAAAACAGAGAAAACAGGTGGACAATTAATATTCTTTATAAAGGTCTCTTAATCCAATGAGGGGAGGCCAAGAGGTCTGGGCGCAAAAGAGAAGCACAGTCATTCCCACCTAGACTTTTCCTAGTTTGTGAAGGGTAGGGGGGACAGGTGCACATGCATGCCTATGAAGGCCAGAGCTGTCATTCCTCAGGGTGCCATCTCTTGTTCATTGAGATAGGGTCTGTCATTGGCCTGCTCTTTGCTGACAGTGAGGCTGGCTGATCATTAGCTTGCAGGCATCCTCCTGTTTCCTCTTTACTGGTGATGGCAATTCAAGCCAATGTTGGCTCCAGGCATTAGCTCAGACCCTAAAACTTAATCAGCAAGTCCCTTACTGACTGAGCCATCTTCCCAGGCTGTCTTTTCCTTTCAGAAAGGTCATGGTCTCCACACCACCTCAGAAGGATGATTTCTTAGTCGCCAAAGGCCTTCACCAGAACTGGTATCAATTCAGCTCAACAAAACGTTCTCATAGTGGCAGAAAACAAAAAAAAAGGACCTAAAAAGTACCAGCGAGAGCAGACAAGCAAATCTTAGAGTCAGGTAGAGACTGTTCGCAAATTTGTATTTCTGTTAATTTAAGGAAACTCAAGCAATCTGAATATATCTCAAACAACACTCTCTTCCGGACTCTGTAGGTGTCACACTCACACATGTACAAACCCCTGTGTAGATGTACATAATATGTAGATTTACATAATTAAAAATAAAATCTTTTTAAAAATCGAGGTAAAATTCATAAAGCTCCTTCAGAGGGTTTGCACAATAAAAAACCTGCACAAGGCTGTGGCTTCATGGAGTCAGTATGTATCAGGCAAGTATGTTACTCTTTACTCAACCTGTGTAGTGACACATCAAAAAAAAAAAAAAAAAAAAAAAAAATGGTTTGTGAATTGCAGAGCAGGCTGCTCACCTGAGGGGGCCAAGATAACAGGCATATCCACATCGAGTACTCAGGGTCAATGTTAAAGTGGTCATTGACAATGAAAGCCTTATTCTTGTATTGCATTTAAAAGTTCAGATTTTTTTCCTCCTGGAGACGGTCTTACTATGTAGTACAGACTATCCTGATCTGATTATCTAGACTAGACTGGTCTTAATTTAACTCGGAAATATCAGCTTGACTCTACCTCCAGAGTGCTGGGATTAAAGGAGTAAGCCTCCATGCCTGGCTTACAAACAGAGGTGTTTCATATGTGTCTAGGTGTGTCCCTTTAGCTTCAGAGTTAATGGAATTTGAAGCACATTTTCAAAATCAATGCAAAACCATTGACACTGAAGATCATAATGCAAAACTAGCCACAGTCATAGAAACTGGGCAGTGGTGGTGCGCACCTTTAATCCCAGGACTCAGAGACAGAGACAGATGTATCTCTGTGAGTTCAAGGCCATCCATGGCTACATGAGAGTTAATCTGTCTGAAAGAGAAACAGAGCTCATGCCTTTAATCCCAGCACTGTACAGGCATATAAGGTAGGAGCAGGGCATTCAGTATTCAGTCTTGGGCAATTAGTCTCCAGCCATGTTGAGGACAAGTTCTCCTCAGCCTTGGTAGAGGTAAGAGCTCTACAGTGGCTTGGCTGCTTTGCCTCCCTTATCTTCAGCTTGAACACCAATATGTGTCTCTGGGTTTACATTACTCATGCTATAAACTGTGACTCACCTTGTCCAGTCTGTGCCTCAGGCACTCGTTCCCGAATGACTCGACAGGCATCATACACGGCTGTAGACGGCTCAAACTGCATGGTCTTCACCACATTACAGTGGCGGACACAGATCTTTAAAGACAGCGCCACCATTTTCATAGATGGGTTTCACTTAGAGAGTCTAGAAAACACAAGGAGGCAAGCCTTGATTCACACAATCATTAGTTAGCTGCAGGGAGAAAAAAAAAGTTCAATTCTTAACCCAGCTGTCCCACTATAAAGTCATTGACAATCCTGTCAGGACTGGCGTGAGTGTCATGTGTGACAGATAATGTGTTGGCATTCCTTATTTGAGAAATGTCATAACATTCTCCTCCATAAACAACAGCAATGCTTGTCAGAAATTAGCCCCTAACTGAATGAAGGCACTACAGCTTATGCAGTGGCTGGACTGCCAAACAGGACAGAGAAGTTGGAAATGGCCAACACTTTCCACCACCATATCAAGGTTTCAGAGCCACGTGTAAACTGTTTCCAACTCTCTTTCTGCAGGCATATTGAAGGCACTCTGACCACTTGCAGTCGATAGTCTTTGAGCTCTAGAGATGAACGGGCAGTTTTGCTGTGTCACTGAGATTCCCAGATTCCCAAGATGTCCCAGCATGGCTCAGGGGTAGAAGACCATGGGACTCAGTGTCATCATGGATGGCATTCATCAGAGGCAGTAGAGAGGAAGGGGTGGATAATCTTCTCTAATCCTTAGGAAGAAAATTCCAAGTGTCCTTATAGTGATAGAACAGGGGTGGAGAAAGGTATCAGAGTCAACACATAAAAACCCAGCAGACAGCAGAAGACTGGATCAGACCTTAGATTCACTGAGGTGAGGGATGGGGACAAGGAGTTCAACAGCTTGGAGTTCTGTGTCAACTCAGGTAACACAGTGAGCAGAGTGTGGGGCCAAAGCTGAAGTGGGCAGTAGGGTCAGGGGTGAGATGGAGGAGAGGGCTGGCTCAAAGGACAGCAACACATCTCCTAGGCAGGCTTGCTGGGAAGCAGACAGAGCAACAGGTAGAAGTTTCCATTTTATGTGGATAAACTTACATTGCAAAGTGTGCCACCTCATATCTGGCAGCCATCCTCATAAGGAGTCTGCCTCCTGATGGTCCTAAGGACAGTTCCATGCACCTAAGCGCCCTCCCTCATCATATACCATCTCAATTCTGGGCCCTTTGCACAAGGCTGCTTCTCAGTCTGCTGGAGAGGAGAGGGTGGGCAGGTGCTGAACATGCAGGGCAGTGGGGTGGGAGCCTGCTGTCCAGGTTCAGTCCCAGGCCAGGAATGCCTTGGACTTCTGTGCCAGTCACTGCCCTGCTTCTGACCTTCAGCTAGCAGGAAGGAATCGGTACCCATGGCCAGCTTTCCCCATCAGCTTTTCATGCTTCCTCTTCCTAAGAGCTCAGGGGGGGAAGACATGGAATTCAGGCAGCTCTTTCAGTACAGGACAGAAGCTCAAAAGAATGAGGGACCTCACAGTCATGAAAGCTGGGTTCTGAACTATTCAATCACCTAGAACAACCATTGCAAAGAGCATTGCCATCATTACCCAGGAAAACATTGTTAGAGAAATTCCTCCTCAAACAGATGGGCCTCTGTCAGAGAGCACTGCATATAGGCCCAGGACTACAAGTGTCCAGCATGCTTTCTTACTCCTAGCTCCTTATTTCATTGGGATTCAGTTTTCCCAAATGAGCACAACTAACAGTTTACATGACTCTGAGGGAGGTGGAAGGGGGCAGTGCACATGGTTTGTGTGTGGAAGCCAAGGACAACCTTGGGCAACTTGCTCCATAACTCCTCACTTATATGTTTTGAGACAAGGCTTCTTTACTGGACAGGGAGCGCACCAATTCAGTTAGACGGTTGGCCAGTGAGCCAGGAACCATCCTGTCTGTGCCTGAGGGATGTGTGCCTCCACTCCTGGCTTTTTACGTGAATGCTAGAAATCTGAAGTCAAACCCTCCCAAGCTCCTTGGTGGGAATATTTTTAAAATGCAATGCATGCACATAAAGAAATGCAATCTAAACAACTATTTACATGTAAAGACCAGGTTTTGGTGGGATACTTTGCTTAGCCTTGATAAAGGGGAAGGGGCTTGGCCCTGCTTCAACTTGGTATGCTAGGCTTTATTGGCACACCAAAGAAGGCCTTACTCCCTCTGAGAAGTAGATGAGGAGTAGGTAGGGGGGCAACAGAAGGAACTGAGGTTAGTATATGAATGAAAAAATAATTTTAATTAAAAAAAAAAAGACCAGGCTTTTGTTACCATGCAAGATGACCACTCACATATCCAGTGCCTGGATCTGAAATCAGCGTGCAGGATGATTTACTCATGCTGACAAGCCCCACAGCAATGAGCCAGTTCTCCACCACTCTTAATTGAGCAAGATTCTGACAAAATGGACGTTTGCTGGCATTAAATGTCGTGCTTTACCCTACAGCAAGGAGGGAGGATTGAAGCATTTATCAATTTAGAGATGTTAACTGAAGATGAGGAACTTTGAGCAGTCTCACTGGATTTCCTCAGCAAAGGATGCAGCTCAAACAGCAACCTTGGCAACGATTCATGCTCCTTGTCCACCTGGTTGTTTTCTGGGCATCTGACATTTGTCTCCATTCCTGTATCCTAACCCCATTTTAAGGGCACACACTTGGCATGCAGAATGGCTCACTGGGCTTCTTTTTCGGATTTAGCAGCAAGAAAGCCCACAGCCAAATTCATGTATGAGTTTCTGCAGGTCCCATTTATGGCTCAACCAAGGTAGCTTTGTTTCCTTCTTTCTTTTTACTACAGGTTGACTGCCTGCTCTCATATTGATCTTAAATGGATTTTTTTTTGTTTTTTTTTTTTTTGTTTTTTTTTGATTTTTTTTTGGTGTGTGTGTTTGTATTAAAAGACAGGGCACATTGTAAATTCATAACATTTCCCTTTTTATTTTCCTTTTAATGATTTTTTTTCTGACTCTGATACTTTGCTTTCATTATATGTATAAAGGTCACCTGCATGAGCACACATAATAAAAAAAAAAAACCTTCTATGCCATCCACTATAAAAGATGAGCCATTGGAACCAGTCATGAAATATAGACATTAAATATAAATACTCTCCAATTCCAGAGAGCTGTGCACACCTAGGTCCAACCAGAGATAAGCAAGCCCAACCCTAGCCAGGGAGCTCCAATAGAAACACCCAGCCTTGGTCAAAATGAGAAACTATTCCTTGGATTTATGCCTGCCAAGTCAGGACCAAGAGGTGTTGTTCTACACCTCTTTGCCTTGCCAATTGTAAGTGGCAAGAATCTGTAAGTGTCCCGTGACTCAGTTTCCCCTTCACAAAAGTAGACCCCCCCTCAAAAAAAAACAGATCTATCAGTAAGGCTGCCACAGAATCCAGTAAGTTAAAGGCATTCAGACAGTGCTGAGAAATTTTTTTATTAAAATTAGCCTTGCAAGTGTCGTACTACATTCAGCTAGCACAGAGGATTGCAAGGTTGATGATCTTACTGTTTATGTGTGACTCCATAAGAGGGAGAAAGATTACTATCCACAGCAACCACCTTCCAGTAAGCCCTAGAGTCACCACACAGATCTAATTCTCAGCCATATGCACACTCTTACCTAGACAACCCAGGATCTCACGGGGAGATGTAAAGCTGGGTGTTTGTGAGAGGCTGAGTTTTAGCATCTAAGTCTTAGAGACACCCAAAGTTTCCAAATCTAAGAGCTCAAGAGGCAAAGACAGTGCCCTTTGTAGGGCAGGGATGGCTTCATGACTGGCTCTAGCTCAGTAGCTATTGTGAATGAAATCTGCCCAAGAATGCCCTATGGGAAGCAATATGGGAGCTCTGCACCTCTCCCTGGAAACAGCAAACAGGAGGGCCAGACTGGATAGTATGTTCATCCTTTCTTGACTATAACCCACAGGATGGCCTTGCATCCAATTATAGATGGATACTCAATCCCCTTCTTCATGTCTGCTCCTTGCTCTGGAGCCATGTCTGATACCACATGTACCTCATAACCAAATGTCAATATATAGATGGGCCTGTACAAAGTTAGCCTTCATCTGTACTTATCAGCTTAGGCTCCCGTGAGTTCTTTCACTATCTCAGAGCAGAGCCAGAGAAAGGGCTTCCATTTCTCTGCAGTCTTACCTGCACTTATATAAGGAAAGGCAGGCAATTTCCTTGCCCATTAAGAACCCACCATGCACCAGGGCTCTGCTTCCCAGAGGTGTTGTAAAATTTTGCCCTCTTAGGGCTCAGTTGCACAGGGCTTGCCCTGAACATTTAGACATGGGGCAATACCATATCATTACATCTTCAGGCCCAGCAGCAAGGAACAGGTTTTTCAAAGCATGCAAGCATCCATTTAACAAAAGACCAGGCTTACCATGCCCCTTTGAAGCCCTAAATGGGAGCCTAGACAAAGGGAACTGTCCCACAATACCTTCAGTGGTAGTTTTCTTTCAGAGAAGCCAAGACTACTGTTCAACCTTGAGCCCTTCAATTAGAAGTAATTGCTATCAGAAAGACTGGTGGTAAAGGAGCATGAGAGAAGAGATTATCTAAACAGGTGTGAAATGAGCATGAGACCAAGGAGGTCGATAAAAGTCCCAGCCATGGAGCAGCTTTAATAACCCATGGGGCTGCCATTGTGACCTCTGCCTATCCCCAATCCCGCATTAAGCATCTATATCATGGGTTTGGGAATACATCCGCCAGTAGAGCACCATCATCTCTCTTGGAATCTGAGAACAAGGGCTGAGTCTGGATTATCAGCTTTGAATCTCATGACCTGGAGGCATGGCAACTACTGAAGGTCCCTGAAATTAATAATGTAGGAAGAACTTTTATGTCTTATATTGGTGTTCCATGAGTTTCCTTAGGACTGTTTACAGGAGCATGGGTACCTAACTAATGGCTACACCACTATAAAATGTTACTCTTTTCTCCCAGCAACCATCAGCTATCTGTGGAAGCAAGGAGAGGGGCAGGGCCCATGAGTCTCTTCTCTTTTCAGGACAGAATGGGTGGGCCCAATCATACCTTCTGTGTGCTCAAGAGTGCAAAGGTCATGGCATGCCCAGAAGACAAACTTCCACAACATTCCACCTCTTCCTGGGCTCTTGCATTCTTTCTGTTCCGTCTTCTGTGAAGCTCATGAGCCCTGCATAAGGTCTCATTTAAGGTTGAGGAGCCAACAGTCACTCACTCTCAAAATGTTGAAGAGCTGTCTCTATAGTTACCACTGTCTACCACAAAAAGACCTTTCTCTGACTAAAGCAAACAGTAGCACTGAGTGGCTACAAACATAAATATCTACAGAAGGCAATGTGATTGATGTATCACGTTCACCCAGTGAAGAGCAGTAGCTTGCTTACTAGGCCCTACCACTTCCCCAGCCTTGAGCTTTAACCAGGTTTATACTGAATGTTACTTCCCAGATGTGGAGTTGCTTCAAATCTGACCAAGAAGTATCTATCCACAGTAATTCAAGAACTTAAAGGCTTAACGATGAACAGGGTGCCAACATCCACCAGACCAAACTATGGCTGCACACCTGAAACCCATTTCAAGGACCACAGAACCTCAACCTCGTGGCTCACAAAATGAACTTAAAGAAAATGAAACAAAATCCTTAAGAAACAGCAAAGTCGTACAAGTCAAAACTTACTGATAGGTCCTCAAGAGAGATATACTGCTCCTGGTAACACCTACCATGGAGAATGGCTCAAAGTTGCTTTTAATGCAGGAGTAGAGGCAAGTTAGCCTTTCTATCTCCAATAAGAGAACTGAAGATGGCTCAGATGAGCAATTTTCAACCTGTGTGGATCACATATCAGATATCCTGCATATCAGATATTTGCATTATGATTCATAACAGTAATAAAATTACAGTTATGAAGTAGCAACAAAATAATCTTATGGTTGGAGTCACTACAATGTGAAGAAGGGTACTAACAGGTCGCAGCATCTGGAAGGCTGAGAATGATTGCTCTAGAGTATGGAATACAGTTATGGGAAAAGATGCTTGTTCACTTTACCACTTCCAGATGAAGAAACTATCATCTTGAAGTGAAGAGATTTCCCCAAGGTCACAGTGCAATAAATCCACCAGGTGAGCAGAGAGCTATCAAGTGGTATGGGTACAGCCCTCCAAGGATTCCTCCCATGTGCTCCAGTATACTCTTGGCGCTGGCCCCTGAGAGTTCATCATGAAGTGTACAACTCCACTCTGCTTTAATAGCACATATGTGCATCTGCCTCTGCCTGTGTTTCAGAATGCACAGTTCAGGCTTTCAGGCAAAGTAGCTGGGAGCTGCCCTTTATTAAAGGTGATGTCCAATTATGAGGAGACTGCAGAGGGAAGCATTAGTGGACTACAGAAATGTAAAGACTCTGGAGCAGAAAAGCGCTGGAAGACCCTGCTGCAGGGAGGGAGAGAGAAGGAATCAGACATTTTAGATACACATAGTTCTATCATCTCCTGGGAGATCGTTTTTAATGCATATAGGATTTTGAAATGCAGGCATGTAATGCTCAATATTGACTGTCAGCTTGACAGGACCTAGAACTACCTAGGAGACAGTCCTCTGGACACACAGACAGGGATGTGCACCCTAAAATGTGCATGGCACCATTTATTCATTCCTCTTGGAATGAATAAAAATGAGGAAGTGAGTGGAGCACCAGCATTCGTCTGTCTGGAGCCAGACTGAGGATACCATGCAGCTGTCTGAAGACTCCTGCAACCATGCTGTCTACACAATGATGGCCTACAACCTTAAACTGTGAGCCCAAGCAAACCTTCTTAAGTTGCTTCTTTCTATTCATTTTATTGTAACAAGGAGAAGAAAGCAATGCAAGCGGCAACCAGATTCAAACTACTTAGATGCCAGCCTCATCCACCAAGAGATTCCCCACTCTGATGGCATGCGTATGTGTTTACTTCATGAACAACTGTCCAGGTGTGTGTTGCTGAAATGTACCATGCTCTTGTCCAGGTACTAATATCCTTCCAACTTGGAATCTAGCTTTTCTGGTACTGACTATCCTTTCCACTGCCCCCATGAGGAGAGTTCAATCTCTCCCATTAGCTGGCCATTGTAGCTTCAGCTGTGGTACTCCTGGGCTGAGTTACCAAAGAAGCTAACAGGCTCCTCACATGATGGCCTTTTATACAAAACAGCTTCATAGCACTCTGGAAAGTGTCACTGTTGGACGTGTTTGACAAGCTAGAAAGTGACAGAGACCCTCCTCCGACCCCCACCCCCAGACACCCCTCACATTCTCCCTCTCTAGGACACATACAAAAGATCTGGAAAGATAAGTGAATTCCAAGGCTGTGTGAGGAATGTACTGTCAGTTTCTGTCAGGCCACTAAGAATGCTCTGTGGTCTTCCAGGAACCTTGCTTCTCAGCTTTGATGTTCAAGACAGCAGAATAAATCATCCACCCCTCCTAATCCTCTTGGAGTCCACCTTTCGGTCCACCTCCTTTCTTCTCCCTCTGCAAAAGCTAAAGAAAGAAACTGGCTCTACATTGAACTCTCATCTTGATCATTTTACACCTTAACTTGTTCAGATTGTTGACAACAGGCTGTTTTTTAGAAGCAAGTACAACGAGAAAAAAAAAAAACAAACAAAAACAAAAAACAAAAAAACAAACAGTCACATCCAAGAGAAAACAGAAGGAAAACCATCATGAAGGTCAAAACCAGGAGAATGAATGGCGGATTACTTAGCATGCAATTGGTGAACTGGATGCTAACTCTCCCCATCACTTGGTGTTTTGGGACCCTTTGTGATGAACTTACGAAGTCTCAGGACAGTAGCTGCTACATGCTGCTGCAGAGGCAGACAGACAGCTTTGTCTTCATAGCAAACATCATTGACTACAGACCACACACTAGTCCTGGGGAAAGGTCAGTATTTTCTAGATTCATCATAGGAGAATATAGTAAAGAAATGCACACACTTTTTTCCCTGACAAGTGAGCCTTCTCGTGCTCGTGTTTAATCGTTTTAACCTGATGCCTAGCTTGTATGGTCCTTACTGAATGATATCTGCTATAGCAGCCTGATTTCAATTGTGAAGTGATGGTGCACACTTACATGATCACTGGGAATTGAACTCAGGACCTCTGGAAGAGTAGCCGATGCTCTTAACTGCTAAGACATCTCTCCAGCTTCCTAACACACTCGCATGATCGTGTGTAATTTCACAAAAAAAAAAAAAAACCAAACAAACAAACAAAAAATCAAACCCAAAAAAACAAAAAACAAAAACAAAAACAACAACAACAACAACAACAAAAAAAACAATAAAAAACTGAAGGAACTTCAAAGTCTGCAAACCACACATCACTCACAAAACCAATAGGATGTAGCTTTTTGCAAGAAGGAATTTTGAGGAATAAAGGAAAGAAAATTAAAGACATATTCTTGCCATTTATCTATGTTAACCTATTAACCACCTATTAGAAGAGCATTTCTATTGGAGACTTGATATAAAAATCTGGTGTATGTGGAGAGTTGAAACAAATCAAGGAATGTGATTGTGGAGGATAAAACTGATTGTCAACTTGACAGGATCTAGCATCTCCTAGAATCTCTCTGGACATGTTTGTGAGGGACTCGAGATAGGGTTAACTGAGATGGGAAGACATACCCTAATGGTGGCTGTCAGCATTGCATGGTCTGGGGTCAAGATGAATAAAGAGAGTTGAGGTCTCTCTGCTTCCTGCCTGCAGAGGCAATGTGACCTGTCATCTCAGGCCTCATCAGATGCTGCCTCTGCAATGATGAACTCACTTTCAAAGCAAACCCTCCTTCCTTAAGCTGATTTCACTATAGCAATGAAAAAAAGTAGCCGACATAGTAATTGACCATCTCATTCCCATAGACTTAAAGTCTATCAGTAGACTGTCATGTGACCCAGCCAGCATTCTTGGACTGGATTTCCCAAATAATTATTTTAATTATCTGCCCCTTCCTTCAGAACCACCCTGTTTTATACTCAACCACTGAAATGCTCCAGTAAAAATGTACATGATTTCAAGTGTCCCTCATCTCAGACTTGGGAACCATTGCATGTAGAACTCCACAGGCTACCATGTTAGTCTTTTCACCACTGTGACACAGGCTTGTGAAAATGAAAGAGGTTTCACTTCTGAGGTTACAGCTGCGTCCACTGCTCTGCTTGCTGCAAGGCAGTATATCATGGCAGTAGAAGATCTGATAGCAGCAGAAGCTTCCTATAGTTGTCCTCCAGGGCTGCTCATCTCAGGGAAGCAGAGAATAGTAGCAGAAAAGACTAGACTAGAGCCAACATTTGCCAGTCAAAGATATCTCTAGCAACCCATTAACTCTAAGATCCCGCCTTGCTAATTTTGAATCTATCAATGGATTAGATCACTGATTAAGTCAAAGCCTTCATATTCTATTTCCTCTGGAACCCTCACCACAGACACACCCAGATGCATGCTTACTATTGTTCTCTTAAGTATTCCTGAATCCACTCAGGTTGATAATCAAGATATATAAATCTGTCAAAACTTTCCCATTTCTATAATGTAGGAACACTAATAAATTCATAGATTAAAACATTGCAAATAATGGCAGGGAACTTACATTAGATTACATACCTAGCAGCGATTTTTAACCCTCTCTATGGGTTAAGGACACAGATTCCAACACACAACTGCCTAGGAAGGCCAACCAAAATAGAGTGACTTTGTGATTTCATCAAATGTATACTTTCTAAATAGGAGGGAACATGCAGAAACTGAGCGCTTATTGTGATGGAAGCAGTAAAACGGGAGAGATATTTATTATTAATGCTGTTATTAATAACTGAACTTTAACCTGATAAGTTACTGAGTACCACACACTTGCCTAATAATTCAATAAATGAGGTCTGATTTATCCTGGGTAAAGCAGGCTTAATAAAGGGAAATGCTTTATAAACAGGTAAACACAGAAGGCTTGCACCCAGGTCTGCCTGAATCCAGACTTCTGTGCCTAGCCCCACTCCAACTATGGATATTCTGACACATCTCCTTTGGGTTTCATATATTTTTTATATAGTTAAGAAAATGCATTCGGTATAATTCTATATATAGAGTTCTAACCCCATAGTGATCATTTCCCACAGTATTGGAAACTCTGCAGAAATAATCTTTCAGTAGATATATAATATTGCAACGAAGGATCCTATAATGTACTGAGCTGTATTTGTTTTCATGCACACTAGCTGTACTTACTCAGGTTTTCACACTCATAAATAAGATTATAGTAGACTTTTCCATTTTGAATCTGTTCTGTTTTTAATTTCAGATGTTTTGTAAGTTAAATATCTAAATATTTTCCTTTTTTCTCCATTTCAACATTTCTTCAGAAAAGCTCAAAAGAGATTGAGACCACAAGAGAAAAACAGAAGCAAATGTACAAGGAACATCAGTTTGTGTTTTGAGTTATAGGAAAGCTAAATGAATATGTATTGGCAACTGGGCAGCCAAAAATCAATCCAGGTTTTATAGTTCAACAATGCATGCTGCAGAATGATCCTGCCATCCAAGGCTCCGGCTGTAAGGGACCAGAACAAGGGAGAGAATCAGCAAAGAAATGAACAGGAGAAAAAACATCTGGTGTGGTTCATAAACCAGATTTACAAAAGAGGCAGAGAGAAGATAGATGTTTAACATACATTTTAAAATATATTGCAAACTGTAGCAATGACAGAAGAATGGAACCAGTTTTTCCTATAAAAAGCTGTGTGGACATGACTGGTAAGCATCAATACTCTGACCTCCGTCAGCTCAAGTTTTGAGAGCTGCCCACCAGACCCCACCAGCTCTAAAGAGGATCTTAACTACATGGCAGAACGGCAGGGGGGGGGTGCCATTTATCCCAGTCTTAATAAAAATGAATCCATATCAAAAATCTTGCCAAATTTGTCAGTGGATTATGAACAAGATTCACATTATGAACAACAAAGACCAATCATAGTTAAGTCTGTATGCTTCAATTTTAGTTCATCAAAAATCAAGGGAAGGCTGGAGAGGTGGCTCAGTAGGTTCAAAGGACCTGAGTTCAACTCCCAACATACACTAAAAGCTAACAACCATCTGTAGCTCCAGTTTGGAGGGATCTGATATCCTCTTCTGGCCTCTTTGGGCACCAGGCACACATGTGGTGCCCAGACATACATGCAAGCAAGACACTCATAACATTAAATAAAAATTGGAGAAACTTTAAAAACAAGGGACAGCAAAAGGCTTTAATCCAGAAGGCCCTCCTTGCAATGAACAATGATGAATGCACAGACTCAAGACTGCCCATGATTCAGAAAGTAAATAATGGTTATGGTCCATCCAGCTCTAAACAAAACACCTATACCACCCTCTCTAAGGCTCAAGCAACATTGAAGAAGAGGGCAGATGGAATATATAAGCTAGAAGAAAGGATGAATGGCTTAAAAAAAAAAAATCCCATTCTATAGACAACCAGCATCTGTTGTTATATTCATCGAGCCCACACAAGATCAGGCCCACACCAACAACCAGTCAGGGCGGTGGGAGGGGCTTGTGTGGGAGGGGCCTGTACTTATCTAAACTACAGACTATCAATGGGTTCTGGAAGAAGGGAGTCACTGTATGGACTGAGCTCGCCAACCTCACATGGATCTTGTTTAGTAGATCTTGAAACAACATGGACAGACATAATTATGAGAGATTTAAAGAGGGGTAGACTGGGTGGTAGATAGGTCGTAGGTGAGAGTTGTCAGTACATGTGGTGTGTATATGTGGAAGTTGCTATGAATGAATGAGTGAATGAGTGAATGAATGAGTGAATGAACGAATGAATGGACATATGTGAGATGACAAGAAATGATGAAGCTTCCATGGCATATTTAAGGCATAACCACATATACATAAAGCCTCTTATGCTGCCATCCATACTAGATAGCTTGTTATCTGATTCAGAGATGCAGCCTTTGCAGAGGCAGTTAGGTTAAAATCATTCCCTAATGTTCAGATACACCTTGAACATCTTGCAAAGACTCACAAAATGAAGGATTGCTTCCCAGTGTATGGCAACACTGGGAGAGAGGAAATGTTTAGGAGGTGGGGCCCAATAAAGGGAAGTTAGGTCCACACAGGAGTGCCCTTGAAGGAGCTCTTAGGAGTCCTCCCTTTCCTGTTCCTCTTCCTTCCCTGATGCCATGAGGTGAGCCGCCTCCTCTGCCATGAGCTCATGACATAATATGTAAGGCAATATGATAAAACAACCATGACTAAAATAACCACCAGGCAAAATAAGTTAATCATGCAAGGGTTTTTCTGGGAGGAGGTAGAGGCAGGGTCTCATACCCCAGATCAGTGCAGACTCACTGTGTGACCTAGAATGGTCCTGAAATTCAACTCCTTTCCCTCTATGCTTCTCAAGTGCTCAAACACAGGCACGCACCACTCACCCAGCGCCTGGCGCATGCCGGAGGAGTACTCAGCCAACCGAGCTATATCTTCAAACCGACCTAGTATATTTCTGACTAAAACAGCAACACAAAAGACTAACACGTGGTCAGCCCTAATCCAGAATAACTGGTGTTCTTCTTAGGGGTAGAACCTGGAAACAAGATACAAAGACACAAGGAGAAGATGAATAAGCATAATTAAACAAGAGGGGTGGGCCACATGCTTCCCCCACCATCCCTAGAAGAAGCCACTTTGATCAGCACCATCCTTTTGGAATGGCAGCTTCCCCAACTGGTGGGGAAAGAGATTTCTGTCATCTAAGTCAGGGAGTCTATGGGACATTTTTATGAAAGCCTTATCATACTGCTCTTCTTAGCTAGGTTGAATATTGCCACACTTTTAATTAATACAATTTGATAAAATGTACGTGCGGTGCCTAACTCTCCTCCAAGCCAAACACCCAATAGCACTTTGGGGCGTTCAGTGGCGCCTGCTTAGAAAAGGATCATGCCAGCTGTGCTTATTGATTGCTTGGGTCCCCCTCATGAAGGGCTGGGAAGGATCACCACACCCTGACCTGAGCTCCAGCGGCTCCCACCTGTTGCATGCACCTCCACCTTTACTCCATGTGACCATGGGGAGGGGATAAATTATATAAGCCAGAGAATAGAAGAAATGGGCTCCATCTACGCTACTACAGGAAAGTCGCATCCCTAATGGGTAAAGGTTTTGCAGGTGGCACCTTTGGAGTGTGTGGAAACACCTATATCCTGTAAGTGTTAACCTTTCACCTGTGCTCTGTAAGGAAGCCCAATAAACTCACTGGATTCCTTGGAATGAACTAGGACAGACTCATGCATTTCTTTGTCATTGAGATCTTAGGAAAGAGGATAGGCATTGTATGTCTCTCCCTGGGAAAGAATTTTAACCTAAGTAGGTTTTTTTTTTTTTTTTGAATAACTTAACCAATAGCATAATAGAGTATAGACAGTAAACTGAGAGGTAAACAAACACATCTAAATAAGCAAAGTCATAGATGCAGGTGTTGATAGAGGCAAAGGCACAGGCATGCAATGTCACTCTGGGGATAAATGAAAGTGGTGGAACTCTCAGCTGGACACATCATCTTCTATGGTCCCACATACCCTAATTCTGTACCACCCAATAAAACTGCTTTATTAAAATGAAAATGTCCATCAGCCTAGGATGAAGAAAGCAAGAGTATATTCTGCCATACGTGCCTATAAGCATCCTACAAGAGCATATTTCTGAATGATAGAATCCTGTGGGGGTGTTGTTGTTAGAGTTTGCAATGAACAGAATAAATAAATTCAGCTACACCAGAAGCCTACTTTCAATGTTTGACTATTCTGCATAGTTTCCTTAGAAGATGAAACCCATGTTCTAGAAATGGACACAAAAGAAATTGGCTCCATGGAATGGCTCACAAGATTCAGCACAACCACCTCAAATTTCAGGTGATGAGTATCTACAGCCCTGGGAAGAAAGACTGAGATTCTGTTGCTATGGTGACAGCAGCAGAAAGGAGAGAAGCTGACAGCTACAAGGGAATGAGGAGGAGAGAGTAAGGCTGTTCTTGTATTCAAGGGGCTTTAACCCTCATAGTATACCCACACTATACATAGCCCTCAGTGCCAGATACAGCAATCCAGAGAAAAGACATCCTCTGTGAGCTCCAATGTAGGTGCAGAAGGAAACCACAGAGCATCCCAGGAGATGAGTCTAGAATAAGAGCTTCAGTTTCTCATATCACCAAAGTCCTTCTGAAGTCTCTTTGACTCCAGAATGAAGGCACAGCTCTATGCATCTATGTGGTAGGGAGTCCTTGAGGCTCCTGAAGGATCCTAAGATGAATTTAGGATAGTGTGGACATTCCCAGGGAAGACCTAAGTGGGTAAGATTTTGACATAATAGACATGGTCTCCAGCACAAGACTGTTAGCATCATCCAGCTTCAATCACAACCTCCACAGGTCCTAAAACATAAGATTACATCCTCGACAAATTATTTGTTTTTAACAACAGAAGACGCAAACAGAGCTACTGTCTTTGTTAAAAAGCAATGGTGATAAATTTGCATGCAAGACAAAATCTCTAATTAGAAGTTAGAGACTGTGAGGTGACCCTATTACTGTGGTCCAGTGGCCACACCATAGCTATTCAGGTGAGTTTGCCATCATCATTACAATCATATACAGAGAGTAGGTTATTTTTGAAGGCCTTACTAGAGCTATCAAGTGTGAATAAAGATGAACAGTCATTAGCACTACAGACTTAAATAGAAATAAGAACTCATTGTGTACAAGCCCTGCCATGGTCTGAGTATTTGTGTGTCCCTTCCCAAATTAATGTTGAAACTTGATCCTGGAGTTAACAAAAGTAAGGCGCAAGAGGACTAAGGAGATGGATTAGCGCATTTTCAAAGGCTCCAGGAAACAGGTCTGTCTGTTCCATCCCTCTGCCATGTAAGGACATAGGGCTTATGGAGGAGGACCCAGAGACCAGGCCCCATCCTGGGAAGTGGGTGCAGCCCTCAACAGGCACTGTGCTCATTGGTTCTCTGATCTCTGACTTCCCAGCCTCTACAACTGTAGGAAATGTTTCCTGCTCACAAGCTACCCAATCCTGGATATTTGATTAAAGCAGCACTGACAGATAAAAATACTGTATCACTGCTCACATGCTGACTCGAATCCATTGCTGTGCAGTCCAGAGAAGACTGCATCCTTTGAATCTGGGTCCGATGGCCAACTGCTCTGACTACAAGGGCTCAGTATCCCCTATTGTTATAGGACATTTCAATAAAATCTTGTCAGGGTTTATTGTCATTGTACAATTTTTCATCATCCAGGGTGGGGATGTGTCTCAATTGGTGGAGTAATTGCTAACGTGTAAGAAACCGGTTCAGTCTCCAGCAACTGAACAAACAGGCTTTTTTATGACACCACCTGCATTCAGAGGGTAAAAGCAGGAATGTCAGTTCAAGGTCATCCTCATATACACAGAGAATTTGAGACCTTGTCTCAAAACAAACAAGTAAACAACATCTAAAAGCTTACTGTAGGGAAAAGGTTTCACGCTGTCTCTGGAGGCTCTAACCTCACTACAGTGAAGAATCTCTCCGTGAGAAAGTCTGAGTGTCAAAAAGGAAAAGGCATCTTTTCAGGAAAATATAATAAATATTTATAGACACCATGACTTTATCACCCCTGAAACATTAAGCAAAGCTATTTTTCCTTTTACTTCATTATTGATTTAGTTACACATTACATGATAAGCAGAAAATAGAAAGGCAACAATAACTCTAAAACCATGGGGTCATACATCAAGTAAGTGCAGACCCATCTACTGACACATACCAACACACGTACACATACACAATTGATTAACTTCATTGACTGCCATTGCTATATCCCAGAGAGCAGTAAGAGAAAAGAAGTCAATGTCACAGCTCTCAGCCTGGGAGCATAGGAAAAGGACTTTGAAGGGTCCTCCTCTGTGATGACAGTCCCCAATTCACAGGCTCCTCTTCTTCCTCTTCACTCTATGACTATAGGTGCGGTTAGATGACACATGTATGTATTTACGTATGACTAGATAACATTGCTATCTCCTGACTATGGCTCATAGGCAAGAACAAGGCAATGGGATGGTTAATAAAAACGAAAGTCCCAGAGAATGACATGTCTACTGACATTTGGGTGGCCCTTCTTAATATTCTTGCCCGCTTTAAATTAGAAAACTCCTAAGGCGGGTATTCTCAAAAGATTAAGTCTAAAATACAGCACCATTTCCCTTTAATTTTTGTTAATATTTAATTTTTATTATATATCTATATAATATATAGATATTAAATATATAATCATCACACACCTGTATATATATGTACATCAAACAACAAATCTCTTTTGGAGTTTCTAGATAACACCAATATGGCTTATATCTGCTCTCTACAAAAATATAGGTATAAAGGTCTCCACACACAGCCTCTCACTGCACTCTTACAACCAGTTTGGAAAATAAAGGCCTGTTTCCCAGGCAACAGTTCTATATGAAGGAATGAGAAGCTAAATGACAAGTCTTTCTGAGAAGTCAAGTTTCTTTCAGGCTATATCTTAAATGATAAAGCCAACAGGGCTAATGAAATACCCATCAAGAGGCATAAGCTATTTCTGACAGTAGACATGATTTTGCAGCAGTGTCAATGATTGTTCCAGAGTCCCTCGTCTTTACTATACAACAGGTAATCACTTTCCTAAGTAACACAGGAACATTCACTGACTTTACAGACACAGCAAGGTGATTCATGAAATTCAAAACAAAACAAGTCAGGTGTGGTGATAGATGCTTGTGATCCCAATGATGGGGAGGCAGACATAGCAGATCCCTGGGGCTCACTGGTCAGCCAGCCTAGCCTAATGGGTGATCCCTGGCCAAGAAAGACTCTGTCTTAAAGAACAAGAGCCAGGCCAGTAAAAGATTCTATCTCAAAGCAAGGTGAACAGTACCTAGTGAGTGACACCTGCGTTTGTCCTTTGACCTCCATTCACTTGTACATACCTGTACATGTATACACATACACGCACATCGTGGTGGCACAAGAATGGCTTCACAGCTAGAGTAATTTAAATCTTAGCACTGGATTACCAGTGGATTATCAACAAAGGAGAAGGAAAACTAAAGCCCTTACCTTGTTTCTAAGAGTAACTGCAACACAGATTTAATTAAGCAAGAGCTATCAATAACATTGCTATTAATCTTTATTAATCTTAAATTTCCTGGCGTAAAAGAATCTAAGTGTGATAACAGAATTATGAAATTCTAATTTCTACATCAAGGTTATAGAAAAGGAGATATTTGTTAGTCTGTGTGTGGTTTGGGGCCCTCCTGTGATATTTTCTATCACAGAAAACTTACGTCATAGCATGATTTGAATCCTAATGGATTAAATTCCAATGCTAAACACTTCAAAACTCCCCATGACACCAGGCACTAGAAACATAATGCAATCTCTACCTGGAAAGAATTAACAGAGGGGGAGTCAAGCCAGATAATAGCCGCCTAACAAAAGTCTTTTTACTCTGCAAGCCCTAACAAGATGTATTCTTAAAGAGAAAAAAGGAAATTAGGAAAGTTAGTATACTTGACACTTTAATGTAACTGTGTAATAACCAATTTTTTAAAACTGGAATAAATGGAGCTGGTTCTGGGAGAGCCAAGAGACGGAACCTTTATGCTGTGTGTGGTACAGCTTGTTCTATTTTTAAAATAACATATCTCAGTCATAGCGGTTCAATTTTTACCTTGTCTTTAAAAACACAAATCAATGACCTGAACTGTGATTCTGTGTCCTTGCTTATCACAGGATAATTGTAATCATTAAATATACAACTGGATGAATTTAACATGAAAAGCAGGGAGAAGAAGAAGAAGAAAAAGGGGGATAAAAACAAGTCCTTTGCTTACCTAATTCCCTCCTTGGCTGGCTCCCAAAACTCACCAACTCCCTTCACCAGGAGGGACAAAGACAGCAAGACAGAAACAGAATCCCTATAAATCTTGGTCCTCATGAAAGCAAACGAAGCATGGGGCAGAGCTCCTCCCCACCAGAAGGCAGAGCAATACAGAAATTTTAATATCTAACTTCCCTTTCCTGTACATCTAAGGCTTGATCATCCCCTTAAGAATTCCCTTTTGCCAAGAAACAAAATGGTCTAACTACTAGAACTGCATTAGCCTTCCTGGTAATGAAATTTTAAAAGGCATGTGCGACCCAGGCGTGGCTAGCACAGGCAAGCAGGAAGCAGGATGCTTCTCTATCCTTCTATGTCAAACACTTGCCTGAGACTCTCTGGTTCCCAACCATGTCCACACTCCTCTCTGACCTGGGCACAGTATAAAAGTTCTTCTTACTGGTCTTGAATGTGGGCTGAGAGGAAACACACTTGACATCATTAAGACTGACCTGAGACTGGCCTTCACCACCCACTACCAATATGCAGCATTGAGCATCCTTTGTAAAAGGCGAAGACAGTCAGAAATAAGCAAGGCTGTAATATCTTTCTTTCTTTCTCTCTCTCTCTCTCTCTCTCTCTCTCTCTCTCTCTCTGACACACATACATCCATCTATCTCTATCTATCTATCATCTATCTATCTCTATCATCTATCTATCTGTCTATCTACCTATCTATCTAATCTATATTTCTCCTCTCGTTCCCCCTCTCTGTGCACAGACACTTGTGTTATATACTATGCCTCATATGTGAAGGTCAGAAAACAACTTGTGGGAGTTGGTTTTCTCCTATAGCTTGAATCAGTCCCAGAGATAGAATTCTGGTTGTCAAGCTCTGTGGCAAGTGTCTTTACCCACTGAACCATCTTGCTTGTCATTTTTAATTAATACATGAACATCAGTGTCTTACATTATAGCTCAGATGGACTTCAATCTCAAGATCCTCCTGCCCTGTTCTCTCAACTGCTGTGACTAAACCCTGTGCATCACTCTACCCACTTGCCTGACTCCAAGTGTCATCTTCCAGGGGACAAAAGGCTTAATCTTGGCAAATTCAACAAACTATTTATGTGATTATCCAGGATAACATTAAATGACTTGTTCTAGTTTCATGTTTTACTTGCTCAAAGAAAGAAGAGTAATAGAGATTTTCTGAACCATGGGCAATACAACTGGTGCTAATGCAAAGTAGAACTGCTGACCTGCAAATCTGAGTGGATAGTTTCAAAAGTCTGAACAAACTATTTTATAATCTCTTGTATTTCCTATATATGTTAAAAAAAAAAAAACCCCAAAAATTATTTCATATGTTGTCACCTCCAGTGCCTTTAAATCATTAGGATGAATGGTTTTTAACAGCATAGACAGGCATGATGGCACACCCCTTTGAGCCCAGCACTGGTATTCTTGGTGAGTCTGAGGCCAGTCTAGTCTACATAGTGAGTTCTAGGACAGCCAAGGAGAGAGAGGGGGAGGGAGAGGGAGGGAGAGAGAGAGAGAGAGAGAGAGAGAGAGAGAGAGAGAGAGAGAGAGAGAGAGAGAGAGAGGGGGGGGAGGGAGAGAGGGAGAGAGGGAGAGAGGGAGGGAGGGACAGAGACACAGACAGAGACACAGACAGAGACACAAAGACACATAGAGAGACAGAGACACAGACACAGAGAGACAGAGACAGAGACAGAGACAAAAACAGAGAGAGAGCACGAAGGAAAATACATGTTATTTTTTAAATACAGAAGGCCTTACTTTTCTATCACATGAGCATCCTGCTTCAATCTCCCAATCCCCTGTATCAACAGGCATCTGATACTGTGTCCCCCTTAACCCATACCCTCTCACTACCCACTGGCTATGGGATATTGTGCTATCTGCCATTTTGTGGAGGATAATGCAAACAGATTTCAGTGGAAACTCAGGTCCTACCCAGTGGTACCTAGATTTCTGCCTCCTCCCCCACACCACATACAACATGAGCAGCTGGCATTGCTCCCCCAGCATTCATTCCCATCTGCCCATGCATCTCTGCAGTCTCCAGCAAAATGGCATCAGCAGAATGCAGCCTGAATGCTGGTGACACAAAAGCCTAGAAGTAGCTGGATTTGAAAGTCTCATCCTCTAAAAAGACAGGTGGCTTCATTTAAAATTCCTCTCTACCCATCAGCGTCAGCCTATGCTTCTCCAGCAAGCCCCCAAGCACATGCTAGGGGGTTCCTGCCCTCCCCCTGCCCTTGCCAGGGCAAGAGCAGCTTGCTGCTCCAGGCAGCTGCTGGCTCTCCAGCAACATTGCATCCAAACACAATGAAGCTGGTACCTCTGAATCTAGCTCCCAGCAGAAGGCATTGCCTCCTTTTTTGAATTCTAACTGTGACCTGTGCCTCTTACTTTTAATCCATATCCAAGATGACTTAAATAGGTCTCTGGTACTGAAAAGTCACCAGATGAGCCCGCAATGGCTCCACACCTGATTATACTCCAGAAGAGGGGACTCTGCTCTAGGGCAGGGTCTTGTGAAGCCCCAGGTGCGATTTAGTAGGGACTCCAACATAGAAGGAGTTCTCTCCTAACTGGTTCCTTTAAGCTTCCTCAATAACCAGAAAAGTAGGTCAGCAGCCTGAGTCACAGCCCAAAGCCCAATGTGCACATTTGCTAATGAAGAAGAGCTAAGCCCCACAGTTCCGTGGGTTTTTGCAAGATACAGGCAGCAACATCTGCACCTGTGTTCTTCTGCTACTGCCCCCAGTCCACCTCTGAACCTTCCCAAAAGTCTTGATTTCTAGCACAATAACATGTTTCTACCCCATGTCATGGAGTGGTCATGTAAACCAACAATGGTCCCCCAGGCAGGGAGGGAAAACAAGACAACCTCAACCTAGGATGTCACTGGTGCATACAACTTTCAGGTCACCAAACTCAGGTGGACCAAAGCAACAGCCTCTGATAAAGACAGGCTTCATCTTCCATATACCTACTTTCACCTTACGTGGTCAATATTCCTAATATTAATGTGAGGTGTTTAGTCTTCAAGTCCACATTTTAAGATCCCCCTCACATTGGACTGGGGAGATTATTCAGTGGGTTTCTAGTTTGCTTTATTGTCTCCCTGATAAAACACCAAGCCAAAACCAATTTGGGAAGGAATGAGTTTGTTTCACGGGTGATAGTCTCTTGTTGATGGGAACCAGGTAGAAACTTGGAACAGAAACCAATGGAGGAAATGTGCCTTCCTGGGTTGGTTCAGTCAGCATTCATATACAATCCAGGCCCACCTGCCTAGAAGCTGGGTATAGCTCCTCTATACCCAGCAACAACTAAAAGCATGCTTCCACAGCCTCAAAGACATGTCCACAAGACAGTCTGCTGCCTAAGGGAACTCTTCGGTTGAGGCTCCCTCTCTCCAGGTGACTGTAGGTTTGTCAAGCTGACAGCTGAAGTTAACTATGACAGTGAGGAAAGCACCACCTGCATTAACCTGCCATCCTCAGTTCAGATCCCTAGAATCCCTAGTGCATGCTTCTGCAGCTGCAGGACTCCTGGGGAGATGGGGAGGGGGGCACCTCTCCTGCTGTTCCTGGGCCAGTTGACCTAGACAGTGCAGTGGGGAACAACATAAGTTCTGTCTCCAACAAGGTGGAAAGAAAAGACCAAACGTCACAGTTGCCCTTCAGGTTTTATACACGCACCAAGGCACCAGCTATCTCCCCAGGCCCCACTCTCCTGCAGTCTTGCCTTCAATTCTGTGGTCACAGACTTTATTTTTTTTTACCATCACTACTGAGTAGCTCGGCCAGCACTCCAGTGAGCTAGGAAAATTATTCCAAGACAGCATGATAGTGCAGCAGAGAGAAACTGCTAGTGTTTACCCTCTCCCTTCCCCTTTCCTTCCCCTGAACTCAATTCTTGTTTACCTCTGACCCTGCACCTGCAGAGACAAACTTAAGCCTCTTAATAGCAGTGATGCAACACAGAGCTGCTGTGACAAAGCTGCCTGGAGACTTCAAACCCCAGCCACAGGACTCTGACCTCTATGGGGATCCTGACAGAGGGAATGGCTTATTCTGTTAGGTGATGGGGACCTCTGAAGTGCTAATGTAACTGCTCCACTTGTAAGGAGAGCACTATTCCAAGCCAGCAAAGACTGTCTCAAACTTGGCACAAAACGGAAATATGAGACCATATATAAATATCATGTTAAATCAAACTGCAGGTCCCCCTCTACCTCAGGAAGCAGTGTCTGACAACACTGAAAATCAACGCCACAGATCATCTGTGAGTGGAATGCAAAGTTGGCATGCAGCACTAACACATTTTCCTGTTATTGCAAGGGGTCAGATCCCTAACTCTCATTGGTAGTCAGTGATATGGTGAAAATTATGGACCTTAGCTATCATACTGTTGAGAGCAAAACAAAAATTCTAGCATCCCAAAGAACCAAGAGAAATAGAGCAGACATTAAATAATCCACTTCAATGATGGTAAATCTACTGACCATCCAATGCTGAGAGTCTATTAAGACTCCTAATATTGATGCCCACGATACTTTTAAACAAAGCCTACAAATGAAAAAGAAATGGAGAAACAGTCAACTTGCTGAGAAAAAAAGAATTTATGTGTACTAGTTTTGCCTGCATGCATGTATGTGTGCCAAAGACAATGGATTAAAAGAAAACATATTTTCTGCATTTTTGTTCAAACAACAACATTAACAGTAACTCCAGACTGGACTGTTCCTGATGGTGGCCTCAGTTGGGTTTGTGACAGGCTAGCTGTGGTTCAAACTTTATTTCAACTACAGAACACTCACATTGCCCAAAGGTCTAATGTTTTACTAAAGAATTGGAGATTAGTCACATAATTATCCTGTATTGATCATCAATAAGGTGTAAAGATATCGAAACACCACATTGCACTCCATGAAAAATTACAATTATTATCTGTATCAGAAAATCTTAAAAAAAAAAAAAAAAAAAAAAAAGAAAGAAAAGAAAAAAGAGGGCTGGAGAGATGACTCAGGGGTTAAGAACACTTTATATTCTTGCAAAGGACCTGGTTTGATTTCTAGCACCCACAAGGTGACTGATAACCATCTGTGGCTCCAGAGGATCCAAAGGCATGTCTATTGGCCATCAGACATGCACATAGTACAAATGCATGCAGGCACCACACCCATTTACATAAAATAAAGTACAATTGAACCTGCAACAAATTATCTTAGTGACATAGTAGAAGGGTACTCAACAATTTAAGTTTGGTGTGGTCAGTGTAGCCATCACATTCTCAACAGGTTAATGTGTAAGAGAGGCTACCTTTATAGATTTAGGAGCTGTAATGTAGGACACATCCCTCCCACTTGCGGGCGCGCGTGCGTGCGTGCGTGCGTGCGTGCGTGCGTGCGTGTGTGTGTGTGTGTGTGTGTGTGTGTGTGTGTGTGTATAGACAACCTTGGGTTGTTTATTGGATGCCTGCCATATAACTAGTTTATTGAGATAGGGTCTCTCATGGGTCTGGAGCTCATCAGTAGTCTAGGCTAGCAGGTCAGGGAGACCCCAAAGATCTGCCTGTCTCTCCTTCACCATCATCTGTGTCATAAGCATTAAGTACCACACCTGACTCTTTATATTTCTTTCTTGATTTCTAAAAAATGAGACAAAGTTTTTCTGAGTCACAGCCCTGGCTGTCATGGAACTCACTATATAGACCAGGCTGACTTTGATCTCACAGAGCTCTCCCTGTCTCTACCTTCCCATTGCTGGGGTTAAAGGTAAGCAGAACCATGCTGGCATATCTTGACTTATTTATGTGGGTGCTGGGAAATGAACTCAGGTCCAGCAATTACCAACTGAGCTATTTCCAACCCCTTTCCATACATTTCCATGTTTTTTTTTTCAAACAATATGTTTTGATGATGTTTCCCCGTCCCCCAACTCCTTTCAAATTAATCCCATCCTCCCAACTTTATGCTGTCTGTGTTTCTTTCTCTCTTTCTCTCAAACACACACACACACACACACACACACACACACAAACACCAAAATCAAAACAAATAAGCAAAAGGCTAAAGACCAAAAAAAAAAAAAAAAAAAAAAAAAAAGCCAAGACAAAACAAATGAAACAAATAGTTCCAAATAGTTCACTCCTCCACCCCAAAATAAAACAAAATAAAGCCATGGAGTTTGTTTTCTGTTGGCCCACCCTGGATCTGTTCACAATGACATGGAAAATCACCTAGAAAATGATTCTGGAGTGGTACAGCATTCACATAACTGGCTCAGGGTACCCTAACCCAAAAAGCTTTTTTATTATTAATAGACATGACAAATGTTTTACTGAGTTCCACTCCAGCATAGGGCTTAGTTAAAAGCAGCAGAGGGTTTGGTTTAGTTAACATCTCCAGTGCCCCAACGGTGACTCCATATGGTTATTAAGAAAAGCAAATCCACTTAGTGAGTGTCCATGAAGAATGGAGGCCATATTGATCATCATGCTGATTAGTCCTGTCTGCTGTAGTAAGGGCGACAGGCTGGCGCTCAGAACCAGCTGTGCAGGGTCCACACACAGAGACAATGGGCACCACTGACAGTCTCTAAGCAATTGTCTAGCCAGTGATGGATGCTCTGTGGACAGCTTACAGTGTTGTTAAGGATATAGAACCGCCGACAAGAAACCCAAACTCCATCTTCCCTTATTAAGACAAAACTGGATTGTCTGTGATACAGTGCAGGACTGGGGAAGCTTTCATCTCTTATTCCTAACACAGGGGGTAAAAAAAAAAACCCACAAAACAAAACCATCAACTTACATATCATGAAAAGGCTTCCTTAATGAAACAAATGTAGATGTCTGAGACAGATTACAAATCACTGTCACCTGTATTTTAAATCAAGGACAGGAAATATACATTCTTCAAAAAGCACAAGTAAAAATTATTTAACTATGATCTAATCTGTATTATGCTTTATACTGCGTGAGGATATAAGAGAAAGAGAACACATGGCTAGTTCTGCATCCCCACTGTGCATCAAGAGGTACACCTTGTGTAACAGATGAGAAGCCACAATGAGTTCCTGCACAATTGTAGTTAAAAGGCAGAAATCAGAAACTCCCTCCCCAACACTCAAAGATACATCCACACACTAACACCCTTCCCCATTTCACCATTTATTTCTGCATAAAAAGTCTTGGGGTGGGGGCTGGGGAGATGGTTCAGCAGTTAAAGGGCATTGGCTATTCTTCCAGGGGACCCAGGCTTGATCCTTTGATAACAAATACCTGTAACTCCAGTTGCAGGAAATCGGATGTCCTCTACTGGCCTCAGCCTCCCTGGGTACAAAGTATACAGACATACATGCAGGGAAAACACCCATATACATAAAGTGAAAATGAATAATTTATTAAAGGCACGGTGGTGCATACCTTAATAATACCAGTGCTCAGAAAGCAGAGGCAGACAGATCTCTGAGTTTGAGGGCAGCCTAATCTACAAAGCAAGTTCCAGGGTAGACAGGGCTACACAGAGGAACCTTGCCTCAAAACTGAATGAATGAACGAATAAATAAAATAAAAATGACTACATTTTAAAAAGTCCTAGTAATTACTTCCTTGTATGACTGCAAGTGAGTCATTTTCATTCTCTGACCCTTACTTTCCAAATTAAGACTCTGAATAATTTCCGTATTAACAATCTCAAAGCCACACAGGGTTACACCCAAGATTCAGTTAAATGGAGCAAGGGGTGCCTGCTTGAATTCACATTCAAAAAATTTTTCAGCCCTTTGTTTTCCTCCTGGCCACACAAAGGCAGTCCCTCAGACCCCAAATGGTCTGGCTCCTACATTGACACCTTCGGGGCACAAGGGTAGCACAAGGCTTTTAATACTGGATACCAGTGCAGCTTTCCTAAGTTTGCACATATAACACCTGACACTTGGAAAATGATCCTCTACTGCAAATTGGTTTTATGTACAGAGCCCATCTGTGTTGGGTGGTCCTGATGATGAAATTATCTAGAAATTCTGTGTGGAGAAATTGTCCAGATTTTACCATTCTTTTTCAGCAACCGCTTAACACCATTGCTTTGGAGCTGGAAGAGTCCATCTGTACTGAGCCAATCCCTCCATGGTCAGGGAGTGCTCCATAGCAAATGAGAGGGCTCCTGACCAAGATAGTCAGCCAAATGGCATCATGTTGAAGCTCAAGACAGCAGGAACAAATCATGTCAGGACCTCTGCCACCACTTCCGGTGACCTCATCACCGCTGCATAATTGCATTTCTCAGCCTGAAGACCGAGCCGGTTTGGATTTAAATTTCAAGTGTTTCACTTAGAATATGGGGTAAGGAATAAAAAGAGGACCAATCAATGCCACAAGACTTGGTGTACCATTTCTACTGAACAAAGAGAGTGACTTTACTATTGCTTTTCTTGCTCTCAAACAACTATGCTTTCACTTTCCTTTCTCCTTATCCTGATAGTGCGAGTGAATGTATCATCCCTCAAACACCATTTCCCACTGATCTCCTAAAAGGTCGCAGCAATGCAGAATCAACTACATTCTTCACAGGATTTCCAACCTAGGTGATGTTCTGAATGGATCTCCTCAGACTGATAACATGCAAAGAAACACCTCAGAGAGCCAACCAACTCCTTAAGTCCTTAGGTGGGATAAGAAGTAGGTTTAAGAAATTGGAAATTTCACTTTGACAGGACAACAGAGGTGAAAGGCTGCTATGCCTGTAGACCAGCGGTTTGCAGCTCTCAATGCAGTGGCCCCTTAATACAGTTCCCCATGTTGTGGTGACCCCCAACCATAAAACTATTTTTGTAGCTACTTCATAACTGTAATTTTGCTACTGTTATGAATTGCAATGTAAATATCTGTGGTGGTTTAAGTGTAATTGCCCCCATAAGCTCATAGGGAATAGCACTAGTAGGAGATGCAGCTTTTTTGGAGTAGGTATGACCTTGATGGAGAAGTGTGTCTCTGTGGGAGTGAGCTTTGAGGTCTCATATATGCTCAAGCCATGCCCAGTGTCTCAGTTTACTTCCTATTGCCAGAAAGATGTAGGACTCTCAGCTCCAGCACCATGTCTGCCTGCATGCTGCCATGTCTCACCATGATGTTAGACTAAACTTCTGAACTGTAAGTCACCCCATTAAATGTTTTTCTTTATAACAGTTGTTGTGGTCCTGGTATCTCTTCACAGCAATAGAAACCCTAACTAAGGGAATACCTGATATGTGGGATATCTGAAATGTGACCCCATGAAAGGGTCATTCAACCCCCAAAGGGATCACAACCTATAGGCTGAGAACCACTGCTGTAGACACCTGGTAATAATGGTGAACACTTCTTCCAGGGCTGTAGGACTCAGACACATTAGCGTTGGCAACATATTTTAATGGAAGGTGTACTAGATACAAGAGCACCTTGCATACAGAAAACTTCACAGCACTCATTAGAAGCATCAGTTTCAGACCTAAATAAACAGGAAAACATGAAAAGATGAAGGTCATTAGACCCTGCTCTTCAGCCTCTGCCCCTGTGGCTGGTTGCTGTATTAGCTCCTGAAGGACACAAACAACTAAACCCAGAAGTTTGAAATCTGCCTCTGTTCAAAAGATCTTCCTTCTTTCAGCTTTCTAGAAGTTTCAGAATCACATGGCACTCTGTGTGTCAGGACAGTAGTAACTGATGTTAAGATTTACCCTCATCTGTCATGATCTCATCTCCATCCTTAACTGGTTCTATCTGCCAAGAACCAATTTCCAAATATAGGCACATTCTGAGCTGCTGGACAGATATGAACTTAAGGGGGACACTAGTCAGCCTGCCACACTGTTAACAAATACTAAGTGAAGCATTTATGGCAAAAATTATCTTGTTATAAATGGATCTTCCATATGACCCAGCTATATCACTCCTGGGTACCCAAAGACTCCAAGTCAACACATCACAGAGGAACCAGAACATCAATGTTTACTGCACCAGAACCAGTAAAAGCTGGTTTGCAGGAATAACCTAGGTGCCCAACAACAGGGGAATGGATAAAGAAAATGTAGAATATACGTGCCATAAAGAAGAGTTAAAATAAGTTGTTTGTAGGAAAATGAATGCAACTGGAGATTATATTAAGTTATTTCTCTCGTTAGTCGTTCCTAGATTGTTTTATGGATAACAGAAAACTCTACAGCACTCATCAGAAGTAGAAGTTTCTGACCTAAATAAACCTGAAAACATGAAAAGATGAAGGTCATTAGACCCTGCTTGTCTGTCTGTCTGTTTGTCTGTCTGTCTGTCTACGCCCACCCCCTGGTGTGTGTGTGTGTGTGTGTGTGTGTGTGTGTGTGTGTGTGTGTGTGTGTGTGTATGCGCACATACTCTCACAAACATAAAAGAGAACACATGGGGAAGGAGAGGGGATAAGAGTGAGATGCTCAAAAATAAAATATGTGAATATATATTTGTATATAAACTACACAATGAATACATTTTTTAAAATACAATCTTGTGTAGAATAATAAAGAAAATAATATGCATAGCCATCATGGAAACCAGGGGCAAAGCATGTGAGTGGCTTCCTATGAGGAGATTAAGTGAAAGTGAGCAAAGAGAAGCCAGAATAATGGATGAATCCATTCTAACAGCTCCCCCACCCTGACCCTTCCCTATAGGGGCCAGGCTCTCCACCAGAGTCAAACACAGTAAATCAATGACAGCTTTTTGGAGAAATGTGTGTCACTGTCACTTTCCTGCAGTTCCAACCCAAGAAAGATTTATATGTACGGATTTTCTCTTTTTAAACCTAGATCCATTGCTTTGCTCCGTTAAAAACCCCAATGTTGTGGCATCCAAGTCACACTCATTAATCCAAACTGAGAGCCAAAAGCATAACACAGTAAAGGCCACAGCTAGAAATGCTAATGTGCTTTTTCCAAGCCATCCTACAATTAAAAGCTCAGCTCTCCAGTCCTGGAAACCATTCATTAAATCCTAAGTCTGACTTTCAGCAATAAGAGCCTGCTGGAGAGGAAATGTTACATGAACCAGGCTTCTTTCTTACTGGAACATTCTGTATATGCAAAATCAGAAAAGGTTTTCAATACCTTCAGTCCAAGGTTCCATTCAAAAAATGAACAGCAGAATAAAGAAAGTAGTAACTTTCAGAAAAAAAAAAGAAAAAGCAAAACAAAACAAAAAAAAACATTTCATCATCTACATATTTCCTAGCCTAGAGGATATGAACATCATCAGACAAACAACAAGAATTTACAAGAAGAAAACCATGGGAGACTTGTCTCCCTTGGCTGGTTCTCTGCAGTTCTTCCAGAGATGGAGGGAGATGTAGGCCATTCCATGGCTGAGTCATGGCAAGTAGCACACAACCAGCACCCAGGGTTTCAGGGCAAATCCACAGCTTCTATCAACACCTTCTCAACACACACGCAGGTACCTTCCACCAAACTCACAACCATCACAGCCAAACCCTTTGAGCAGAAGTTCCTACTAAGTGTCCTACAAGGGTTGCACTGTCGGTTGCCCGTAATGGGTGCATGAGTCTGTGGGCAACCTTCTCTATGAAGGCTGTGGGAAAGGTACAGAATGGAAAGGGAGTTGAATAAAAATAACATCTTACATTCTATGCCAGAAAATAGACTGTGAAATTGAACACGTTTCTATTAGCATTCAGAAGATGGATGAGAGACAGCTCAATTGCAACAGTGCTTGCCACACAAGCATAAGACGCTCACTTCATTCCCTAGGACCCCTGTAAAAGCCAACCATTACATGCATGCTGCGATGCTAGTGCTGGGGAGGTGGAGACATGCAGATCCCAGCCAGACTAGCCCAGTCAGTGTGACCTAGATAACCAGTAGGGACTCTGTATCAAGAAATAAGGTCTCAAAAGATAAGGTAGCTGGCTACTGAAGAACAAATCCCAATGTGGATCCCTGGCTCCCACACATATATATACACATGCATTTGGACACACAGGTGGACCATCCCAAATACAAATACAAACACACACACACACACACACACACACACACACACACACACACACACACACGCCAACAATAACAACATCAACAACAACAATACACACAACAACAACAAGCCCTCCAAATAAAGTGGGATAAAGGAATATGAGAGAAAAATCTAAACCAAGTTCCAAATTCAATATAGCACTATAAAATATTTTCCAATGTCTCAGATTGCTAGGCTCTATCTGGCTGACTCAAGAAGCCAAAAGCCTACCCTATACTCTCCTGAAGAATGATTGAGCAAAGACAATGGGCCTCCTCCATGGCTACTTCTCAGCAAGGACTATGCCTGAACACAACAAACCCTCTTCTTGGTCACGCACTTTCTGTGCTGTGGAAAATCCCACTTCTTAATGTTACAAGGCTCCCTTTTATCATCTGCACTGCACCTTTCTCATTCATGCAATTGATTTACAAGTTCAACAACAACAGACAATGTGAGAGTGGCAACCCCACTGGAGAGCCATTCACCACAGGCAGCAGACAGACACTTCAAAGGGATCAGTGGAAGCAACCACACTTGACTGGACAGTCCAAGAGTTGAGACAGGAATGCAGCCATGTGAGAGCTCTGAAGCAGGCAGGTGTGATGGCCAGTGCAGGGGAAGCTTGCCAGGGCATGGCATGGCAGAGCTGTCAGCATACTGCCCTGCTTCTGTTGCAACTGAGCCTCCTTCTTAGCTTTGCAATCTTCATCAATGATAGCTGTGTGTCCTAGCTTATCAGGTCAAGAACAGAAACCACCAACACTTCCTAGACAGTACAAGAAGCCCAGAAAAAGATCGCCAAGAGGAGGCACCCAAGACAGGGTTCTGGGGGTCAGTCTTGGTCACGTGATGCTGGACCTTTGAACTCACCCACATACAACTGTGGTGAAAACCAACTGGCTCAGCTAAGTCAGGCTTTCTGATCAGACACGGCAGCTGCTGGACAATTTTCTCAAAATGCATAAAGCAATAGGCTAAAAATAAAGCAGCTGTCCCAGGCTTCATAATGCTGTACATGGGGTTTTTAATGGGCAGTCCAAGCTGCCTGAGTACTCTGAAGTCCTGCATTCAACTTCTCAAGCCCTAATGGTGACTTTTTAGAGGTGTGGGTGCATAGTTAGTGTGGTCAGATAATCTTTTCGGAACAGTGAGAAAATCATACAGGAAGACTTGCATTCAGGAAACACCTACTGCTCTGCAGAGCTAGTCTAGGTGGCAAAGATCATACCAGTCACATGCAGAAACAAGTAATCTGTGTTGTTGTTTTATTTTAAAACATTTGTTTGTTTATTTATCTATGTGTATATGCACACATATGGTGGGTGTGAGAGCATGCAGAGGCCAGAAGAGGGGGTCAGGTGTCTTCCTCTAATGCTCTCCAAGAGAATTGAGGCCCCCTGTTTTCCCAGCTTGGCTGGACAGGCTATTCCTGTCCCCTTTGGAAGGAGTAGGGGTACAGATGTACACCCTACAGCTTATTAATGTTGACTGATGGAACCCAGCCCTCGAGATTATGCAGCAAGCATTCTTAACTGCTGAGCCATCTTTCCAGCTCTGTGCTATTTTTTTGAAAAAGTAATTTTTACTAAGTGCTTTCTAAGAAAATGGGGGGGGGGGATCAAGAGAACTCAGACTACATAAAAAGCAAAAGGAATTTTTAGTATCAGCCGAATACAATGATGTTAAGAACAAGAACAAAAACACCAAATGTAAATATAGATAACAAAAATGCCACACGAGATTGATTCCTGTTGATTTATCCACAGACAAGGATAACCAAGGACAAACTTTCAATGATGCAGGAATTGGTTATGGACCGTCTGGAAATATTTGCAACAGAAGAGAATATGTTGGAAGAATAAAGGCATTGTAAAAGTGTAAAGCTAATTGTCACATAGTAAAAGCCACTTATAAAGTTAAAACAAACCCAAGTTCTTACTGGATCAGGGCACACAAATAAGAGTTCCAATGTCTAGGGGAGGAATAACATTCATAGATGTGGACATATGACTTGAGTGACTCTGGGAAAGAACTTTGTAAATAAAAACAATGCAGAAGCCAGCACAGTGGTGATGTCCTCAATTCCAGCAGCTGGGAGGCAGCTCTCTGTGAGTTTTAGGCCAGTGTAGTCTACAGAGTGAGTTCTGGGTTAGTTAGAGATACATGGCAAGACCCCATCTTAAAACAAAAACTAAGCAAAATAAAATGCAAGAAGAGAACTCAGAGACATTTTGCAATACACAAGTAAGTAAAAATGGCCCGTGAGATGGCTCAGTGATTAAAGGCACTAATGACAAACATCAACCTGAGTTTGATTACCCACACCTACTAGAAGAGGCGGGGAAGTACCAACTTCACAACTCCTGTGTCCCTGATATGCACGCTGTGGCAAGTGGATGCAAAAACATCATGTACACACAAACAAGAATGATAAATTTCTTAAATATTTAATTAATTCAATATTTAATGAAACAGTTCTTAATTTCTTTAAAAATTTTTTTATCTAAAGTAAAAACCCTGCAAAACTAAGATAGAAGATAAGCAATGAACTTTAGAAACATTTTTTATAGACTCTGACTCAAGATGACTATCAGAAAGATGCAGTCAAGAAGGAAAGAACTCAGCAAGAAACTACAATAAACATCCTAATACAAAACAAAGAATACAAATAAAAATTTAATAAATTATGGATGGAAATGTTTAAAAAAAAAAACAAAGGAAACAAAGAGCACCTTCATTCAGATCTTCCAAATGTAAGCCTAAGAAGACATCTCCATCCTAACAGCAGGGGTCTGAACACCACCACACCAGCAAGAAGGCACAGTAACGAGTATGCCCCCCTCAAGCAACCATGAGCTTTTGAGCAGTCAATATGGCCATATTTTTTAGATGTATTATTAATTTGTTTTTTACATTCCAATCCCAGTTCCCCCTCCCTCCTCTTACTCCCTCCTTACCTGCCTCCACCTCCCATCTGCTCCATGGAGAGGATAAAGGCCTCCCCTAGGAAGGAAGTCTACTAAGTCTGTCTCATCATCTTGTTGAGGCAGGACCAAGGCACCTCTCCACCCACCACACCCCTATGTCTAGGCTGAGCAAGGAATCTCTCCATAAGGAATGGGTTAGTGCACTAGTGTTATGTTAGATCTTGGACCCACTGCCAGTGGCCTCATATACTGTCCCTGTCCCAACACTGTCACCTATATTAAGGGAGTCTAGTTCAGTCTTACGCAGGTTCCCCATTTGTCAGACCTGAGTCAGTGATCTCTCACTAGCTTGGGTCGGCTGATTCTGTGGGTTTCCCCATCATGGCCTTGACTCCTTTGCTCACTTTGATTGTGCTCCAGGAGCTTGGCCCATTGGTTAGTTGTGGATTTCTGCATCTGCTGCCATCTGTTTTTGGAAGAGGGTTCTAGCTTCTCTGTGGTAGTGGCTTATAGGTTGGGTATCTTTTGCTTTATGTCTGATATCCACTTATGAGTGAGTACATACTGGTTCTGGGTTACTTCAGTCAGGATAAATTTTCCTAGTTCTGTCCATTGTAGTTACATTCTTGACTGGCTATTTCATGTTGGGCTTACTTTATTTAGAGATAAGGATGCACACTTTTGTTCTAGGATGTCTACCACTGTTTTGTTCCTACACAAGATACTAAAAAGTCTAAATTACCTTGTGCATGCATATAGATACAGAGTAAGTATAAAGAAAGCTCATCTGTGTTCACTTCTGCTGCTGTGATAAAACACTCTGGCAAAAGATACTTTTAAAAAGTAGGGGATGTATTCTGCTCATAGTTCAAGGAACAGTGTATTATTTACCCTTCTGGGAAATCAAGACAGCAGGAGGCAGGGGCTGGAAGCAGCTGGTTCCACAGCATCAACAATAAGAAAGCAGAAGGTGAGAATTCATGCTCCCTTTCTGTGTTTATACCGTCTAGGATTCCAGCTAAGGAATCATGTACTCGCAGTGGTCATTTTCAACCTCAATTAATGCAATAAGATAGAGGTCACCCATAGAGGTGACCAGAGGCCTGTCTCCCAGGTGATTCTAAATTCTGTCAAGCAGATAGCCATTCCATCATCTAAATGTCAACAGAGACATATTGTCTTTAAATTCTAGCTCTATAAAAGATTGATAATGTACTGTCTTTCAATTTCCTGCCATGTATGCATCCTATAGACGATCTCATTACTTAATCTATTCTTCACTAACCTGGCAAATTAAAAAACACCCTTTGGTGAGTGGTCTGCACCCAGTACTGTATACTAGGCATACTGGGGTCAGTTTATTTACCCTTCAATCTGTGCAAACCAATTGTACTTACTAAGCAATTTTACATTTAAATATGCAATGGACCAAGACTGTTGTTTTTGTTGATATTGTTTTTTTTTGGTTTTTTTTTGTTTTTTTTCTTTTTGAGTCAGGGTTTTTTTGTGTACTCCTGGCTGTCCTAGAACTTACTCTGTAGAGCAGGCTGGCCTCAAACTCACAGAGATCAACATTGCAGGAACTATGGTTTATTTTTAAAAGTGTTAATGTTCGTGTGAAAACTCAGCAAAAGACTGGGAATATGGTAACAAAGAAAATTCATAAAAAAATTTTTTTGAGAAGAAATTATTAGTATTTAGAATACATATTCATATTCTTTTAAAATACATTTTCAGTTTACATTCTAATTTAAAGAATCCCAAATAGAAAGTCTAGACTCATTTGGGCTGGGAAATACTGCAGAAGTCTAATGGGAGCTAATACTGCAATGTGTCCATCAAGATTCAAATGAGCAAGGCTAAATAAAATTGCATCATTCTCAGATTGACTGACAATGGTTACAATGATATTAACAGCATTATAAGTCAGGTTATATGAAATAAAGAGGCCTCCTTGCACTCCTTTTCCATGTAGAAATCAACATTTTTAACAGAGAAATGTTGAAGAACGAAAGCAGGAGAAAAGTGAAAAATTAAAAAAACAAGACTTAGATTTCCAAACTATAAAATTGAAAGTCTATGAAAATATGTCATCTTGTGTTACTATAACGGTTAATTATAACATCAATATGATAATTACAAAAGCTTTTACCTGCCACAGAGGACTTGATCACAAAGGTCATTAATTCAAATCCTCTCAGACATACTGCTCCAGACAAAAACATCATCTAAGCTCAGAAATTAAATAACATAGCTAATCAATTATTGACTCAATGTTTGCTGGAGATGGCAGAGGAATTTTTGCAGTAGTAGCTAGGCAAGCATCTTTTTTGATATAGTGGTCCTTTTCTGCTTGTTTGTTTTAAGCATTAGAGTAAGATGGGTATATGAGAAACTGCCTGGAAAGTATATGTATATTGCTGTGACACTTGGTAACAAGAGAATGGACACAGGCACACACTCTTAAAAATTTCACTACAGCTCTTTATAACATTTCCTCCCAACTTTCTCCTCCACTATCCACAGGCAACTACTGGTATACTTCCTGTCTCTGTGCACCCATTATGAAATTTTACATGCAATAAATCGAACAGGATATTCTCACTGTTGGGGGAGGCAGGAGGAACCTGACTTTGCTCACTTGGTGTAATTAATTTGAAACTGGCCCTTGTTCTATATATGGATAGCATGCTTGATTTATGTCCTGGTCTTATTCCCTTGAATGGACCCAGCACGTTATTTTTATTTTTCATGTACCTTCTCTAAATTTGGGCTATTATAGATAAAATGGGTGTTAACATGTGCATGCGGCCAACAGCCCGCCTTTGTCATTCATGTGTCTCTCAAAGCCATGGTGTAGGTCTCTCTTGTGTGAATGCTGATGGGAGGCATGGCAGGGACACATAGAGGGGAGGTATGTTCTACTTCTGAAGAAGTAACAAAAATGTTTTCCAGAGAGGTTGTATAAGCAGGGTGTGAGCTTGGAATGCACCCTAGGAGCCAGATGGGTGCTTTCTAGAACACAAACCTAGAGCTTACCAATGGGTTAGGGTGGCTGGTCAGGCAGCTCCAGGGATCTTCCAGTCTGCCTCCAGTGCTGGGGTTATGGACACATGCCACATTGTCTGTCTTTTATATGATGCTCCAAACTTGGGTCCTTGTGTTTGCACAAGCACTTACCAATTAAGCAGTCTCTCCAGAGCAGGGTTCTACATTTAAACTTGGCTCAGCAGCGTATGCATTAGTGACCATGGATAATTTATTTGTTTTTGGTTTCTGCACCTGTAAAAGTGAGCATCGTGGAACTGATATAGGGGTTTACAAATGAACTGTGCACAGTGAGGCAGTAAAGGACACCTGGAGAATATACAAGGTTGTTCCAATTCACACACATTGCTGCTTTTCATTATGGTCTGTCCTACAGGGAGAGGACAGAGATTTAAAATGCTCCTTATTGCTCAGTGTCGTTTGAGTTCCCATGTAGTAGGCAGTATGCTTGTATTGTAGGTGGCTTGTATAGAAATGAGTCCTAACTTGATTCCTATTGCTGTGATAAAGACTGTGATCAAAAGCAACTTGGGAGGATAATGAATTTATTTGACTCATGTGTCCCCTTCACAGGCTGTCATCAAGGGAAAAGCCAAAGCAGGAATTGACAGAGAAAGAACCTAGAATTAGGGATTGAACTAGCCTGCCCCGCCCCCTCCCAACTTCCATTGGTAGCTTGCTTTTTATCCAACTCATAACCACCTACATACATGGTGGGCTAGGACCTCCCCCATAGATCATTAATTAAGTAAATCCCACACAGACCTGCCTACAGACAATTAGATGGAGGCATTTTGAGCTGGAATGGACACTGATTAATTCAATCTAATAGATGTAAAGTATTCACTATAAAACACAGACCTAAAATATTAAGATATTATTTTAAAGGGGGCAGGGCAGGGCTGGCCTATTTTAAGCAGGGTACTTTGTTGGTAGAAAAAACAAAACAAAACAAAACAAAACACCAGAATAAGAATCCCACAATCAGGCAGATTCATTATCCATTGTATCTCAGACTGCTGTGGTTTTACAAAATCCCATCCAGTTACTAAAAGGCTTCTATAAAGACCCAGGGCTGGAAGATAACCAGGTCAGTAATTGCGTTATATTTTTAAAACTTCTTGGCATCACTTGCCACAGTTTTAAAAGCATAAAAATATAGAGGGTCATTGTGCGGTCACATCCCTGTCTAGAGAAATTCTCCAAGCACAGTAAGTAGATAGGGACCGAGGACCATGCTTGTATTATGGAAAAAGTAGGGAAAACAGCAATTCCCAGCAGCAGTCAGAGACTGTGAAATCGACCAAGTTACACAAACTATTGATTCATAATCAAAAAAGAGAGCAAGGTTGAAAAAAGAAATCAGTATAGTCTCCCCAGAACACTGGCAAAAGGAGAGGAAATTGCTCTATTAGCAACCTCGTGTACATGGAACAGGATCTTACAGTGAAGCAGGAGGGGGACTATTCAATGACAAATCAAAATCTACTTAATATCTCCCAGGTGCAGAACAGCGAGGACAGGGATGGGGGCAGGTCTGTGGTGATGGTCGGGGGGTGGGGGGGGGGGAGTGGCACCACACCCAAAGCTCCAGTATGGAATCTGGCATTGTTAACGAAAGATGCCACCCTTTATAGCACAATGCCAGGATCTGAAACTATTCCACTAATCTTTGCTCAACATTAAGGAGTCATCAGCTAAGCAGGGAGGACTTCATTTAATCCTCACTAAAGCTGAGTGAGGTAGCCACAGCCCCACTCTCCTTCTGTCACCATGCACCTGACCAGACCGTAAGTGACCGGATGGGAACCTGAGTGGCTTTATTCAACTCCAAAGCTAATCATCTTTACTACTGGGCTGCACAAACGCTCCACAGCCATTCAGAAATGCCTGGGCAGTGAGGGACTGGATAGCTTCCCACAGGAAGGAAGGATGTGAACTTGCAGGAAAACTGGCCAGAGAACTACAGGAGTTGATCACTTTACTCCTAGGCTGGGCAGCTGCTTAGAATGAAGGGACAGGGCACCAATCATGACATTCACAAGTCAGTCCCTACAAGGCATTCCAGTGATATAGAAATGCCATGTCAGACACAGCCCATATATTGTGCCCTTGATGGCCCCGTGTTCCATGAGTCAACAGGTATGCCATACTTGGACCTTACAAAAGCTTGAGTTTTCTTACCTTTATTTGAAGGAGGCCTCATACATATGTTGGTCTCACACACGAGAAACTGGCTTAACAAAGTAGTGACGTGGTAAGACACAACCATACCTTGATTGCAACTCACCTCTACTGGTCCCTCCCTAGGCAATTCAACCTTCAAGTGGGAAAAGACAAGGTAGGTACAAGCAAGAGGTATGGGGTGGCGGGTGGCAGAATAGGGCTAGCTAGAGGGAAGCCCACGGAGTTACGCAGAAATGGAAACTCCTGGTATGGAGAATCCACAAGTTTCAACATACATATTGTGTGTGTGTGTGTGTGTGTGTGTGTGTGTGTGTGTGTGTGTGTGTGTGTGTGTGTGTGTATACTCAGATTCTCAGTATTATTATTCTTTTCCTGTTGTTGTAACAAAATGTCCCTACAAAAGCAGTGTGAGGTAGAGTTTATTTGGGCTCGAATTTCCAAAGAACAGCTCCTACACTACAAAGGTAGTGACAAGAGGAGACGGCAATGAAATCTGTTGTTCTATTCCCTTCCCGCTTTTTATTCAATCCAGGAGCCCAGCCCATAAACCCTGCCATTCTCATTTAGGGTGTGTCTAACTACTTCAAATAATCTAAATAAGAAAAACCCTGACCAGCATCCCCAGAGGCACCATTCACAGGTTATTCTAGGTCCTGCACAGTTTGACAAATTATTGGCCATCACAGCCTCTTAGGGAGGAAATGTCTGCATTAGGCTTCAGGCAAGAATCAGGGTATTTCTGGTCAGGAGCTCAGTGTTAATGACTCAGCTATACATATTAAATAGGCTGTCTCCAAATAAAAACGGAAACAAAACAAGGTTATATATCAATCAGTTGGCAAAAATGCCACCAGCAGAGGCTAGACAAAACCTAATCCTGACTTTCTTCTAAGAGCAACATTGCAGTACTCACTAAGGCAGAGTTCAAAGAGACTGTATCATGACAGTCAGAGGGAAATTACCTGGGACAAGGAAGAGGCCAGCTGTGGGAGAAGGCAATGGGGTTCAATCTGATAGATGTGTATTTTAAGCATGTTTGAAAATGTTCAAAGAAGCTGGGGGTGTGGCTCAATTGGCAATGAGCTTGCCTGGCATGCATGAAGTATTAGCTTGGATATTCAGAACGACAGGAACTAGGTATGGCAGTGCACACATGGAATCTGAGCATTTGGGAGGTAGAGACAGAAAGATCAGAAGTTCAAGGATATTCTCAGTTATATAGAGGGTTGAGGCTACCCTGTGCTACATAAGATCCTGGGGGAAGGAGTGGAGGGGAGCCACTACAAGGAGACAGAGACAACTTATATTTTTTTACATCATCAATATAATGACAAGAGCCTTTTTAGGAGTTAGCTACCATTAATAAAAGCAATCAAGGAGCTAGAGAAGTGGCTCTGCAGTTAAGAGCACATACTACTCTTACATAGGTTCCCAGTACCCATGTCTGACAATTCACGAACACTGTGCCTCCAGCTCCAGGGGATCCAGCACCCTCTCTGGCAGCCAAGGGTACTACACTCATGTGTACAAACCCATACTCAGAGAAACACACACACACACATGCGCAAGTTTAAAATAAAATATTTTATTTTTAGGAAAGGATCAGCTGTGAGTTAGATAGATGTATCAGTGACAAAAACCACTGGCTCATCTTGCAGAGGACCTGGGCTTGGTTTTCTGCACCCCCAAGGCAGCTCCCAACTGCCTGTAACTCCAGTTCCAAGGGATTTGGACTCTTCTTGCCTCCAGGAAACTGAGACACACACATGGTGCACAGGAAAACATGCAGGAAAGAAGCTCAAAGACATAACATGGAAATAAACATATCTTAAAAAACCCATTTTAAAAGAAATAAACTGAACTCCCTGACTGCTCACCGAGAGAGATTGGGACAAACAACTACAGTGCTCAGTTCCTAATGGCCTTTTTTTAAATGAAAGAAACCTATACTCACAGGAGAAACCGCTGATTTCAGGGCTAGTGAGCAGTGCAAGATGAGTGTAGCACATCTGTGTCAGAAAGTAAAATATTGATCAAATAATAATAATGAAAGAGTATCTAAATCACATAAAAACCAATTTAAAGGGGGCTCCCACTGGTTAGATTAATATCTTCAACAATGGGATAACGACAGAAACAGATTATAGCTTGTGAATAAAATATGAAAATGCGCATCCATATCAATAAAAATAAATGAATACATAAAAAGGCAAGTTCAGCGAGAAATGGGTCTCTATGTAGTTTCAAAATATGTCCTTGCAAAATACTTAGAACAGGAAAAATAATAACCATACTGAGGCAAAACTAACCCTTCCTCAATCAAGTGACACAGTGAAGAGGGATGACAGCATAAGTCTAGAGTCTATACCAAATGGCAGTGCTAAAAATAGCACAACATTAGCCTGGGACATCCCTGCCATGAATGTGTCTATGATTTAGACACAGCCTGAATACTTCCCCAAGGGCTTGGGTGTTGGCAGCTTGGGATTCCCCTGTGGTAGTTGTGTGAGAATCTGTCTTTTTTCCGTGTGTGTGTGTGTGTGTGTGTGTGTGTGTGAGAGAGAGAGAGAGAGAGAGAGAGAGAGAGAGAGAGAGAGAGAGAGGGAGAGAGAGAGAGAGAGAGAGAGGGGGGGAGGGAGAGGGAGAGGGAGAGGGAGAGAGAGAGAGAGAGGGAGAGGGAGAGAGAGAGAGAGAGAGAAACTGGAGCTTGACAAGCTGTCCAGCAAGCCCCAAATATCCTCCAGTCTATGCCTCCCCAGCACAGGAATTCCGGGAACACCTTCATGGCTGGCTTTTTACATAGGTGCTGGGATCTGAACTCAGGTCCTCAAGCTCACAAAGCAAAGCACTTTAATCACTGAACCATCTTTTCCAGCCCTCATTCATTTTATTAGCATACACCATACAAAATAACCAGCTTCACTATAAAAATTTCATACATGACGATAATATATTTTAATGCTAATTTCATATTCCAATTATGCTCATCTGTCTCTCTTCCCTCCTCCAACTGACCTCCTTCCTCTTGTCAAATATTGTGGGAGTCTTAAAGAGGCACAGCCTGTGGGTCACTAAGGGGCTTCCCTGGGAAGAAACTGGAGTTCTCTTGGTGAGCTATCACAGGACCATAGCAGAGTGTCTCTGTTTTCCTCATTATGTAACCCCTCCCCACTCTCCAGTCCTCCTATCTTTATGTCATGTGTCATGTATGACATGTTTCAGCTACAGAGGTATCTGTTAGCATCATCACTGTGCTACGACTTCTGAATACAACACTGGGATAACTGAACATCTTTTGTCTGTAAACTGCCTAGCCATGGGGTTTTATTACAGGGGTGGAAAATGAACTCACACAGATATATGATGCCTCAATTCAATAACAAGTAAAGTTACAAACCAAAACTGATGGCTATTCTACAAAACAGCCTTTCTTCATAAAGAGTGACACCATAAAAGATCAGCAAAGACCCTTTCCTCAAGAGTCCAGGGACTGTAGGAAACTGAGGTCAAGTGCAATCCATGGTTCTCAGCCTCATTGGTTTGCGCTAAAGGACATCACTGGGGTATTTGGGGACATCAGATGGCTTGTGAGAGTTGGAAACCAGTAGCTTTGATGATCGCACTGTGGTTATAACCCAGGATGTCCATTCCTAGGAGATACTTGCTAACATCAAAGCAATTGCAGGTAACTGTACACATGGTCATTAACTTAACATGAAAGGTCCAGGAAGAGCTGTCCCCGCTACACTGCAAGCTCCTTTAAAGTGCAAGATTGCATTACAAACTTCCAATGTGTTCTTAAAGGGTTACATATCAGAGGATGAAAAATGCAAGGGAGGATGCTCAGAGAAATAATTCAGCTTTCCCCACAACTACTGCAAAATCGACTCCTCTCACAAGCCCTGAAGAAAACTGCACTGCTCTGCCCTCCCTGATGAGCTGCAAAGCTGGGACAAAGCCTCTGAGAGCACAACGCCCATGTTACCCTTGAGACTCCTCATCTGACTTCTACTCAGCACTCCACTGGAACCTGTGCCAACCAAGGTGACATGACCTCCTCCCTGCTGAAGCAGACACACACTTTCCAATCCAGACCTGTCCCCACAATAATGGGCAAATGTGGCACTTGAATAGCCTGTTCTCTTTGACCCCAGAGGAGCCCTAACAGACTCTGCCTTTCTGAAACATGGTTTTCCTTATGTCCTCTCCTAGTCTCCCCTTTCTTCTACTCTACACCCTAGCCTGCTCCCTCCTCAACCCCATTGCTGTAAAGCTGCAGACAGAAGCCATAACTCTCTTGGAGTTCTCATCCAAGACACTCCCTGGTGCCCCACGATCTCTTATAGGCATAACAAATTCATCTCGGTCAAAATGGAATGCATTACCTCTGCCCTGCCCTGACTCCCTCCAAGCCTGCTCCTCTCCTGGGTTCCTAATCACCATGGCACCAACATGCACATATCTGCCAAGGGCAGAAATATGAGAAGCATGATTGACACAATCTTCTCCCAAGTCCCCATATCTTACCAACCATATTCTGACAACCTTAGCTCCTATACATCTCCGACTTGGCCCTCTTAAATTCTCACCTATTCAAATCATCAGAGTGGTTTCCAGCAGGCCTCCACATCTCTCCCCTTATGCTGCTTCACTGCCTTCTCTACCTCTTAGCCAATGGGCTCCTGGAAATTAAATCTGTCTAGAGCTTGTTTGGCTCTGACCGTTGAGTAGACACCCACTGTTTTAGAGGTTTATCTAAACCCATTACTATATATGACAAGATGTATCATCTCAAATCTTCTACACCAACCTACTAAGAATGTTTTCTTTTTCCATCATCTTCCAGTAAAGCTCACAGCAGAGTGCTCCATAAATACATGCCACATGATTGAATGAATAATGGATGAATGGATGAGTCATTTAGATGAAAGGACGCCAGACCAACTTAATATTAAACACAAACTCCAATCTTGAGGTTCACTCAAGTTTTAAACACACAATGTACATCACTAGCAAATTCTTGACAAAAGTACTGAAATTTACACAACATAATTAGTAGTTTGGGTTCAAGATGATAGAGGTTACACACAAGAAGGGGAGCTCACACTTGCTCAGTATCTAGCAAAGACCAAATACAAAGCTGGTTCAATTCACAGTGTGTATACTTGGGCATGCTCACAGTAGAATGAGAAATAAGAGGGAGGCAGACCTACTCACATCCCCAAATACATACAAGAGCTGGGCAGTATAGGCTGTCAGCTTTTCCACACATGACTGGGGTAAATCCTAAGCAATGAAGACCAAGTCAGAGCCAAATACAAACAGGAACCATGAATAGAGCTTCTTAGCACATGGCATCAAAGAACCATTACAAACCCTTAAAACAAAACAAAACAAAACAAAAAAAAACTTGTAATATTTTCTGTAACATTCCTGTAAGACACAGACACCCTTGGGTTTTGCTATAGTGCTGAGAACCCCACCAGAGGTCATCCCCTCTATTTAAGGGATTGCTGGGAAGTCAAAGGATATAAGAGTCGGGAGGAAAATGCAAAGGCAACAGAATTAGGATCATTTTAGCTGGAAACCATCACTGTGATGGAACCCATAATCTCATTAAGAGGCGCAGGGTGGGCTACATCATCCTTTCAAGCCTGAGTGAAACGTCCTGATGTGAGGGTGACAAATAAAAAGCCACCATGGCTTCTGTGACCTCATGCCTACTCTGATGCCCATTAAGCATTAGGAGAGATGTCTTCCCTGGAGGAAAGAGAACAGTGAATAGAAATCCAAGGGCATTTGAAGGGTGGGAGAAAGCCCCACACGCACAAACAGAAGCAACATCCTAGAAACCAGGCATCAGGGGTAAGAAAATGATTGCTCTGTGTAGCGGTATGAGCAGCTTAAGCCTAAGAAAATCACAGATAGGAGATGTCTTTAAAATTTTAGTCTTTCAACTGCAAGCTCCTGTAAAATCAAAAACAAATCAACTACTTTTTTTTACCCTAAGAGAGAGAACCAGGGCACAGTCAAAATCTGAACCAAATTCCAATAGTATAAATAAATCAATGTCCAACATCTGGGATTCACTCACCATCTTCTGGGTTCCTCCACAGGGTTACTTCTCTGGATCTAACGATCTTTAGTACACATAGCTTGTCTTTCAGACTTGGACAGACTCTACTCCAGAGCTTCTGCTGTTCTTGGTGGCCATCCCATGGTACTGGCATCTCCAAAATGCTGAGATCTTCTGCTTCAACTAGGCTATGCCTTCACTAATGGCCTCTTTTAGCCTTTCAGAATGCTAAGCCTCTGCTTCTTCCTATAACCCTCTCATGCCTTTAAATCCAGTACACCTTGGGTAACCAAACAAGTTGAGATGCCAGCTCAAGGCACAACTTTGATCACCTTTTGGGACACAGTTTTTGTGTGGTGACACTCAGGAAACAACTTAAAATATATCACCTCAGTGATGCTGGTTTCTTCTTAACACCACTAATTTCTCAGCTCCAGCTAACCAGCATCAATGACACCAGTATAACAAGGGTTTCACTTTCGTGATTCTGGTCTCTTGTTAATCACAGCAGATTATTCAGCTCCAGCAGACCAGACAACATAGATTCATAACACAAAAGGCCTGAGACAGCCTTTCCTTCCCTCTGAAACTTCACAAGAAGACCACTATCATCTGCACTGCTCTCAACATTAAAAAAGAAAGACTTATTTGTGTCTTTCATGTATATGAATGCTCTGTCAGCATGTATGCCTGCACAATAAAAGAAAGCATGAGATTGTGAGCAGCCATGGGGTTGCTGGGTTTGAACTCAGGACCTCAGAAGAGCAGCCAAGTGCTCTTAACCACTGAGCCATCTCTCCAATTTCATCAACCTCCTCTTAACCTTCTTACCTTCAAAGCTCTGATTGAACACCCGACTGAGCTCTCAATTCTCAATGGCTCTTCTAGCACAAACGTTCCATCTTTCAACACTCCTCCCCAAAATATGGCCAGGTTGGACAAAACAATATCCCACTCCTGGTTCCAACTTGTCTTAGTTTGGATAACTATTGCTGTGATGAAACACAGTGACCAAAAGCAAGTTGAGAAAGAAAAGGTTATTTGACTTACACTTCCATATCACTGATCAGCATCAAAAGATGTTAGGACAGGAACTCAAAAGGCGCACGAAACTGGAGGCAGGAGCTGGTGCAGGGGCCATGAAGGACTGCTGCTTATTGGCTTTGTCCAGCCTGCTTTCTTATAGAGCCAAAGACAACCAGCCCAGGGATAACACCACCCACAAGGGGCTGGACCCTGCCCACATCAATCACAAATTAAGAAAATGTTCCTATAGGCTTGTCTACAGCCAAATCTGTGGTGGCATTTTCTCAGTTGAGATTCCCTCCTCTCAAAAGATTTAAGCTTGTGTCAAGTTGACATAATTCTATCCAGCAAAAGATGGGAATAGGATCTTAGAGAACGCACAAAAAAAAAAAAGAGAAAAAAGAAAAAAAAAAAAAAGAAAGAAAGAAAGAAAAGAAAGAAAGAAAAAAGAAAGAAAAAAAGGAAAAAGATGAAAGTCACAAAGGAGGTGGGGTCCTAGGGACAATGTCACCACTCCAGAGATGAGGAACACTATCTTACTATGCAGAGTCTGATTGTTAATATTGATGTCAACATGACAAGATCTAGGAGACAAACCTTTGGTTATTTGTCTGTGATGGAATTCCTAGACTGTGGTAATCATGGTGAGAGGAGCCACCAAAATTTAGGCAATACCATTGCATGGGCTAGGATTTTAGACAAAAGGGTACAGATTAGCTGAGCAGCAACCTCTCTTATCTCTGACTGTGTGAGTAATGAGACGAGCTGTCCTTATACTCCTGTTGCCATGCCTTATCAACACAGTAGAGTGAACAAACTATGAGCCAAAATCAACCCTTCCTTATCAAGTTGTTTTTCTCAGATGCTTGGTTGCTTTTGTCAGACATTTTGTGACAGCAAGAGGAAAGATAACCACAATTAGGGAGGATAGCATTAGCTCTATTCTTTACAACCAGGAAATAAGCAAATAAAGGTCCACCCTTGCAAAGATCTACAAATCTTCTAATTGCTGGGGTTGGGATCTGAACCCAAGTCTACCTAATTGTAAGATCAATGATGGTCTATTTAAGTTTCACTTCTGGTACTTATTTCTGAGTGTCTCTACCTCCTCCAAGAAGGTGGTAGCAATGGCAGCTGAGTCTGAAGAGGAGAAGGGGTGCAGGGAGAGAGTGTTGATCAACTGCACTAATCGACTCTGTGGAATGCAGTGTTCAGGACATTTGCCAGCAAGACCAGTCAGCAAGGCAGGGTCACTGACTCTCTACTAAGTCAGAACAAATAGTGCTTTAAGGGACACTGAGGAACAGTATTTTGACTGACCACCTTGTGTGAAAGATAGTCAGTCCTCACTGTCTTTTAGGTCTCATTCCTCTGTCACAGCACATGGAAATTCTTGCCCTGTCATTGAAGCACGTTACTGTGGCAGGTTTATCGCCAAAGAGGAATTTCATGAGGCCAGAAGCGTGGCAAGCACCCGACTGGCTCACCAATGCACTGAGAATTACAGACCTAAATTTTCCATGTATCCATCTGATGGCTTTGTTGCTTGGCTGAGACTCCAACAATGAGATGAGTAGATCTGATTTGGAACTCATCACCGGAAGAAGGGCAAAGCATGGCCATCCACTATAAGCAAGATTTGTTTGTGTAAGATGCATAGTGTTTGAACCCATATATCAGGTCCTGGGCTCCTAACTGAAGAACCTACTACAGCAGAAGCCAAAGAAACTAACCTTGTTCTAGGAGGGTGAAATGGAAGCTCACTGAAAAATAATTCCTCTAAGTCTTAGATGGATTCTGGGAACACCAACTTCTGGCTCTAATTCCCCAAGAGCCAATGCTGTGTCCAACACAGGAAATATTAACAAAAACTAGGAGCTTGCGACTTCTACTAGATTATTAAATTTGTAAAACATTAGGTATAAAATACTTAGCCACAAAAGATAAAGAAACAAACTCAATTTATTTAATTACATTTTTGGGTAATACCATTTAGGCTAGGATAATTCATATAAACTATACTATCACTCAAGTTTTATAAACCTAAATCTACAGTATAATATGTCTCATTCATAAACATGAGATAACTTGACCTACTTTCTAATACATTCCACTCCTTCTTGTCTGCATTAATCTGTGGCGACATTTTAAAAGGAGCTCTAATAATTTCCATTATACGAAGATGCACTTTTCATTTACATCAACTTTGGATCCTCCTCCCCCAATTAAAAACAAACAAACAAACAAAAAAACCCTCTGTATTCTCAACAGTAAAGCTACAAGGCAGCTTCTCCAGAGAGCTCACCTCTGAATGGTATTCAGAAAGCTCGATTTCTAGACAGGAGAAGGTAGAAGAGAGACAAAAAGGATGGAAGATTAACACCCCAAGTCCACACAACATAGAAGAGTGGGTTTACATGTTCTCTGCATGCCATCTGTACAAACTTACACAACATAGCTTTGAGAAATAAACTTCATACCCCATAATATAATGAGCTACATGTTTCCTAATACCTCCCAGCCTCAGATAATAAAAACAGAAAAGAAATCTCATTTGTACTTCCACAGGATGCTTCCAGGCGCAGCCTCCAAGCCACTGGCAGCCTGCTAAGCCTGGGCTCCAGGCCCCAGATGAAGACAACCTTTTCACCAGGGACCTCTGCGTTTAAGAATTTCCTAGGTTCCCGAATGCCTAGAGCTGAGATTGGCAGAATATGGCGTATACACTAAGAGTTGTTTTTACTCCCCTCACTCTCCCCACAACAGACACACTCTTCCTTCTCTTGTGATACTGGAGATCAAACCCTGAGGGCTTCAGCATGCTAGGTAGGCACTCAACCACAGACATATCTCCAGTCCCTAGTTGTTACATTTTCTAACAGTGATGGAAGAAAACAAAAACAAAACACCCCCAAAAACACCCCCAAGAATAATTCACAATGCAAACAAATATAACAAATTCAAATTTCTTGCCCACAAATCAAGTTTATTTGGAATAACACCACACCTATTTATGAACTGTCTGCACTTGCTTTTTGTGTTCCAACAGCAGGGCTGAGTGGTTGCAACCCAGTCAGTAATGTAAAATAGTTACAGTCTAGTCCTTTCTGGGACAGGTCTGCAGCATAGAATCCTGTCCACACAGGGCCATTACTCTAGCCAACGTTCTAAAAACCTGACTTACTCCTAGTTAAGGACTTAACATCTGCACCACTGGAACACTCTGCTCCTTCCCTCACCCTAGTACTCCTCTTTCTCCACAACTGAAGAGTCTTGCATCTGCTGACAGCCAACAAGGAATGCACATAGTTAACTACCATCAGGTTACAAAAGAAAAACGCAAAAGAGCTTGGGAGGGCCCAGGGCTGTTGCCAAAGACTATTTGGAACAGCACAAGGTAAAAGCAACCCAGATGTCCACCCACAGGACACAGGCCAGACAACCCAGAACAAATCTACAGGATGGAGGACGCAGGAGCTACAGGGAGTGGGAGATGAGCTCCACATGGAGCTGTAAAATAAGAACCAGGACAGGCGAAAAGACAAAACAAAGGGAAGAAATGCATGTGATGCATGCTGGTGTTGGTGACCACCTTAGAAAGGGACTACAGGTAGGAGAGCATACATATATTTGCATATGTAGGAATGCTCAAGTAAAAACCAATAACACTTTGAATTGCTATCCATGGGATCCTATGGGATAAGGGGAAACAGGAGTAGGTGGATGGGATAAAGGTAACACCTCCTGCTATGTGGCCCCAAATTCACATGATAAAACCTAACTCCAAAGCATTTCAGGTGGGAGTTTGCTGAATGGGCTCTGTCACAAGGTCAATGGGACTAGTGCTCTCACAAAAGAGGCCTCAAAGAACTCCTCTACCTCTTCTGCCATGGATTCACGGGCCAGCCATCCCAGCATATTGGACAAGCTCCAGGCTAGCCAAAGTGGATGGCATCTGAGAAACAACACCTGAAGTAGTCCTCTGGCTTCCAAATGCATCAACAGACATGAACACAAACACACATGTACAATTGCACGCATATACACAAAATAAAGTAAAACAGATATTTTTAACTTTCTTCCATGTATTCTTTGTGTCTTTCACATCATGCATCCCAGTCCCATTCATTTCCCTTCCCTGTGTGTCCACCCTCTGCCCTTGCAGCCCACTCCTGCCTGCCCCCCAATAAAATATAAGAGAGAAAGAAAAAAGGGAAAAAAAAATCTCATCATGGAAGCTGTAGTATGACAGAATGAGTCACACAGGAAACCCTTGGTCCATATATCTTTACTTGCAAGTGCCCACTGCAAAAAGTCATGAGTAACAACAGAAATCTCTGAGAATGGAAAGTAAAATCAAACCAGTATTTCAAGTGTCTTTCCAACAAAGACCATTGTGTGAGGAACATAAAATAGACCAGGATAGATTATATATGGTCTCATCATACTGGGTTGTAGAGCACAGAAGGATGGATGCAGGCTAATGCAGCTGTGTAAAACCCTTGCATGCTAAATTTCCATGTTTTCTGCATTCATACAGCTCCAGGTCTGTGCCCTGAAAAGATCCACAGCAGTCAAGGCACCTCCTTTTCTCAAAACTGTGGCCTCTAAACACCGAGAAAAAAAATACAGGGTCCCTGGAGACAAAGCAGAACCAGGGCTAGTCAAGAAATGGGATTGTGATGTCTGCTGCTGCCGTCACAGCAGGACATGCATACAGGTACAAACTGTGCGAGTGTCATTCCGAAGACAGCGAGAGTCAACTTGGCTCAGCTTCCATGGCTAAATGATGAGGCTGATTGAGCATCAACAGAAACATTAAATTGAGACATATGAACTATATTCAGACTAAAGCTTCAGTGTTGTCACTATGTGGGTGTGCATGTGTGTGACACAGAGAGCAATACATATAGGTATGTAGTGTATGAGTGCCTGTATGCACATGTGTGTGAGTGAAATTTGACTGTGAGTATTATATGGAGGTCAAGGGAAGGCTGCAGCTGACCTACTTTATCACTCTCCACCTTATTCTCTCCAAGCAGGGCCTCCCATTGATCCTATCCCTCGCCGCTTTTCAGTTCAGTAGGTCTAACAGGACAGCAAGCCCTGAGTTCCTCCTGTGTCTCATGATCCTCACCTCATAGCACTGGGGTTACACGCACAAGGGCCATGCTTTTGGCTGGGTGTTGGAAATTCATAGTGCAGAGAAAGCACTCTTACCTACTGAGCTATCTTCCCATCCCCCTTAAGCAATTCTTAAATGTGACATTTGTCTAAAAGGGGTATTTGCTCTGTGTGCTGAATTCAGTGCGCCCCTCCTAGTAAGGCCTGAAGCTACCACACTGAAATCTTGCTACTGTTGGAGTATGCCCTTGCCCAGCCAGGCCCGGATAGCCCCTCTCAAAACTTCATTCCAGGTGGAGATGCCCATGTTCTTTATCACACAGACACTCACAGCAACGGAACACAAAAGTGTCTTTCTTCTGGAGACCTATTCCATTCTCTCTTCCTCTTTCTGTTCACTGTTACTCAGAGACCCCATGCTCTGCAGTGTGTTGTCAACATAAGCAAAAGAGAACAACACGCACAGCATCCCATCCTCTGAGGCTAATTTCTTACGTACATCTGTGAGTTTGCTTCCTCTGAACCCGGCCTTCAGGGAAGGGAGGACATTTGGAGAACAGTCCCCCGCTCTGGCTGTAAGTGCTGAGCCCATGAGCCTGCTGCCAGCTGTCCACAGGGATAGGATAGCAAATGAGCTGAGAGTCCTGTGCAATCTCAGCACCAAGAGCCAGACATCATACATCAGGGAGACTGAATCATCCCTCATCTCTCTGAGCTAAATAAACGAAAGAAAATATGGTGTGTTGAGTCCAGTAGTAAAAATGACGTTAAATTTCATCTATTTCCTTCTTTTGATAAGGCAGTTTAGAATCTGTCCCAGGTAACTAGGAACCTAGAAATTCTTGAGGCTGGGCTCAAAGTAGCTTGGCAGTGGGAGGGGGCTGGAAAGACTAAGTACAGAAACAGCTGCTGACAAAGCACTTTTGCCATGTTCCAGAAGGGCGGGTGGCTGCTCCTCCTCTCCGTTCAAATCATCACAAGAACAGATTGGAAATGGATGCTTCCCAAAACCAGGCCAGAGCAGGGTTCTTTAAAGGGAGCTCCAGGACAAGCGTGAGAAGCTGGGTGGACTCTTGGAGCAGGTGAGGACAGAAGTCTGCGTTGGAAAGCATGGAAAATCGATCATGGATAGCGATGGTGTTTCCAGCCTGTGAAGCCATAGCACACCACCATGCCCAGGCCACCCCAGAATCTCAGAAAGAACTCAGGCTAGGGTACTCTTGATTCACTCACATATAGTTAACGTCTCTCTGTGTGTGACAATGGACACAACACCTGTTCTGCATGGGGGCTGTGAGCACTTCAGGAGATACCAGGCTTCTAGGACCTCTGTGTTTAACACCTCTGGTCCCTACGTGATGAATTTTAAGTATTAGGTTCTTGCTTTCCCCTTCCCAAAACCTGGACTGTAACTCAGTATGGGAAGGTGCTTCCCCCAAATACCAGCACTTGCCCAGCGGTGAGCTGAGGCAACCCTCTCAGACCCAGAGTCGGGGCAGTGAGATCTTCAGAAACAAAGTGACTTTCTCTCCAAGGAGATTGGGAGACAGAACCTAGGAAACTAGAGACTGCATTCAAGACTGCTGGTACAGTGTAAAAGCTCCACTTAGCCACGCTCCATTGAAGGGAAAGGGCATTAGGCTACTACCCGAGCATCTCTGATGGGGACAGTATTTACTTAATTATATTAAATGTTGCTTACTGGCTTTTAACATTAAGAACCAAGAGCTAAAGCGCACAAGCCTAACTGCAATTAAAGAACAGAACAAAAAGGTAATGGGATCCAGCTCAGTGATAGAGGGCTTGCTAAGCATACTTAAGACACTAGAGTCAATCACTACTCCAACAAAACTCAGCAAACAAAACTGTCACACATTACCAATCCTAAGAATGTAAAATTAAAGATATAACTACCTAAAATTGAAAATTTCATAGGATGGGTTGGTGTAAACAAAGAAATAGCATGGAAAAGACAAGAATGAGGAGAGAGGGAGGTCCTGATGAGCCTAGAGAGGATGCCGGGTGAGTTGATAAGGGGTTAATTACAAGACACACAGACACAACCCTTAAAACTGATGAAGTGAGGGGCTGGGGAGATACTTGTTGTATGAGTATCATGACCCAGTTTCATGCTCAGAAACCATGTGAAAAAGCCATGTGTGGTAGCCCATAGTTGTAATGTCAATGCTGGGGAGATAGCAATAGGCAGATCACTGGGGCCAGCCAACCTAACACTGAGTTCCAAATCAGAGGGAGTCTGACTCGCAAAGTGAGGTAGGCAACACTTGAGAAACAAAACCTGAGCTGACCTCTTGCCTTCACACACATACACATGCACTTGAACCCACCCACACGCCATCTCTAGACAGATAGACATCCGTCACTAATAATGTGAAAAGAGAAACAACATATTATGTATACATGTGAAAAATCACAAAACACATGAACAATATTCACAAAAAAGCAGCAGTTGCTTCTGAGAAGCAGGACCACACAGGCTGCTGTTACTGCAGGCCTGTGTGACTAAGTCCAGGTAAGACACCACTATTTTTTCATCAGCTTTTCTGAAGTGCTTCCTATTTTTAGCTATTTGTATGTAATGATTTGACTTATAACAATTTTCAATGAATTGTTTTTTATTTATTGTTTTAATCCACATGTATTTCATTATATATACATACATATATATATATGTATGTATGTGTACACACACACACACACACACACACACACACACACACACACACACACACACATACACACACATTATAAAATAATTGCACGGAGTTGTCAGCCTCTTGATATGGATACTAAATTGAACTTGGGGCTTCTGCAAGAGCAGTGTATGTTCAGCCTCCTCTGACTCCTTTGAATATGGTTTTCTAGGTCCTATTTATTTCACATACTTACCTTATTTATTTATTTATTTGCTCATTAGTTGTGCGTACATGTTTGTGTATGACCTGTGTATGTGAGTGCAGGTGTGCAAGCTTGCCACAGGCTGCATGTGAAGGGGAGATGTCAACTTGCAGAAGGCAATTCTCTCCTTTTTCCTGTTGAGACAGGGGCTGTCTTACTGTTCCTGCCTAGCTACATGCTCCAGACCAGCTAGGCTGTGATTTCTCCTGTCTCCACCCTCCCATTTCTCTTGGAGTCCTGAGATTACAGATGTGCCCTGTCACACCCAGCTCTTTGGGTAGGTTCTGGGGACTGAACAAAGGCTGTCAGTTTTGCAAGGACAAGTGCTTATACTCCCCAGGACACCTTGCCAGCCCTCTTCAGTCTTTTGTTGTTCCTGTTGTCTTTTGGACTGATGTAACCTACTTTGTCTACTACTGCTATTTTTATCTTTGCTTTGAGATTCATGTCCCAAACCCCATTGTTTAGAACAATGTCTCAGAGCCTCTTTCACTGTTTCCTTCTAGTAATTTCACAGACTCAGGTCTTTAAGCCCTTTTGAAGTCCTGGGGTTTTGAATCTAGGGTCTCAAAATATTTATATGCACTCTACCCACTACCCTCTACCCCTAGTCCCTAACACATTTTTGATTGACCTTTGATGTGACAAGAGGTAAAGGCATGATCTCATATATCTGTATTGTGTACTTATATTCACTTATCCTAGAATCAATTATTAGAGGGGCTGAGAGATGTTTCAGTGGTTAAGAGCACTGGTTGCTCTTCCAGAGGACCCAGGTTCAATTCCCAGCACCCACATGGCAACTTACAACTGTTTGTAACTCCAGTTCCAAAGGATAGGACACCCTCATGCCAATGCACATAAAATAAGACTATATTTTAAAAATCAACTATTAAAGAGACTGCCCCTTTCCTATTGTGTGTTCTTGGCACAACTGTCCAAATCAGTTGACCACAAATGCATAGATTTCTGGGCTTTCTATTCTGTTCATTGTTCTATCTGCTATTAATTCATTACCATATTTTTTGTTCAATATTGGTTTGTACTATAAGTTAAGTCAGGAAGTGGGGTCCATTTAAATTTATTCTTTAAGCTCAAGATGGCTATATGAGGTGTACTGTGATTCTATTTTTAAGTTTCCCATTAAATGTGTAATTAGAGAGAGAGAGAGAGAGAGAGAGAGAGAGAGAGTGTGCATGCACACACATGTGCGTGTGCACGCGTACTCAAACATGCTCCCCAGTGCTCAGAGATCAAAAGAGAATGTCAGCTCCCTAGAAGCAAGGGTGACAGGCAGTTGTAAGTGACCTGACATAGGAACTGAAGCTGGGTCCTCTGGAAAAGCAGCAAGCTCTGAACAGTTGAGTTACCTCTCCAGCCCAATGTTTCACCTCCTGTTTTGTAAGCCATTTGTATGCAACAGTTGGACTCAACTGTCTTTAAGGTCCCAATGGGACCACTGTTTACATCAGAGCAGTGGAATTTTCCTTCAGCTATTGTCAACATATTCAGATATTGATATATTCAGATGTTGTATGTGACTATTAAGTCACTTTTCAGTTCTGCAAATACACTATTTTTTTTTATAGATTTGGAAAGCTAATTCTCATGATCAATTTGAAGTTTTTAAGTTTTACAGCTAAAGAGTGGTCTCTTACATTTGTACATGTATGTATGTATGTACATGTTCTGGTGTCTACACGTGTGAAGGCTAGCCGGCCACTGAGCTCCAAGATCCATCTCACTAGTGCTGAGATTACATGTCTACCTGGATTTTCATGTGGGTGTTGGGGATCCAAACTCAGGTCCTCATGAGGCCTCTTTATGGCCCTAAAGACTAAATTCTTTATTAAAGGTTCATGTTCCAAAGAGTAATATGCAAATGCAGGTAAAATTACTCATTTAAAAAAAGTCATCGATTCCATAAAATCCAACCAATTGTTAGAAAATGTTCCAATTTTGAGTTCTCTCTTAGGATTTTTTTTTTCTTTCTTTACTTCAAAAGAAAAATATGGGCAGACATAATAGCCATAAGTTCAAGGAAATGGTACACCCTGTTAGATTGTGGGTTAATCTTTGTTTATTCATATTGATTAATTTAGATTGTGTGTACATGTATCTGCATACGTGTGTAGATACACACATGCCATAGTGTGTGTTGAGGTCACAGAACAATATACAGGAAACCTTTCATTCTGTGGGTCCTGGGGATTGCATTTTGATTATTAGTCTTGATGTAAAGAGCCTTTTCAAATTGAGCCCTCTCAATGGGATGTTGATCAATCTGAAAGCTGAGGCTTCTTTTGTTTGAAAGCATGTAGTGGGAGGGCAAGCAATGGAATGGTGGCCCAAGTCACCAGGAAAAGTAACCCAAAGTACTAAACAGATGGAGCATAACTGATTTCATTTTTAATGAAGAAAAGGAAGCATGGGAAAAGAAAAGGAAACTTGTCATTGCTGATGGCATAGCTTTTAAGTGACTGGTATAGAATGCCAAGTATCTGATCAAACTAAAAATTTCCCAGAGAGCCCAAAACAATATTCTTTTGTTTCTTTTGAACTTAAGATAGCTATTAAAATATTTTTATATATAGTGAACAGAGATAGTTAACAGATTGCATTGACACTGAAATCTAGAATTTATCATGAGCCATTAAATAGAAAACTAAACCAGTCACTTATCATTCCCTACTCTATCCATCCATATCTCTCTCCTCACATACATGCACATACACTTGCATGCTTACATGGGACCCTTAGAAACACCACGCTGATTTTTGTGGGGTGGTTGTCTCCAATTATTAACCATTCATCCCTACAAACTCTTATCCAGAATGTCCTGCTCCTCTGAAAAGCTATTGAACATGATTGATTGGCTTTGTTGTTCATTCATTAAATTTTATTTTAACCTGGAGTCCAGCTAGCCCTTAAAGCAATTTTCCTTTCCCTGGTTCATGTCAAAATAAAAGCCTCACCCAGCATATACACAATCAGAGATGTTCAGAGTTTAGGTAATCTCTCACATTCCTACAAATTTAAGGCAAGTGCTCCTACTATTGTTTGATATAGCCCTTTTCTATTTATTTATTTATTTATCCCTCCATGGGGAATGTGCTCCCAAAGTTCTTTTTGTGCATCAGGGATATATCCTGGTTCCACTGTCAGAGGTCCCTTAGACTGCTCAGGCATTCTAACTGAGACCCATGTTCTGGGGATATGAGATGGTCCTATGCTGGTTTCCCAGCTATCAATCTGGGGGTCCATGAGTTCCCCCTTGTTCAGATAAGCTGTCTCTCTGGGTTTCTGTAGCCTGGTCTTGACCTCTTTGCTCATCACTCCTCTCTCTGTGCAACTGGATTCCAGGAGTTCAGCTCAGTGTTTAGCTGTGGGTATCTGCTTCTGCTTCCATCAGCTACTAGATATAGCCCTGTTCACCCCTAAAATGGGCAGTGAGTAAATATTCTTGGAGTCAAGCCTGAAGTTTAGTATATAGACAGTAGGCCAAGAGTTGGGGAAAACAGCCACGTAAGACTGTCAAATTTCATACCGAGTTTCTTTGAAGATTATATTTGGATTAGAAACATAAGCCAGAAATCACAGGAGGAAGAACAAAGGACTGATCCACCATGTCCTAAACATCACAGACAATACAGCATCTCAGTACTCTTTAAGTAAGGGAAAGGTGCCAACCTCCCAGGAGGAGCAGGGAGCACCTGGCTGACCCTCATGTGACTTGTCTGTTGTAATCCCAGCCATGACTGCCTCCATTTCCACACAGGCACGCACTCATGCACATGTGCGTGCGCGCGCACACGCGCGCACTCTTTCTCTCTCTCTCTCTCTCTCTCTCTCACACACACACACATACACACACACACACACACACACACACACACAAAACAACAACAACCCACAACAGAAACATAATACTTGTTCTCTACAGTCCTACAGCACGGGGTGCCACCAAGTATACTCCTATCACATCCAATGTCTCAGCGAAGCTCCTCTTTGTCCTGAGGAACTCAGACCTTTGCTGAGAGTTCACAACTCTTGGCTGTGCCCTTGATCTACACCCAGCCTTGAGTTCTTCATACTTGGGGTCACTGGTTCCTGAGAGGCCAGGTGTCAGGGTCACCTCCCTGAAGATCTTGGCAACCCCCCCCCAATATTCACACACATATACACTTCCAAAATAAACAGTCACATGCATTCAAAACAGCTGACAAGAGCTGCTCCACCACATTGGGGAGGGAGCTGCTAAGCCCTTTCATCAGGCTAGTAGGATCGCTGTCACCCTTTCCATCTGCAGTGACTGCAGTGCAGTCCATAGATAATTCCATGTTCATGAAAGTGAACTATTTCAACTTAGGCTCTCGAAAGGACAGTCCCTGCACTTCAGCTTGACGTCTGACCTCTCTTAGTTCAACCAGGCTCACTAAAAGGGCATTTTCTGAATGCAAACAATGTCAACGTAGGTTACACCTTGTTTCCTGTTCAAGAGAGAGGACACGGTTGTTGGGGTGTATACTCTAGGTCCTAGCAATGTCAGCCCTCAGTCCCATGCTGCTAAGTCTTCCACTGATGGTCATGGATTTGCACAGAAAGGGGGAAATCTTGTGAAAAAGTCTGTCATTTCTATAAAGCTAAAAGTGTATTCTATAAAGACAGGCAGGGCTTCACTAGATAGCCCTGGCCAGCTTGGAACTCTCTATGTAGACCATGCTGGCCTTAACTCACAGAGATCTATTTGCCTCAAGTACTGTGATCAAAGGTGTATACCATCACATATTGCCCCTACTCTTTTAGTACCAAAATGATCATTCTTTGTAAGATGATATTAGCAGAGGATAGTATTAGTCTGTGAAAATCTTTTATCATGAAAAATTTCAGACACAAAGTAGAGCTACGTACAAATATATATGGATTCCCACATACCCACTGAGCTTCAACAATCATCAACCTTGTTCATATTCACTGAAAAGATATTGTAAATTGGTCCTAACATAGTTTTTACTATCCCCCTAAAACTTAAAGCACACACACAATCAGCCTGGGCTATCCTACAAATGCTACAGGTGAGGGAGGACAGGCACTGTCAGAGATTAAATGACCTGGTCCATGGTCTTCAACCAGTCAAAACTAGGACTGAAACAAGTGGGTGGCCCAGGACGCTAAGGAAGAGCTGTCTGACTAGATTTACCTTGTCAGACTAAACCTAAGCAAACCCAGAATTTGCAGGTCATCCCTACATCTCTTGGGTGTGCCCTTGATCTACACCCAGCCTTGAGTTCTTCATACTTGGGGTCACTGGTTTCTGAGAGGCCAGGTGTCAGGGTCACCTCCCTGAAGATCTTGGCAACACCCCCTCCCGACATACACACCACTTGAGGTTTTCATGCACACCACTTGAGAACTGTCCCATTCAGGAGCAAAGAAAACGCCATTGACTGTAATTCATGTTTACTCCCTCCCATCCTATAGTCATCATTTACAGCCTTGACATCCTCAGGAGCCACTTTTTTCCATTTCAAAGGCTACCGGGGGTTTCTAGATTAGTTCTTTACCTAGTGACTCCAATCTTTACTCTCTCAAAATGTGTACAAAGCAAACCATGGGGATGACAGCAGATTCATGAAGACCTAGGAAGGGAATTGTTCAGCTCTGCATCCCTTTTCACATACCTAGCGTTCAGGGGAGTAAGGCAAACAGCAGGCAGGCCCCAGGAACAGGTATTCTGCACATATGTTTCAGCACACAGGCCTTGGTGAGGACGATGGGGCCATGCAACCGACAGAACTGAAAACACTTTGGGGAACATCAACATATGTCCTCGTCCCCAGGACTCAGTTAATGAGAATGTTTTTCTTTATACATTCAGTTTTTTTAAAGGCTTACCTAAATTCTCAGTTTATGCAGTATCAGTTTCGCTGACAGGATCCTGAGGAACGTGAGAAGCTTCTAGCAGCAATACCTAGAACAATAGGAAAAGCCATTAGACATAAGTACCAATATATACACGAGGCTGTAAGAAGTCTATACATGTGGTGGTCATTTTCCCCACGCTAAGAACGAATGAAAGGAAATAACTCCGGAAGCAACAAGTCTCCATCACACCATATGTGCTGGGAAATTTGCTGTGGCAATAGGGAATTGAGGTCCCAGGACACTTATGCAAAGACCAAATTTACATTACTGTTGGCAAAGAGGCAGAACACTTCCCCCCTTCTCTGTGCTAGGGAGGCTTTAATGGATTTGAATTTAAACAAACAAACAAAAAAAAACAAATACATGTGTCCTTCTTCCTGCACCAATTCCAGGCCCTGTGCCTTCTTCCACCCTCTCCCTCATTAGCATACAGAATTGTTCTTGGCCTGCTCACTTCCATCTCACTTAGTCCCTGACACTCACTTATCAAGCAGTTTCTTCTTGCTTCATCTTTCTGTCATGTCCATTCTGAAGCCCCGAGAGCTCCCCTCTGACACCTTACCCAGGGGGAAACCCAACAAGAGGCAGAAAAACACCATCAATTACAGATTTACCAAAACGGCCTAGGGAAGAAACAGGACAAGGTGAGAACCTGCACAGTGTTCTCATAAAACAGGTACATGCCATCAAGTATAGGCAGGAGTGAAAAATGGCTAATAAATTATGTGGGATTATTATTTGGGGATGGGGTTCTACATGTCTTCTCAACTTAAAAAAAATGTGAACTAAAAATAGAATCAAATGATTATTAGAGGTACATGTGTCTAAATATTTCATAATATTAGGATAATGAAGGTCTTTTGAAACACAAGAGCAAAACCTGAAAGTATAAAAGACTAAGCTATCTGTTGTTCCAGTTAGAGTGTCTATAGCTGCGAAGAGACACCATGACCACAGCAACTCTTATAAAAGAAAGAAACTGTCTAATCGCAGTGTCTCGCTTACAGTTCAGAGGTTTAGTTCATTATCATCATGGCAGGAAGCAAGGCAGCATGAGGCGTCCTTACATATTGTCTCACAGGCAACAGGACATGGGATGGTATCTCAAGCACATACAAAGCCCTAAGCTGCCCCCACAATGACATACTCCCTCCAACAGAGCCACGCCTTCTATTAGTGTCACTCCCCTTGGGGGTCATTTTCTTTCAAAGCACCACATTTAGCTTGCATCATCAACAACAACCAGAAACTAAAGTAGGGTCTCTGCAGGCAAAATGCTTGCTGCTCTTGCTGAAGATCAGAGTTAGGTTACCAGCACCCACACAGGGTAGCTACAAACACCTGTAACTCCATCTTCAGGGGGATCTAACACCCTCTTCTTGTGGTACCTGAATGTACATGCATGTGAACACACACACACACACACACACACACACACACACACACACAGATTAATAAATAAATTATAAAATATAAGATGAAAAATCCACTGATACTTTTGTCAAAAGATAAAATTATTGACACACAAGATTAAAAAAAAGTTGCTCTTCATAATTTACAAACCAATTTAAGGAAATTAATATTACCCTTAAGATAGACAAAGCAAACAATACATTTTCCTTATGATGAAGAAATATGATAGCAGTTAATTGATAAAGGAATATACTAAGTCCAGTGACCCTCTAAGTGAAGATTAATCACTTATGGTTCATCTAATGTCTGTGACCTCCAGCTAAAGTTAGCTGGCCAGCTCTGACCTAGCACCTCAAAGGCAAATAGTAATTTCATGAAATAGGTAGAATCTTTAAAAACATTTTTTGGACTTCCTTATCTTTTATATGCTTGAGTGTTTTACCTGCATGTATGTACATATGGGTACCAACATGTGTGTGCCTAGTACCCACTGAGGTTTGAAGTGGCCATCAAATGCCCTGAAATGGAGTTTAGAATAGTTGTAAATCGTTATGTAGATATTGGGGACCAAACCCAAGTTCTCTGAAAGAGCCATGACTGCTGTTAACTTTTGAGCCACCTCTTCTGCCTCATATAATTTCTAATTAACAATGACATTTGTGAAGAGACGAACTGCATAAGAATAGAAACAAAGGAGCCATAAGTTTCCATGTGAGTCAGTCTATTGTTAAAACATTCTCTCTCTATCATAGTATGCTTAGCCAATGCACAGGTTTATCTTCATTAGATTATAATCACATATTAAAAGACCTTTTTCCCATTGAGATTATAAAACCCAGGAACTTATTCCCATAATGGACCCATTATGTTCCTTTTATGCCTGGAAAAAAAATGCATTCTTTTCCTTGTTTTATTTTTAAAGGTTTATAAGTTATATATACAAGCATTCCTTTAAGATCACAGATACAAACCTGGTTAGAAAGCCATAATTACCGATAGCTGCATAGATGCCTTTAAATTATATTTCTCATTAGCCCCCTTTATCTGCTAGCTGCTGCCCCTATCCCTGGAAAATGCCTGTAGAAGATAGACAACAGACTAGAGCCCCTATTTTGTTGCAGAGATGACATTTCATGTCACTTAGACTAAATAGCTATGGCTCCAACACACAGTTCAGAAAAACCCTCAGGCCACCAAAGCCAGGTATCCTCCTCAATGCCAAGCAAGTCCACACAGGGGCCTGAAATGTGTTAAGATTTGTGAGACAGAGCTATAGGGAGATGGTTCAAGGGTTCAAGTACTCAGCAGACAAGTGTGGAGATCAGAGTTTAGAACTTCTGGAACCCTCATGAAGGACAGGAGGGCATAGTGGACTTTCCATAATTTGCAGCCATAAAGGCGCTGACAGGGAATCCACAGAGCAAGCTGAATAGCATGCTCCAGGTTTGACTTCTTGAGAGACCATGCCTCATCTAATAAAGAAGAAAAGAGGTGGAGATGGGTGGAAATGAATCATGACAATCAACCTCAGGCCTTGTGCCGGTTCACTTTTTTGCCAACTTGACACAAGGTAGAGTCATCTAGAAAGAGGGAATCTCAACTGAGAAAATGTGTCCACCAGACTGGTCCATTAGTATTTTATTGATAATTTGTCTCGGCCCACTGGGAGTGGTACCCGGATTGTATGAAAAAGCAAACTGAGTCAGCCACAAGAAACAATCCAATAGCAACAATCCTCCATGGTCTTTGCTTGGCTTCCTCCAGGTTCCTAGTGGAGTTCTGTCTTGGCTTCTCTCAGTGATAGATTGTGATCATGATGTATAAGCCAAATAAGTAACCTTTCTCAAGTTGCTTTGAACATAGTGTTTTATCACAGCCATTGAAACCAACTAGGAAAGGTCTCCACATACCTATGTATATATGTGCATGCACTCCCACACACATGCAAAAACACACACATTCATACCCAAGCACACAACACACCATATACATGTGCACATAGGCGAAAAAAAGAAAAAGCAAGATTAGTGGCTAAGAGGAACAAATTTGATCATGGTTGAGCAATTTACTAGTCATTTGCCCTGGATGTGCCTTAAACTCTCTGGGCCTAAGTTTCCTGCTTTGAAATAAAACCAATGTGGGAAGGGCAAAGCTCAAGGTGAACTAATAGAATCAGCAAAGCTCAGCACCACGGAGCTTATCTGAGCAGCAGACATCTGAAACAGAGATGGAAACAGCTCGCAGCAGAGACTCTTGCTCACTCTCTGATCTTAACAGGTCCCCAGAGAAAACTGACACAGAACAGGCCTTCTGCAGGCACAGCTATCTGCTTAAAACACTTTAGTTTGATTTTTGTGGTGCTAGAGATGAGACCCAGAACCCTGCTCATGCCAGGCAAGCCCTTTCTATCACCAAACTACATGCCTAGCCTTAAAATACTTCTGGTTAAACCTGAATAAGACTCTTTTAAGTTACGAAGAACATTTTCCTAAAGGGGCACTGTGTACTATCAGGTGTCAAGTCACTCGGCAGCTCCCTGTGTCCTGTTGTGTAGAAGATAGCATGGAGCACTGGGTGATGTGAACAGAAGGCAACAAAGGCTACAACTGAGATCTTCCCATTGGCCACAAACAAGGGCATTGTTAGTCAGGGCTGTGCTTTATAAATTGCCCCCATTTGGGGCAGACTTTGACAATTTCTGACCAGAGCCAACATAACTTGATTTCAACAAAACCCCCATCCGCACAACTCATTCAGAGCAGCCCTACTGTAGTTATAGGAGATGAGCTACTCATACCCCATATGCTACAGAGCATCCCTGCTTCTTCTAATCCTATAAAAAGGGACCTCCATTGTGCCACTTGGGGCCTGGACCCTCCTCAGAAAAGTCCACCACCCTCTTGTGTGCCTGACTGTCTGTGGCATTAGTAACCTAAGTATTTTTGCAGCCCCAAATTAATTAGTTTTAAGACATAAAGACTATACAGAGGAGAAAATCCATTATAAGTAGCTCTGAGAATAAAACTTTTCCAAATTTCTCCAACTTCTACCCCTTGTCATGCCTGTTCTTTCCTTGTACTGAAATCTCGAAATATTCTCATTCAAAGGGCAACTCAATAAGCACGCCCCAGCTATGCTAGGCTGGGAGATAGCTCATTACACAGGAAGAGGCCATCTCTCTACCACCAACTTCCCCTCACTAACTTGCCCAGCTAGAGACTGGGTGCTGGCCTGAGTTAAAAGGATCTCAGTTGAGGAGCTAGCAGGCAGCAGCATACACAAGGCTCTCCATGGAGACTAGAAATAAGGCTACTCCGTCCTCTGCAAGACAGAGTGGAAAGTGAGACCCAGAAAAGCTCTGTATTTTGCTACAGACAGTACTCCTAGAGAGGCAGAAAGACCAACTGACCGACCAACTGGCCATTCAGGGATGGTGAGATGGTTTCTTAAGAGCACTTGCACTCTTGCAGAGGACAAGAGTTCAGTTCCTAGCACCCACATGGTGCCTCACAAGCATTTATAACTCCAGTTCTGAGGAATCTACCCTCCTTTGGCCCCTGTAGGAATGGCACACCATGACACATAGATGAACACCTTTCACATAAAATAAAAATCTGAAAAAAACATCACATTAAAAAATTTTTCTTCATATGAATATGGGAAATGCTTAGTTAAAATAAAAGGAGTTTCCAATGTTGAACATATTAGATGTCTTAATATGCTAAATGTGATTATGACTAAATAATTCCAACAATTACACACACCACGGATTCCTTTATATTTGTTGTCTACATCTTAGGACAAATGTCCTATATACTACTTTGGAAAATGTTTTAATTAGTTATTTTATGCAAATTACCATTGAAGGCACACTTTGCATTAATTAAGTGACTGAAAACAGCCCTGTAAATGATCAGTTAATGGTGCAAAGGATGCTGATATACAGTTGGGTAAAGTGAGTCTTCACTCAGAGGCCACATGAGATGCTGTAATCCCTCTGTTTTGTTTTGTTTTGTTACTTCTTCATGTACTTTCCAGAACAAAAAATCTAAGCTGGGCCATTAAGTCTTTATCGTTCTAGAATTCACTATTCCCTCTAAAAAATGTAAAAATGCTTAAATACCAATTCTAGTGTGTGTGATTAGAATGGAAATTTTGAAAGAACAAGTACTACACAGTACAACTTTAAACAGCGCCAGCTAGAGTGATGTCCCACAAATGAATATTGACTATAGGGACTGGAGAGATGGCTCAATTAGTAAGTGTCTAACTATTTGTATGGACCCACAGCTACATGCACACCCTTTCACAAACACATACACAGAAACGAAATGTTAATTCTGCTGTGAATCTACAAACTGTTCCTCCATGTATCACTAACTCTTACTATGGAATGACCCAAACATACCCTCTGTGGTTTCTATTTTATATCAGCTTTTGGGTGTTTACTCTAAAATAAGTTAGTTCTATCATTTCCCAAACAAGCTTTGCTTTTCCCATCTTATTTCTAGCATATTCTCCCATCCATTAAAACTCCTACAACAGCAGAAAAAGAAGTATTTTTCCTTATGACTTCGTCCCTAGACTAACTGCCACATTCAATCCATTACCACACCACACTAACTGTTTTTAACTGAAGTCTAATTAACTTGTTTATGAACAACTTGGAATTTCACTTAATCAGAGCTATGTAAGAAGCAGCGAGTTAATTCTCTAGAAGTGGGAAACTACACAAATAACTTTCTGTGTTTGGCCTTTTAGGGAGGCAAGCAACTAAACATGGCATACAGGTATTAGAAAGTATCTGATGTGTTTGTTATAAATCTAAATGTAATGTTCTGAATAGAATAGTCTCATGACCCCAAAACGTTAAGACACCTTCAAATGAATAAATCCAAACAAATACTTTTTTGCTCAATTCACTTTATCTGTATTAAGCACCATTGCCAAAATCAATTTGGGGAGGAAAGTTACAATCCATCCTTGAGGAAGTTGAGAAAGGAACTCAATACAGGAGCCTGGAGGCAGGAAGTGAAGCAGAGGCTGTGGAAGAGTGCCGGTACTGGTTTGGTCTCCATGGCTCACTCAGTTTGCTTTCAGAAACCGTCTAGGGCCATCTGCCCATTCCTCACACATTGATTGAGTCTTAAAATGCTTTTCATATGGAGGCATTTTCTCAGTCGGGGTTCCTTTTTCCTAGGTGATTCTAGTTAATATCACATCAACAACAAACAAACACCACCATCACAGCAAACCTAACCAGCACAAAGTCTGATAGTACATTTGGAAAACTTTGAAATGGGTTTTCTTTTTTATAGATGTCTAGGAATGGAAGGGCAGGGAAATAGTGTCCAATAGTAATAACTGAGAAATCCCCAATTCTTCAAGGAAGATGTTACAGCCATGGGATATGATTTACCAACCTACAACTTTTAACTGGACTTTACCATAGTCAAACTTTCCTCTATCCTTTGAGTAAATCAGGTATGGAAGAAATTTACTAGGTTAAATCCTCAGGACCTACAAAATCATGACCAACTGTCCAGGCCACAAGGATCACCAGCACCCACTTTGCCACCTCCTACACAGCAATAGCCTATTTAAAGGCCAGGTACCTAAGAAGATGCACTATATCTGAGTCCTCAGTTCTGTAAAATGTTTGCCTGGTGCTATGCAGCAATTTCCTCTGAAGCTCTAAAGACTATGAACGAAGAAGGCTCCTTAAGACTCAGGAAGTAAACAATTCAGAAAACTCAGGAAGTGTAAGAAACTGACCAGATGCACCAGGCCTCTGCCCCTCCAAAGTTATATAAACATTAAGTACTGCAGATCAGTCAAAAAAAAAGTCAACTTTGTTGCCTGGGAAGAGAAACTCTCCAAGTGTGCCAAGCAACCTGCAAGTTGTATAGTACATCTCAGGTTTCCAGCTTTTGTGAGCAATGCTGCATGCGATAGGATTTTGGTATTGCAGCTCTGTTTGAGTCAACCCTGGTTTCGTAAGAAACCCCCTACCAAGACTCCTGTTCGTAACCCCAATAAGAACTCATTGGTTCACCAAGCTGGACTATGGTGGTATCCTTACTCTGAGCTACCATTATTTTCCTACCTGGGGTGAGTAGACATTTGTTCAACTCCCCAAGAATAGTGTTATCTGACGCCCAGGCTCTGTGAACCAATACATCTTACCCCAAAGTGACATTCAATCCCAAAAGGAATGAACAATCGAGGGTATTAAGAAAGTTAGTCAGCCCCATGGCAACCCAAGACATGTAGCACAAAAAAGAACATGGGGTCATTGAGGAAGATTTGGTCAATAGAGGTCAAATGATACACTCAAGTAAATGGCCATATGGAAATCAAAACCACTTGTTTTTTTGATAAGTAAGACTCTGTCTCTATGTGGCCCTGATTAGCAGCTATTGAAACTCTCAATATTCATCTTCAAAAGTGTGAAATTCGGTCTTGATGAGTTAACAACTGGTTTGTTTTCCAAAAAGCTCTCTCCTCTCTTCACAAGGCCAGCCACTCTCTGTCCATTCACTGTGATTCAAAGCATCCAAACCCCAGCCCCTCCTGAAATTCCCTTTCCTTCTCAGTAAACCATAAAAATGAATTCTCTACCCTAGGTCTCCCCTGTCTGTCCCTGGTTTTCATCCCAGCCCCCCATAGTAACCCCTTTTTTGGAATTTTCATGACACTAAAATGTTTCCTGTGTCATTATCAATCTACCGTGACATGTTCTCTATGTCATTCCAAATGGAGAATAGTAAGACTATGTCAAAGCAGTTATACTCAAACACTTGCACCAAGTCTAGTGTCAACTCACCAAGGCCAGGGCGCCTTTGTACCATTATACAAAGCTGTGTGTACATGGTGGTGTGGTATGGGTCTTCTGTTTCCCTCCCTCCTATCAATTGCAGCTATCGGGGCATTCTCGCTCATGTGGATCTACAGACCCTGTCCTCCTCATGGGCATGTGCTACCTAGAAGAACATCTCTGTGAACACAGGATGAGGATGAGACCCCTTTCTTCCAAGTTTGAACTATCTGCTAGAGGGCTTGAAAATGCTCCTAAAGTCACAATAGTTTTCTTAGACCTTATATACAACTAAAATTCTGTTTTAAAAGCCCAATATCGGGCCAACAAGATGGCTCTGTGGGTAAAGGTGCCTACCAAGAAGTCCGATGACCTGTGCTTCATCTCTGAGATCCATAAGGTAAAAATAAAGGACCTAATACTACAGATTGTCCTCTGACCTCCAAATGTATGTTATAGAATGCATATACATGCACACAAATACAATCATAAGTCAGTTAATCAATGGGGACAAAAAGTCACAAAATTTAAGCTAAATATACCCAAACTAGATGGATGTAGTAGCACATGCTTTTAGTCACAGCAATAGGGAAGCTTCAGACAAGCTAAAAGCCTGGGCTGTATAGGGAGATCTCATCTATAACAACAATAATATTAATAATAATTATAAGTATAATTGCAATTATATACGTAGGCATAGTGGCACAGGCCTTTAATCCCAGTTCTTCAAAGGCAATGGCAGCCAGATCTCTGTGAGTTCAAAGCCAGCCTGGTCTACAGCGGATTCCAAGCAGGAGGATGAGAAGTTCAAGGTCATCTGTGGCTACATATGGAACTGAGGGCAGCCTGGGCTACATAAGATTCAGTCACAAGAAACCAAAATAAAAATAGAAAATACAAAGAAACAATTGTAATGAAACCCTATAAACAAATGGGCTCCAACTTTTTTTTTTTAAAGATACTATAAAAACTACATGCATTTAGTAGAAACCATTCTATGATTTAAATTTTTGGTGAGCTAGCAATCCCTAGTAGGCTAAGATCTCCTAAGATCTTAGAGTGTTCAGTTCCCAGCATGTGCAAGGCAGGGAGCCTGCACCCTGATATTGGGTGGGCCGGTGCAGTAAGCTTTTTGATTTTGGAGATTTCTACTCTATACTGACTACATCATGCATGTAAGAGAAGCCACCCTTTTCCTTCAGCTGCAACAACGGCCAGCCAAACATCTTCCATCCAGCCCACCTTTAATTTCCTCCCTGCCCTCAATGGAGGTTATTTTTAAATGAATGCCACATCTTCTCATTTCTATATATGTTTTGTGAAACTAGTATTTAATTTTGAACTTAGAAAATGTAGGTGATAGTCATCAAATAAAATTGCAGACATCTTATTTGCTCTGCCACCGTTGCACACAGGAAGGTGTGGATAAGGCAAGCAAGACTCAGGTGCCTGAAAGGTCTAGATGCAGACATTACAGAGTTCCTCCCCACCCCCACCCCCCAGAGATCATGTCCAGGGAAAAAAGCAGGACTCTGGGAGTTCAAATATAAATGCCATTTTTTATATTTTAAAATATAATTGAGGTGCATTTGTTTAAATAAAAAAATATTAAGTTCACTTTTAAAAGAATGTCCAACCTATTTCTGTTTTGTATTCTAGTCTCAGGATAATATTCCCTAGACTCAAATTCTTTTACACACAGAGCAAACATGCCTCAGTCAATCTCTCAACAATATTATTTGAGCATAACTCTAAAGTAAAAATTAATTCATTTGGAATTCCTTCGTCAACTATTTTGTACACTTACCCAAATGGTTCTGACCACTTCCAATTATGATTTAAAGATTAAAGTGTGTTAAAACAAAACAAAACAATAACATCAGGAAATTGGAATGGAACTAGAAAAAAATGAATGGAACTAGAAAAAAAATTATCCTGAGTGAGGTAAACCAGACCCACCTCCCCAAAAAGACTAAAATGGTAAAGGATTACCATGCTACCTACAAACCACAGATCCTAAGAGGCTAAGTAACAAGGAGGTCTGGGGGTGGGGGCATGGATCTCCCTGGGAAGACAAAACAGAAGAGATCTCGTGGTTGGACTGGGGGCAGGTGGGCATGGGAACATGAGGGATTGGGTGGAGGGGACAGTACTGAGAGAGATGACTGGAAAGGTGGGCTTTAAGGAGTCTAGTAGAAGTCTGATGCCAGGAAAACTTCCAGGAGTCTACAAGGATAACCCCAGCTAAGATGCCTGACAACAGTGGGTGCATAGCCTGAACTGACAACTCTGTGATCCCATTGGTGACTACCTAGGTTGCCATCAAAGAACTTTCATCCAATGACTGATGGAGGCCAATTCAGAGACTCACAACCAAACACTGGGATGAGCTAGGAGAGTCCTGCTGAGGAGAGGGAAGAGGGATTGTAGGAAACAAATACACAGAAATCACTAGCCTGGCTCAGGGGATTCACAGAGTCTGAACCAACAACCAGGCAGCCTGCGTGGCCCTGACCTAAACCCCCTGCATGTTTGTGACAGCTGTGTGGCTTGGTCTATTTGTGGGACTCCTGGCAATGGGAGCAGGGGCTGTCCCTGGTGCTTTGGCTGACTCTTGGGAACCTAATCCTCATGCTGGACTGCCTTGCCCAGCCTGAATACAGTTTTATATGCCATGCTTTGCTGAAGCCCATGGGAAGCCTGCCCCTTTCTGGGCAATTACAGAGGAAGGGATGATTAAAGGAGGGCAGAGGGGGAGCAGTGGGAAGGGAGTTGGAGGAGAGAAGAGAGGGAGGCTGCGGTCTAGATGCAAAATAAATTAATTAAGGAAAAGATTAAAGTGTTGCAATAAAACAATCACAGCTACCTTGAAAATAAAACATGACATGGCCACCAGGGAGACCTCAAAAGAAACATTTAACTTATTTAACTGCTTTTCTAGTTGGAAAGTAATTCCCATTCCATTTTTTTTTAACTCAGCAATTCCCATACCATTTTTTTTTTTTTTAAATCTTGCAATCAGAATAGGATAAAAGTACACCAGACTGATGTGTGGATTTGGGATCCTAGAATTTCACACTGTGTAGCTGAAAAAATTATTCTAAACCACCATTTACCATAAGACAAGGGAGGGTTGAGAATTTTCTAACAGCTTCCTGTGCGAGACCAAACCAATAAGATCAACCAACATTCCAGCAGGCAACTAACTAGAATGAGTGAATCACCAAAAGAATAAAGGGTATGAAAAAAGGGCATGAAGAAATGTAGGAGGGAGGGGACATGTCAGAGGGTGAAGGAATGAAGGAGGGAGGGGACATGTCAGAGGGTGAAGGAATGAAGGAGGGAGGGGACATGTCAGTGGGTAAAGGAATGAAGGAGGAAGAGGACATGTTAAAGGGTGAAGGAGAAGCAAGAGTGGAGATTTAGGTGGGTGTGACACTGTCAAAGAATAAATAAAAAATATTGTAATCAGTTCAAAGAAAATTACTGCTTTTCCAACCCCCACCCAAAAGAAGAAACTGCACCTCCCTTTAGATGACTTCAGAAGCCCAGATCTGAACCACTTCACTGGGACCCCCTATTTCTTGGTGTCCTCCCCTTCTATTTGTAGAAGGAGATAAACGGACAAGCAGGTAAAACTCTAGATTTGTATAAGAGAACCCCAAGCCAGGAAAGGTGAGTGGAACAGAGCCATTTCCAAAGTCTAGGCAGGGCCAGGATCTGTGACACATATTTTTATACCTACAACTTTAATGGTAAAACAGTTTGAATCATAAAGCACACAGTGTGGAATATTCTTTTACACTGTATGACTATATCTCACTGTGATAGGGTTAATAAAGAAACTGACTGCTCAATAGCTGGACACGATAAGGTGAGGAGGGAAAAACCAGACTAAGGACATGGGAAGAAGAGCTGAGTCAGAGGAGTGGCCAGCCAGAGGAAACAGGAAGGGCACAAGATGAGAGAGAGGTAAAGTCACATGGCAGAATGTAGATTAATATAAACGTTCATTTAAGTTGTAAGAGTTAGCTAGAAACTAGCCTGAGCTATTGGACAAGCATTCATAATTAATATTAAGCCTCTGAATTGTTATTTGGGAAGTGGCTGGTGAAATATAGCCAATTGTGGTCCCAATGAGAAACTCTGCCTACAATACAATAATGTAATACTTTCAATTGGTTCTGATTTCATATGTAAATATACATATGAATTGATGTTCATATTTGCAATGATTTTATACCCTATACCTCAACTATACAAAAGGTCAACTACAAATCATATACACACAAGATCAAAAACTGTATTTTGTTATTGTGTGTATATATACGTATGTGTTCATGTGACGTATTTGTGTGCAAATGTGCATGGATGACATTGGTGTTTGTTGCCTTTAGCTTGGTTTCTGAGACAGGATCTCTCACTGAACTTGGACTCACCGATTGTCAGACTTGCTGGCCAGTGAGCCCATGGGATGTCCCAACTGCCTCCCAGCACAGGCGTCTCTCTCTCTCTCTCTCTCTCTCTCTCTCTCTCTCTCTCTCTCTCTCTCTCTCTCCCCCCCCCCCCCCCACTGCTTTCCACTGGTCTACAAGGCCTACAATCTAAAACATCTGCAGAGCAAGCAGGAAAGAGGAGAGTACTCTATGAAGAGTGATGCTACAGACACCCCACAGGGACCTCACTCAGCACAGGTGCACAGAGGAACCTCAAAGGATACATATGGGAAGGGGGCAAGGCCAAGATGATGGGTCTTCATGGAAGCGGCCATTGATCTCCAATGGAGCATCCAGAGTGTTGGGCTAGGCTGAAGGCAGAGATCATACCACCTGCCACCTGCAAGAACTTAGGATAAGAGCTGCAGAAGAAGCTAAAATCTTTCAGAGGAGACCAAGTAAAAAGCAAAGAGAAATCAAAATACTGAGAGAGGAATATAAGAAACTTCCATAGAGAGGTTGCAGTGATACCACAGCATAGTTGAAAGGTATAATGAAGGTGAACATACCAAGACAGGCACAGTTTCTAGCCTAGCTCTGGGTTATATTATGAGAACTGCTTTCTGACAAAGAATAAACATTTCTAGAGAGTCAAGGTTCAGTTTTGAAGGGGGGTCATTTTTGAGGGGTTATGTTACAGAAAAAACTATCTCCAAGAGACAAGGTGGATGGGGTGCCTGAGAAGAGACAAGGTCCTTAGCAAGTTAGAGAGGCATTGGCCAAATGGGGGACAGTGAAAGTTGGGGACGAGTCCCTAGGTCAAGATGGGAGAGATGCAGCAGGACAAAGTGAGGGCAAATAGCAAACAGAACAGGATGTGGAAGTCAGAAGCACTAGGAGTTGGGTCCATGAAAATACTGCTCCCAGCCAAGCCAGGCCATCAATGATCAAAGTACACCACTTTCAAAGTCACCTGTGTGTAATGTCAACTCTGGTTTGGTCTGTTCATAGCTGAACACATAGACCCAAAGATATAACACTTTCACGTACATGTCTGAGGCTATTGGAAAATTTGATTTAAAAAGGCCTCCTATAAGGGATAGGGACCAGACAAGAAACTGCTAAGGGCAGGCACTTGGAAAAGATCCATCAGGCCAGCCAAGGCACCTAACGGTTGATCATTTTCCTTAAGAGAAGGCTGTGCCTTGTGTCAATAAGGAACCCAGAAGGAACAACATAAGAGAATATGCTGGAGATGAAGAATCTAGAACGACCCCATCTGGTATGCAGGACCAGTTAGCACATGAGAGGTAAAGTGAATAAAAAATTACTTCTAACCCAGCAGGAGCCCTGGGTTAGATAAAGGAGGCAAGACACTGTGAGAGGTCTGAAGGACATACAAGCAACATGCAATGATGATTAAACTGAAGAAAGAGCCTCAGTCTTCTGGAGCTGCTCGCTTAAACAGAGGGAATCATGTGACACATAGGCTCAACTTCAAAATTAGCAGCTGAGTGGGGGGTCTAGATCAAACAAGAAGGTCCCTGATGGGCAATCACTGCTGAGTAAATGAGGGATTATTATACAGTCTATTTGAAATTTCCAAGGAAAAACTAACAGCAAGCAAAGAGACAAAGAAAAATCATTATTTTTCAGTCATGTGTATGTGGAATTTGTGTATGTGTGGGTGCATGCCTGTGCAGGTGTGCTTATGCATGTGTACATCTGTATGTGGAGGTCGGAGGTTGATGTCTGGTATCCTCTCTAAAAATACTTTTTTTTTTTTTTTTTTTTTTTAAACTGAGGCAGGGTCTCCCACTGAACACAGATAGAAGTTACTGGTTTGGCCAGTTGTCCAGCTTGCCCTGAGGAATCCTGTGGCTGCCCCCAAGTCCTTGGGTTACAGTGGGAACCACCACACCCACCAGCTTTTTTTATATGTATACCAAGGGCCTAGACTTCATTCCTCATACTTGCACAGCAAATGCTTTACCCACTAAACCATCTTCCCAGCCCAGAAATACCTCATTTTTAAGTAATTGTGGCAGGGAGACATTTTATAACAACTCTAGACTCCAAGATGTGCTTCTTCTTCTTCTTCTTCTTCTTCTTCTTCTTCTTCTTCTTCTTCTTCTTCTTCTTCTTCTCCTCCTTCTTTTTTTTAAGGGAATATAACATTTAAGTCTTAAAGGCAGACTGGCAGTTCCTTGGGGACAGAGAATTTCTTCACGCTTCTAAAGCACCAAGACTGCCTGGCGGAACATATGTGCAGTCACGCTTGAGAAGGCTCAGGAACTACATCTGCCCAAACCCAGTAACACCCTGCCATCAAAGGTCGGTGCCTTCGCCTCCAATGACATAAAGTAGGTCCGACTGATTCACAGGTATGATAGGCAATAGACTCCTGTCATGCTTTGCTGGCCAGCTGAGGAATCTGCAACTGGAGATGCCAGGTGTCAGGCCCATTGCCTGAGCATACTCCTTATGATTGGCATGCCCTATTTAGAACTATCACAGAAAGGCAAGGAGCCGAGAGGGGGAAAGAGCTCATGCCTGCCCTGAAAGGCAGCGGCCAACATGGATTTGATATCACTAAACACCCTTGCTCCTGAGAGCCACATTATAGCCACATTCACTGCTGCTAGGATTCAAGCTGACTCTCAACAGGACTCAAAGAGACTCAGACATTAACTCCACCCTCCAACACCCGCCCCCACGCCACAATTTGCCAATCATCAGCAACCCCAGCTCTTCCATGCCACTGGGATCATACTGAAGACTGTGAGGAGGGCCAACTTGAATTAGGGCTCTTAAACAAGGGCAGTACCCTCTCCCCAGGGACATCTGGGGACATTTTGGAATTTGGAAGCTGAAACTGGGTAAGGGTACTATAGGCACCAGAAGGGGAGGGACCAAGGTGAGCTCCAAGTGTCACAAATTGCACAGGATGGTCCCACATAACAAAGACTGATGGAGTCTCAAGTGCCAACAGGGTAAATTTAAGAAGCTCCAGTTAAAGCAACTGAAATGAAAGAGAGAGAAAAAGGAGTGCTCAGACTGCTTAGGCAGGTGCAGATGGAGAGAGTAAGAGAGAAGCAGGGGCAGAAAGAGATTCTCTCTCTCTCTCTCTCTCTCTCTCTCTCTCTCTCTCTCTCTCTCTCTCTCTCTCTGGGTGTGTTCTCTCTCTCTGTCTCTCTCTCTGTCTCTGTCTCTCTCTGTGTGTCTGTCTGTCTGTCTCTCTTTCTGTCTCTCTCTCTCTCTCTCTCTCTCTCTCTCTGTGTGTGTGTGTGTGTGTGTGTGTGTGAACATGCTCATGTATGACACTATGTATGAATGTACGTATGTGATGCATGTGAGTAGAGGCCTCATCCTCCACTTGGTGTCTTTCTCAATCACCTTCTTTTACAAAACAGGGTCTCTTATTAGCCAGAAGTTCACCAATCAGGTTAGGCCACTGGCCAGCAAAGCCCCAGGGATCCTTCTGCCTCTTCCTCCCTAGCACTTAGATTATAGGTATACGCTACTATGATGATGATGATGATGATTCCTTTTCCTCCTCCTCCTTCTTTCTTCCTCTGTTTTGTTCCCCCACCCCAAGACAGGGTTTCCTCTGTGTAGTTCTGGTTGTCCTGAAACTCTCACTATAAACCAGGCTGGCCCTGAACTCAGAGATCCACCTACTTTCTGCCTCCTGAGTGCTGGAATTAAAGGCATACACCCACCTTGGCTTCTCAAAAGAAAATATGAGTTCTAGGGATTAAACTCAGGACTTCATGCTTGTGTAGCAAGCAAACTCTTTACCAGCCTACTGTGTAGCTGAGAATGACCTTGAACTTCTGACCCTCTGCCATCACCTGAATTACTATTAGAGACACTGCCTTCTATATGCACCTACACAAACACTTCTAATGGTTTTTAAGCAATGTACTATTCAATACCATGCCTTCTGGCCTACCTCCTAGTTTGTCCAAAAAACAGGCCAGACTCTTGAGGGACAATGGCTGCCAAGACAAATATTTGCTTTTTTCCAACGGCTACATTTACCCAAGATTATTCTGTTCTTGGTAAAGTTGAAACCATCTCCTTATTGACACACTTAGGATACAGCCTTCCAGCAGCTGGCACCTTCTCCCATATACAGCCAGGGGAAGACCGACCAAGAAGGGACACTCTAAAACTACCTCAGCCTCTCAAGAGGGGAGATTACAAACTATGTTTACAGGCACAGGCAATATGGTTAACATTTAGCAGGACTTCAGAGCCATCAGAAAAGGAAAGGGATAGAAAAAGAAAAACAGATGCAGAATGTAGAAAAGGGGGAAGACAGACACAAATATCACCAAAGAACTGAAGCAGTCTTTTTGGCCTAAAGAAGGCAACAAGGAAAACAGCATAATTACTGCTCTGGGCACAGTAGCTAGGCTTGATGATTAACTCTGCACTATAAGCCACAACTCACCTGCACCCTGACCAAAGTCAGCTTCTCACTTGAATCGTGCTGTTTACACACACAATGCTGAATACTAATGTAGTAAACAACTGATAACTTACTCAGTACACCTATTCTACATGGTCACAAAATCTCTCACATGCCACTGAACTACTTTGTACAGAGCTGTTTCCCTTTGCCACAAAAAACTGAGTCATGGGGTGAGGTGTGTAGCCCACCCCAAAGAAATAAGCTTTTCTATAAAGGACACGGAGGATGGCAGCTGGCACATAATGGGGATCACTGCAAATCAGACTTCATTGACTAGCTCACCCTGCCCCCATATCTTCACTCTTTAAGCCTTATTAACTCCATGGAGAGGATCCTCAAAAGTACCCCACTTTCTAGGACCCACTCAGCTACACAGGAGCACTGCCTTTCTATGTCTTAGTGCCTACCACCAATTCTATAATGAAGCTCCTTCATAAACTCGCTTTCCTGTTACCTGTGAAATTCATTCTTCTAGCTCGTAAGTCCTGGAAGCCACTGGCTTGGGGCACCTCTGATGGTCGTTGATTATGTCTTGCACCTTAGCTCTCCAAGATAAGCACATCCAGCCTCCCTCTGCCCAGTCTGTTTCATAATCCAGGAGCTGTCCAGTGTTGGGACGCTCAGAACAGCCAGCTCAGGGTACAGGTGAACTTCATCCAGGGGCTTCCTCCAGCCCTGAAGATTTCAGGTGGTGGGGCTTAGGGAAGCCCCAAGAATTCAGACCAAATGTGTCATCCAAAGGACAACACCACAGCACAGTCAAAATAAGCAAGGGTTCCCTGTGTCTCAGAGCAGAGCACCACCCCTGAGAAATGCCTTTGCACAAGGGTCACGGAGGAAGGCAGCCACCATTCTGTGGATCACTGATAAGTGACTATTATCAGAAAACACAACAAATGTTTACCTAGCACTGCCTGCAGGCCACATAGAGCCCTTACAACAATTCTAAGAGCTAACCACTCATTCTGAGTTTGAATTTCATCCTTCCCTGCCCTTCCTTCAAATTGTTACCCGTTCTGCATAGGCCCTAAAATAACCACTTAATGCTACAGGTTAAAACAGTTGGGGTTGGTTGGTTGGAAGGACACATGCTAAATTTGGAAGGATAGAGAAATTAGCTTGGGCCCTACACAACGATGGTATACAAGCAAGGGAGCAAAAGAAGAAGCCAGAGGGAAGAATGCTTTTGTCAGCATAACTCTTGTGATGGCTATTCTTGGTTGTCAACTGACTATGTCTGGAATTAACTAAAACCCAAATGGCTGGGCACACCTGGAAGGGACTTTTTTTTCTCCTTAATTAAATCATTTGAAGTAGGAAGACCCACCTCTAATCTGGATCTTTGAAGTGAGAAGATTCACCTGTAATGTGGGAAATGCCTTCTGCTAACAGCCTGTATGAAGGCCATGGAAGAAGGAAGCTTGTTCTCTCTTTGTCTGCTTGCTCTCACTACCAAGTCTATCCCTTCACTGGCATTAGAGCCTACTTAATTGGGATTCAGGCATATACCAAAGAACAGCTGAGATATCCAGCCTTGTGGACGAAACTATTTCTGCTGGGAGATGGCTATTGTTGAAGTAAGTAAGAAATTCTAATAAATTCAGTGTGTGTGTGTGTGTGTGTGTGTGTGTGTGTGTGTGTGTGTGTGTGTAGTCTGTTCCTCTAGAGAACCCTGACTAATACACCTCTTAAGGAAAATGAGCAGAAACAGTAACAGTGTTGGTATTTAGCCCCAGCTCACCCAGCAGTCACTAGAGAACCCAGATTTACCAATAGAGATCCTATGTCTTCAGGCCCTATTCACACTATATTCTGCCTTGCCTGGCCAAAACTTTTGTCTCCTTCCTTCCTTGTGGCATGCTCCTCTTCCTCCAGTGGAAGCCCATCCTGGGCCAGAGGCCTCAGTTCCTTGTCCAAAACATATGCCTGCCTAGCCCCCTTTCCTCTCATGTCGATATTTATGGCCTTTAATTAGACAATATTAAGGTACATAAAATGTTAATGTCTGGATCATGGGCTCAGAGAACTTAGTTTGATAGGGGATAGTAACATTTAAGCAAAGAGTTATAACATAAGACAAGAGAAGGAGGAGATTCCAATTGCAAAGCCCTCCTCTTTGGTGGAAGCCTCTCCCCCACCAGTTAGGAAGGCACCAACCATGGCCTCCACACCCACACCTTCCTTTAAAGCACCCTGCTGGCAGTCCTACTCAAAAAACCAGAGGCAACTGCCACCAGCTTACTCCTCTGCCTTCCCCCAACTGTTCTTTTCCACCCTCCCTCCCCAGCCCAGGCAGCTCCATGTTCCACAAAGGTTTAAGAAGCCTTTCTGGAGGTGCATGGTTTCAGGAAAGAGCTCTGGAAAGGTACTTCAAACATCGGTGAACACACCCAGTACCCTGGATGCAAGTTACAGACATCATACCAGGAAGTCATCCAATGTGGAAGCCCTGTCCTCTGGAGGATGCTCAGGTTCATCCTCTAGAGACTTGGAACCACCATCATGACCTGCAAGGCATACTGGCTAAATTCAATGGGTTCCATGCTTCCAAATGGACATTATTTGATCAGAAAAACATTGTTTATGAGAACTTGAGAAAATACCCTCCCCTCGCTCAGTGGAAAAGGCAGACAGCGTCTCTGTATTGGTAGAGTGAGTACTTAGCCCAAGAAGTAAGAGAGTGTGACTAATTCCAGTAGGGAAAAGTGGATCTGAAAGGGAGTTAGTCAAAGGACATTTGTCAGAGCAGTGGCACTATGGCTGTTTCTCTTTGATTTTAAACTTTGTACATGTTTTCTATAATACATAGTTATTATAGTTAGGGAAAAATAACTCAAAAAAGCAAAGCCAAAATACAGTTGGCAGATTGCTTATTTAGCATGCAGGAAGACCTGGGTTTGATCCCCAGCACCACACAAACTAGGTATGGTGATGTAAGCCTGTAACCTCTGCTCTGAGAAGGTGGAGGCAGGAAACTCAGAATTCAAAGTGATCAAATGACACACAATGGTTTGGAGGGCAGCTTATCAAAGCTAGCCTCTGCTGTTGGGGGGTTTTAGGAAGGACCCCTTCACAAGGGCACATTTCCATCCTCCTCAATATGACCACCCATTCCGATGCACCTACAAGACCTCTGAGTACCAGTTACACCTCTCATGTTTTTGTAACCTGCCTAACTCCCTTCACCTCAGTATTTTGCTTACTATCACAGGGTATGCACCCCACCTTCCCTCTCACTGGAATGAAGGCTCCAAAAAGCCTTCTGGGTACTACTTTGATTCAATCTGGGTACATCGCCAATTCTCCATTAATATCCTCCTCATACAAAGCCAATGCTCTGATGTGTACCCACACCTTCACCCAGTACTACCCAGCAGGGCACAATGTACCCCATCTCACCTAATGGAACCTTTTGCCATGTTGCACCTCCCATAGTTTCTTAGCACCCTAGCAGCAGCCTCACAAACCACAAATGCCCAGAGCTCTACACACTGCCTGGCTTTTCCTCAGAGCGATATAACTATTGCCATTTTACAGGTGAAGAAAATGAGGCTTACATTTTTTAAGAGATGCCCATGGCTGAAAAACAGCCCCAGGGTCCAATTCCAAACCTTAGATTTTGACAATACAATCTAAGAGGACTAGAACCTTCTAGAACACAGGAGAAGCATCTCCCCACTCTTTGAAATCTCCTGGTCACTGCTGTGAGAGGCACACTTGAAGGTACTGGCTTAAGATGTAAGGATTGTTAGGAGCTTCTTGGCTTAGAGAATAGTAGTGTCATGTATAACATAACTCAGGACAGCTGCAGGTTCAAAGAGGCTACCTAGCTAACAAGGCCAATAAAAATAGTTCTGTTTTTTTTTTTTCTTCAAATTAACATTTGGCTATGTAAAGAATTTAAGGCCCCCGTCTGCTGCCAATGCCCTATAATTAATTATGAAGTGGTATGTTAATCGTTGCTCTTAAATATCCATTAGCATAGATCCCCTAAAACCCTCTACCAGGCAGAAATATCTTGAGCTGTGTCACAGATCTCATTTCCAGAACCTCTAAAGGTGATCACCTATCACCTTAGTTTCATTCACTGCTTCTTTACTTTGATGACCCTCTAAGTTAGGTGACTTTCCATTATTTCCAAGCTAGTGAAGGCTCCTAAAACTGGTATTTCTGACAGTCATTCATTCCTGGCCATCAAGGGACATTTGTCCCCTGAGTGCTATCTGGAAACCCCCAGCAGGAAGCTCCTGTAGTGTTTAACACTTGTTAACAGCTTGTCAGGTCTTGCTGGTGGTGAGTCTCTGGCAAGCTGACACACAAATTAGCAGCTCCAGCAAGTGCCCCAGCTCTGTGGGGACTAATTACCCAGGAGACAGTGAGATATTTATCAGCATTTCTGAGCACTTGCTTGTCAATGAGGGAAACACAGCATCTTCCTAAGGCATTATAGGTAGACAGGGAAAATCATAGGGACATGGGGACAGGAGCACTCCCCCCCTGGAGTCTGATTCAAATGAGAGTCAGGAATTCTTTGCATTAATAACACTGGGTTAAGGTCTTTCTCCTGCTCCTAGACCCTGCAGTTCTCCAGGGCTCTCAGAGACTCCATTCAGCATCCAAGTATATACCCTAACCTAAAGCTCTTGATTCCTGGCTTTATTTCATCTATTACAGACACATTCAAGGCAGCTATAGAGACATCCTATGGATCTCCACCCGAAAGGGGGGGTGGGGGGGGGGAGACGGACGACAACCACGACTTAGCAACCCTTTGAGCCACAAAAATGGTGCAGATGGCCAAAGCTTAAGGCATTTAACTTTCCCTTGAGAAGCCCATGCCTTATTCTTTCCACAGTGTCAATCTTTGTCTTAGTCCCCATGTTTAAAATCTACATTAAAAATGTGAGCATCCTTTAGAAAAAAACCATACCCATGGTCTCAGGATATCTTCATTTTCTTCCCCAGCTCTTCACACTTCATCCTCCTAACCCTTGACCTTAAAATCTCTGTGTATTTTAAATGCCTTTTAACAAATCCCTACTGCGTTTCATGCTTGTTTGTCTTAAAACGTTTTCCTGCATCAACTCCAAGGACTCTGGTTTTGCCTCCATGAAGGTCAACAACAACAACAAAAACTACACTTGGGCTACTGTGGGTGATAACATGGAACAGTGTCTCTGTCCCTGACAGTGTTGGCACCCCCCAGGAAAGCAATAAGCACAGAGAAGACAACACAGAAGCTACATGTGAAAATAAAAAGAAAGAAAGAAAGGAAGAAAGGAAGAAAGAAAGAAAGAAAGAAAGAAAGAAAGAAAGAAAGAAAGAAAGAAAATTCTGTTGGCCAGTGAGGTATGTCGAGGTAAAGTATGCATGCTCCTCCCCACCCCCACACACACACACACAAGAAAGAGACACACCGAGTCAGGAGTGAACTATTCCTTATGTACTAATATCCTAGATCAATAAACATTTACTACTTTTGATGCTTGGCCATGTGCTGGGAAATACAAAAAGGAAAGCTAGACATACCACACCTCCAATCAAGTGGGAAGACAGACCTTTAACAGAACAACTGGATGGCATATGATGTGTACTAGGGGCCCTCTCCTAAAGATGGTTTTGGAAGACTGATGAAGGAAGCTGAAAGGATCAAGAGGTATCCCAAAGAAATTATGAAAGAAAGACACAGGAGAGAAAGATGGCAGTCTGGGTACCAGGCTCAGCACACGCAGAAAGCATTGAGGAAAGGAAATGATGACTAAGCTTTAAGAGACTGGAGACTGTCAGAGAAAGCTGGAAGGGACGTGACCAGGAAGAAGTAACAGAAAGCCTGGCCGGGAGGTGAATAGGAAACAGACCACTGCCTACTACCTGTATGGCTACACCTAACCCTGACAGCTACTGCAAAGCCATGACCATACCCCCGAGACTCCAGGTGTAAGCCACTAATGTGGTCATCCTGTGCCAAACATCACTGGGTTCCTGGCACTCTGAAATAAAGTGGGTTTGGAGCAGGGAAAAGTTAAGATCCTAAATCAGTAGGAATATGATATAAATATATCTGAGAAGCAGCATAAATTGGTTCTAGTCAGAAATAAAAACAGGTGTCAGGCAACTTCAATCTCAGCACTCAGGAGGGAGAGGCAGATGGATCTCTAAGTTGGAGGCCAGCCTGGTCTACAGAGTGAGTTTCAGGGCTACACAGAGAAATCCAGCCTCAAAACAAACAAACAAACAAACAAATTGCATGGCTTGCTTAAGAGATGATATTTGCCAACTGCTCAGTTTATCAGTAACAAGACTCAGAGGAGAAACTGGCTTTGGTCTTGAGGAACTTGTAAATTAAAAAAAGGAAAGAAAATAAAGAAACCCTGAGCTAAGGCATGCTGTGGGGATAAACAGAGCAATAGGGAGCAACAGGAGGCAATCAACTCTGACAGGAGTTGATGTTTAATTCTGAAGACTGAGTAGAAAGGATAGAAAACCAGCTAGGCTCAGCAACAGGAGAATCAGGAAAAAATAGCTGAGGACCCAGCTGGGAAGGCAGAGCCCAGGGAATCCCCAAGGAGGCAGAAGTGGCTGGTTAAGTATCTAAAACCTTAGGGCTCAGGCAGCCACCAGGCAGAAAATGATGCCCTTTCTGTATGAGCATGATTTCCTCTGCCTCCTGGAAAGCACCCTGCCCACCAGTGCTTAGAAACGGTCAAGACTGTTAGTGGCATGTCAGAGGCCCATATCCACTTTCTGTTCTGCATTCAGGAGACTGGAGAACCCAATCCACACTGTATCGGTCCCTAACTGACTTTAACATAAGGTCCACTCACCTGTCAAGTGTTCCCAAGGCAAAGACCCTAAGGCAGGCATCTTAGGAATCCCCACACTAGGCCCTCAGTTCCTCTGACAGCACCACAGTTAAGGAGAGGGCTAAAGGAAGTGCAGACACACCCTCCGAGGAGGGGCCTTGGACATGGGGTGTGTTGCATTCCTGGAAAACAGGGCCCCTGCTGTAATGTGTGCAATCAGATCAGAGATTGGACTGCAGAACTCTGCTTCCCATTTATTACAATATCATACTCCTACCCAGGAAACCCCACCCGAGCGTTTGTTTGGCAAGCCTTTCCTTGATTAGGTGTAAATCTTACTATTCCTGCCTCTCAAATAAGAAAAAAAAAAAAAAAATGCGCCTAATGAAATTATAACCCAGAGCCCAGGCCAAGCCCAGACTTCCCTGAACCAGTCCCAGCAGATTTCTGCTCTCATTTCAGGATGATGCTTTCTTTTTCCTTTCCTATTCCACAGGAAGAGTGGGAAGTGGGAACAATCTGTACAAAAGGAAAAGCAAACTGCTGGTCCCTGCTGGAAAGAACCTGGCTGTCTGGCTGGTGGTATACACCTTCCCTCCTAGCCCCGGGGCTGTGGCTGACACTTCTCACTCAGCTCACTGAAAGGCCTGATGGGGACTTCAAACCCCATAATGGGTTTTGTTTGTTCGTTTACTTTATGTTTTCCAACACTGCTCCTGACAGAGCTATCCTCATTCCCTGACTACAAATGCCATGATATCTGATTGTCTTTGGCATGCAATCCAGCAACCTCCCTGCCCCTATCCGCAAACTAGGGCTGAGGAGTAGGGCAGGGCCAAGTCCCAAGCAGGTACATCATCCTTCAGAGTGCTTGCAGCTTCTGATAACCCAAACAAACTGGGTGTAGGGCAATCTTACTTCCAAACAATGAACGTCTAAACCAAAAAAACAAGGACCAATCATTTTACCTAGTAAATACATGAACACTAAACCTGGGTGTGGCAGGATTCCCAGGCTGAAGGGCTCCCATACTATCTGAATACCAGCCCTCTCTCTGCCAAAGCTAGTCAGGAAATGAGGCAGCCCTGACCCAAGCTAGGTGACAGTGAACTGGAAAGAAACTGTCACCTAGTGAATTCATCCATAAAAGTAGAGGAAGAATTCATTCCAGGGCAATGAACAGTCTGAGGAGCCAAGAGAGCACTGTGGCATCCTCAGTCCAGTTCACACCTTTGCTCCCAAGGACAAATAGTGGTATCACAGTGGGTTTCCATTGCTCCAAAGTCACTTGACCCACAGTGTGGGTCAGTCATGTGACAACCATGCTGCCTCAGAGCATGTGAGGGAGACAAGACATCCCACTGGAAAATTAAGGAGCATGGCAGCTGGTGAAATTAGGGCTAGGGATAAAAGGTAGTGGGTTTGGTAAGGCCAAGAAGAGTGGGATCTGCCAGAGAGACCCTCAGAAGAGATGGGTCTCCAACAGGGCCACAAAGAGTAGGAGGGTGTAGCTGAACACTGAGGACAAGGTGAATAGTTCCACCACACAGCAAAGGACCTCCCACAATTCTTTTAGGGTCTGTTCACACCCGTTGGCCTCCATTACAGAGACCACAATCCATGTGGACTTGAGGGGGAGGCTCCATTAGTAACCTCTGCTGCCTCCGATTCTGGTAATTCTAATCAGAGCAATACCCAAGGAGGCACTCTGGAGCTCTTAATTGCATGCTGACTGACAGCATCTCCATCCCCCCAAATGCCTCCTTCCCTCAATGGCACTATTCTAAAAGGAACGGTGATGTTCATTCAGAAGGCTTTAAACAGGATCCAGAACGGGAGGCCTCAGAATATGCCAGATTATCTGGCAATGGCACTACCCACTGTTGGCTGGGCCATCCATCATCGATCAGCAATCTAGAAAAGGCCCACAAAGACACGCCCACAGGACAATCTGATGGAGGCATTTCCTCATTTGAGGTTCCATCTTCCCAGGTAAGTCAGGCTGAAAGTAAGAGCAGCCATCACATTCACTAACAAACTGCTTTTCTTTTGTCTTTGGTTCCAGGGCTCCATTCTTACTAAGAACCTGTGAGGAGTGAAGAAATAAATGTCTTTCCTCTTTCTACAGGAGCCACATCCTGAACTTAGTGATAGGTATTGGAGGGTGGGGTGGTGAAAAACAAATAAGGAACAAGTGGCTCCTTAAGAGGCTTAGAATTTATCAAAATAAATATAGCATGCTTATTGTTGGTCCAAGCAAATGCTTGTATCCCTCAGAGTTTCTCTGGATGAGGAAATTGTTTCCAAATGCCACATGCAGGGAAATTTTCCTTGAGAAATGCAATTGAGTTGAAAATGCAAAGTGCCTGCAGTTCTATAAGCAAGATCAATACACTCTATAAGAGAGGACTGAAATTAGTAAGCAAATTACAACACTGGTTTTGAAAGTTTTTGCAGGAGTCTCTTTTGTGGAGGTAACTATTCCGGAGCCTGGTGAGCAGCAGATCCCACACAGAAAGCTATTTCAGGTGGAACAGGCACCCATGGCTAGGCAGGCCTGAGGTCTCTACAGGACACGGTGGGGGGGGGGGCTGTCAGAGCATTAGGGACTCAGAGCCTTGGGCATAAACAGAATTTGAAATTGGCCAAATGAATGCAATTCCAGACAATAGGGTCTATTAGTGAAAAAGACTGTTTACAAGGTATTAAGGTTATAAGGTTATAATGTAAGCCTTTGGCTCTGACCAAACCAGCCTCTCTTGGAAAATCCACATGACTACCCCATGACATCAAGGTGCCAGAGCCTTGGGATGGCACACGGCACATCTCATGTGCTGTTCTCATCCTTTATATCTGGTTCTTCTTAACTGTAAATTCACTCCGTGCACGAAGCACTCCAACTCCTTTCCGGGGGAGAGGAAGGAAGAGAACTTGCTGTGCAAGCATGAGGACCTGTGTTCACAACCTCAGAACACACATAGAAAGCAAGGCATGGTGGCATGTGTGCCCATAACCACAGTGGCATTAAAGAGGGGTCAGAGAAAGGAGAATTAAAAAAAGAATTGTGGGGGTTTGCTGGCTTAACCAAGGGCCTAGGTTCAATAACAGACTAACAGACATTGTTTCCAGAGAGACAGAGAGAGAGAGGGAGGGAGGGAAGGAGGGAGGGAGGGAGAGAGAAAGACAGACAGACAGACAGACAGACAGACAGACAGACAGACAGACAGACAGAAAGAGACAGACAGAGACAGAGAAAGACAGAGGACACCGGACATCCTCCTTCACACATATATAAACAACACACATGTGTACATGTGTACACACACACACACACACACACACACACACACACACACACACACACACAAAACTTCCCTTGGAACTGACCACTGGATTTTCTGAACCTCAACCCAGTGAACTGGAATGTAACTTCATTTATTCCCAGACAATATGAATGGCTTATATATCCCAAGACTAACCGATCATGGATCAGGGTCACTGGCCAGATCCCTTTACTCCATTCATCCTCTCATTCAGAAAAACTAGATAACACATTGGGTGCCTACAAGTCAGCCTTGCCCAAAGTATACTCTCAGCACCCTTCAGAGCACCAGTGCTCCAGTATATCCCTGGATGCTTTACCAGGTTCTAAATCACTGAATTCCTCAGAGCAGAGGCCAACAGCAGAGTCTCAATCAGACAGTCTGTATTTCTTTGTACATCTCACATCACTGCTAAATCCTAGGAGAAATGAAAAAAATGAGAAATATTTCCCCAATTATAGATAATTTGATACTTAATCCTTAAAAGCAACAAACATTCCGCAGAGAGACATGAGCGCGCAAATGATGAATCACCAATGATCCATTAATAGTAAGCACGCAATAAAATCAGGAAGATGAGCAGAGCCATTGCTTCAGTCCAGCACTCGGCTTTACTGTCAACACTGGCAGAAAAGCAAAGGGAGATAAAATGTGAATGCACAAAAGCTTTTACTCTTTATACTTGAAATACCTGTCTGCCTAAAGTCAAGTGGACTACAGGCAGGCAAATAGGCAAATAGATAATTGGAATTTTTTTTGAGCCCCACTCATAAATAATGAGAAAGGATAGAATAAAGATAGGTAGGAAAGCAGAAGGAGGTTTTATTGTTTTAATTTTGTTCTGATTTTTATTTTTATAAAGACAAAAAAGACACCTAAAATAAAGTTACATATAAACATACCAAACCAACATTATTTTAAATTTTATTTAAGAGCATGAAATAGCATATTTATTTCTGGGGCTAAAGAGGTAGCTCAGCAGTTAAGAGTATATGTTGATTGTCCTTGCAGAGGACCCAAGTTTGGTTCCTAGCACTCACATCACATGGCTAACATCCTTCTGTAATTTCCGCTCCAGGGCATATGATGGTCTGGTAAACACAGAAATTTGCATTCATATGAACATATAAGCAAAGGCCATGCCAGGAGAAAACTCAGAATCTCACAGGAAAGAGATCACTTCATTCCTAACATAAGGGAATAGCTTGATTTTTCTTAGGCAGAAGTCACCAACTCAAGAAGCCAGTAAATTTTTTAGCAAATGCAATGTGGGAAACTTTTCAAAATGGAGGAGATGGCTCATTGATTAGGGTACATTCATGCAAGCATGAGGACTAAGCCTCCAGGATACACATAAACACTAAGAGGACCTGAAGCCCTCTTGTAATACCTAAAGAGAGAGGATCCCCAGAACAAGTTGAGACTAGTAGAAATGGTAAGCTCCAGGTTTAATGGAGAGATCCTGCCTTGACTAATAAGGTGCTGAGTGATCAACGAAGACTCCTGACATCAATTTGGGGCCTTTACATGCCTGCCTGCACATGTGAACATGTACACACACATACTCACACATGCATTCATGCATGCATACACACATGCACGCACACACACACGCACGCACGCGCACACCACATACATAAGAGGGAAACTAGATTTCCCCTCTCTCCCCCAAATCGACACCTCTACTGGAGTCCAGCATCCTCAATACCCATGCAAATAACTTCTGGGATCCTGATAGGGTATTAAATGAGGGGTCAAGGTACCAAGTTATCAAATCTAAGATACTCACAAGTAGGCCTTAGCCTTCTGGGCCTGTCTTATCAGAGGAGGTTTCTTCTTACAGAGAGACCTGCTCAGCAAACATCCCCTTAACTAAGTCTTCTTGTCAGCAGGGATTTCTTCCTGGCTTGTCTCTAAATGGTGAACAGATAACCCAAGCCTGTTCTAACTCCTCATCCTACCATGCTAGAAACAAGGCTCACTGACCTCAAAAGTTTGCAGCTCTCCCAGTTTATCATGGGTCACACATAGTAGCATTTTCATCTCTTTCTCTGGGGCACTGTTACTATCTATCTCTACATTACCTCATGAAAACTTAAGTCTGAACTCTATGTAGGGCTAAGACTCAATTAACATTCTGCATGTAGTGTTGACAGCTGGCACATGACCTCACTTCCTCACTCCAGACCATGGATATCTCATAAGCAGCAATTCCCACCAAGTTTCCACCAGTCCCTGGGTTGTCAAACACGTATAAGAGAGCAGCTCAGTGTCCTTGTATCTTGGGCAATGGTGGCAGGGACAAGGGTCAAAGGGCACCTCACATTTTGACTACTGCATGGACAGCTATTGTACTAAGTTAGATCAAGCATGACCCTGGATCATGTTTACCCATCCATTCATTCTACTCAAACAATGAATTCTTACCATCCCATGTCAAGTCTAAAGCGGGTAGACAAAACTAACAAAGCAGGGATATATGTTAATATTTTATAGCTATAGCAAAAAAATAAAAACAAAATCAGGTTAAAATATGTCTATTACACAGGGCAGGAAAGCTCTCACAGAGGACCCAGATTTGACTTCCACATGACAGCTCACTCTAGTCCCAGGGGACCTGATACCATTGTCTGGTGTCTTATAGCACCAGCCAGGTGGAAACACACACACAGGCAATATATTCATACACATTAAAAAAAAAAAAAGCAGTATGTAGGGAAGGCAGTTGATTCACAATTCCAGGTGACAGTCCATCACTGAGGGGAAGCCAAGTAGCAAGTCACATCACACCCACAGTCAAAATCAAAGAGATCATGGGTCCTAATGTGCTTGCTTGCTGCGGCCAGAAAGCTAGCTGTCTCTAGTCCTGCATAGACCAGGGCCAGCCCATGAAATGGTATGCTCGCAATGGGCTAGGCCTAACTGCACCAAGACAACATGCCACAGATCTGCCTACAAGCCAAAATGATTTAGGTCATTCCTCAACTGAGACGATCTTCTGTGTATTTCTAGGTTGTGTCAAGGTGACAAGTCAAGAATAGCCAGCACAGTATCATGGTTGAACCTTAGCACAGGTCAGCTGCATTGGTCCCGGCAGCATGAGTCCTCAAAGGTCCACAGGTGTGTCCCCAAGTAGTGATTTGTGGTTACAAACAAATAGGTAAATTCTCAACACAGACTCTGTGAATGAGAATGAACTATGTGTTAAATTTATTGAGTATGATCCTCAAATGATAGGTTCAAAGCAGCATAAAACCACAGGCTATAAAAATGCTGTCTCTGCTAAATAAGCAGTTCCCAGCCACAAGTTATTTCATTCCCCAAGGGACATTTGGCAACGCCTGGTGACATTTGTTTACTGTCAAAACTGAGTCTAGTACATAGACTTGAGGTGCTACAATGCACTCAAAAACAAATAATTGTCGAGGTAGCTGCAAATGTCAACAGTATCACGATTGAGAGCTACTGTGATAACTGTCACACTAATGTCAAGTTTTTAAGAGTGCAGCTTTGGGGATAGGAGAGATTGCTCAATAGCTAAGAACATTTACTGCCCTAGCAGAGCACCCAGGCTCAGATTCCAGAAGTAGACACACAGCTCACAATCACCCGCAGCTCCACTTCCAGGGATCTGATACCCTCTAGCCTCTGTGGGTACCTGCACGCACGAAGTACACATAAACTCATACAGGCACACACATACACATGAATAACAAATAAATCCTTTCGTTTGTTTGTTTTTCTGGACAGGGTTTCTCTGTGTAGCTTTGTAGACTAGGCTGGCCTTGAACTCACAGAGATCTGCTTCCACCACCTTTTTTTTTTAAGTTCATATTTTAGTATCTTCTATCAACCTATACTGTGCTACCTAAAATAACAAATAAATTCCAGGATAGAACGAATCCATCTCATTGCTTGGTGACCATGTAACTACATGTTAAGCTAATAAAATCTTAGCAAGTATATCAAAGACACAAAACACTGGAGGGACTGGAGAGATGGCTCAGTGGCTTAGAGGCTGCACTGATCTTGCAGAAGACACTGGTCACCTCATAATCACCTGTAACTCTAGCATGCCCCCCCCCTCCATGGGAGAAATCTGACCTCCAAGAGTACCTCTTCTCACATGCACATAACCCCTCCCTCTCTAGATATACATATACATATATATATACATATATATGTAAGTATTATATATAATTTAAAATAAATGTTATACTATATCATATATAATTTATATGATTTAAAATAAAATCTTTTTTAAGATATATGGAAACATGCAGTATTGGGGAAGCAACTCAGAACACTGGCCTAATTTTCACTAAGCCAAGGGCTCCATCACCAATACCTTAGAAAAGCAGGTGTGGTGGTGCAGGCCTGTAACCCTAGCACTGGGGAGTAGGATCAGCAGTTCAAGTCCATTAGCAGATACAGAGCAAGGCAGAGGCAAACCTGGAATACAAGAGACTCTGAAGAGGAAGTGAGAATGGGGGGGGAGAAAAGAGGGAAGAAGGGAGGAAAAAGACTTTTCCAGTCACTCCACTGTGTTATAATGGAGACTGAGTCCAACAATGATATAATCAATCAGTCTAATATCTAGTTCTTTCTTGCTTTCACTATCAGGTAAATCAAAAGCACCATTGAATAGGAAATACATAGTGTTGTCTACTCTAGACTGTCCCGAGGTAGAAAACTCACTCATTCCTAAGACAGTTTCAGAGTAAGTCAAGAACATTTAGAGACCCCCCAAAGTTACACTCCCTGAACTGGAAAACTAAAGCTGTCTTGAAGCTATGCAGAGGTACAATTCAAGCCCCCCCCCCATTCCTTAATTGCAAAAATGCTCAGCATCCCTGTCATTGGTCCCCTGTGCAGATTCAGGATGTCACACTTATGCAGTCTGAATCTATCATGTTTTCAAATACCGAGTCAAGCAATTTGTAGAGTAGCTTCCAAGCTTCCTCAAGAGAATTCCAAACTCCCTGAGCTCAGATAATCATGGTAAATCATTCCCTCTGGAAGGTAGACTGGCAAGGACCAACTCTTAAGGCTTGAACCTTAATTCTTGGTTATATGAGATGAGCCAAGTCATTATGTTCAGAGTCACTTTTTTTTCTTAAAAGATATTTTAGTTCAACAGAAAAAAATATCTCTATGATACTACTTCCTACTTTATGTTCTGTTAGAAATTATATGTTCTGTGCTCATGTCTATTTCCTGCAAGGTCCTATTGGCCATGCAGACCTGTGACCTCTCCTCCATCCTTCCTGGCCTCTCTGGACACTTTCTCCAGCCCCTGCAGTTCCTCTCTACAGTACACATTTGCAGCCTCTTCCCTCAACCCTCCTAGTTCCACACACAAATTTGGCATCAAGACCTCATACCTATGACATCATCTTCACCATGAGCTATGGAGTTGAGACAAAACATAATTCACATACCATATTCCCAATATACTGATCAGGAGCACAGGTAGATGGCTCCTGGCTTTATAATAACTGTAGTCTTAGCTCAGAATGACAACTGGGTCTTCCTAGCACCAGGAGGAGAAGCAAAAGAATCACAAATTCAGAGTCACTGACTGCTACAAGCCTGGACTACATGTAACCCTGTCTCAGACAAACAAACACTGCTGAAGCATAGTCAGAGCCCCAGCCAGGATGGGCACTCAAGCTCAGGGATCACATGGCAAAGGCAGACTCATCCGCAGTGGCTGGTATAGTTCCTGACTCACTAGACAGTGGGTTAATGGTAGGAAGGTGGATGAATGAATGACTTTTAGGAAACGTAAGCAATTAGACTCTATTGACTGTTAATGTGAATCAATGAAAGACTCTCTATAGGTCTCAGGAAAGAAATCCAACTCTTACTTAAGTTTTCATAATCCCAACAAGGATATGAAAGAGGTAACGAAGACAAAAGAGAAAAAAAATGGTTATCAAAGAGACCCTCTGGGTATACACAGGCATGGTTAAGGTGTCACATGGCTCTAAACAACACTGCAATAGGTTCAATTGGCTGTCTGTAAAATGACCTCTCCATTTACCAAAGAGCATTTATTCTAGGATTAAAATTCACTCATAATTTGGCTGTTGAGAGGACATTTTTCATTGATATGCTATCTATCTCCTCTCTGTCATTCCTTTCTGTTCTAGATTTGTCTTTGGAAAAGCTATGTATGTATGCATGCATGTATGTATGTATGTATGTATGTATGTATGTATGTATGTATGTATAAATTAGCTTCAAGACAGCATGTGCTATTGGTTCCAAACAGTGTTATGATGAGCTTATCAGCACAGCCTAGAATCACTAGGAAGACGTTCCCCATGAAGGACTGTCTAAAGGGGCTGAGCTGCAGGCACGTTTGTGGTGGATTGTCATAATAAGTTTATAGGTGTGGAAAGACTCAGCTCACTGTGGCAGCACTATTCCATAGGCAGATGGTTCTGAACTGTTAAGAGTAAAGAAACCCAGAGGAGCCAAGCAAGCAAGCATGCTCACATTCATTTCTTTCTGCTCTTGACTGTGGATATGATGTGACCCACTGTCTCATGCTCCTGCCACTTCTCAGCAGGATGGACTGTAACATAGAATCATGAACTAAATAAAATACACCCTTTCTCCACTACACTGCTATTGGTTGAGGGTACTTTATCACAGCAACAAAAATCAAACAGTGACATACAGAGGTGATGATAATTTCAACACAGTTCTAAGCATGTGTCATCCCCATGGCCACTCCCATCTTTTGCTAGATGACTGTGGACGTGAACAAGCATAATGGGACCCTAACTACTACTAGCCATCTTTTGGTGAACGTATGAGAAGAGTGCTATCTAGTCTAGACTGCCAGTGTAACAAGATTTAACTTCGCCATGGAAACAAACCTCTGCACATATCTGTGAGGGAGTTTAACTCAGTAGGTTAACTGAGTTGGAAGATGCACGCTAAGAAAGGGTCATATAGTTCCCTTGACAGGTTCCTGAACTGAATATAAGGAGAAAATAGGTGGGTAGGGGCAATGTCCTTCACTCTCTGCTTCCTGGTTGAAGATGCACTCTGACAAGATGCTCACACTCCTGTCACCAGGTCTATATCCTTGACCTTAATCCCATCTTTTCTTAGGTTAAAAGGCATTTTGTCACAAGTAACTAATACAGAAACCTAAGGAGAATAAGGCCAAAGAAGAGAGTCATGCTATGGTGGTTTAGAATGGCCCCCATAAGTTGAAATATTTGAATGTTTGGTCATCAGGGGTGGCATTACTTGAGGCAATATGAGGTGTGGCCTTATTGGAGGAGTAGGTGTAGCCTTGTTGGGTGAAGTGTGTCACTAGAGTGTGGGCTTTGGGGTTTAAAAAGTCCAAGCCACTCCCAGTGCCTTTCTCTGTCTGCTGCCGGTGGACCCAAATGTAGAACTCTCAGTTACTTTATAGCATCATGTCTATATGTGTGGCCCCTGTTCTCCACCTTGATGACAATGGACAGAGCATCTGAAACGTAAGCCAGACCAAACCAAATGCTTTTATAAGAGTTATTGTGGTCATGGTGAGTCTCCACAGCAATAGAACACTGACTAAGATATATGTCTACAACTTGAGAAACTGACCTTTTTTCAATCATTGGGTCAATGCATTGCGCTTACTGATTAAGTCAGCTTGGGGTGCCTATTCCCCCCTCCCCCGTGTGTGTGTGTGCCCATGCACACACATGCAGAGACCAGAAGAGGACATTGGGAGTCCACCTCTCTCACTCTCCTCCTTATCGTTTTCAGACTGGTGATTTCAGCAAGGTTGGCTAGCCAGCAAGTGCTCAGAGTCTTCCTGTTTCCCCCATGGATTCTGGCTTACAGGGATGTGTAGTCGCGCCCAGCTTTTTGCATAGATACTGGGGATTTGAATTTAGGTCCTCATGCTTGCACAGCAAGTACTCTTAACCACTGAATCAAACTTCTTGTTATATATACACATATCCTTTCTGATATGAACTTCCCTTGTTTCTTCAGAATCTATGTAAAGTTCCTGTTCCAAGAGTTTGTATGCTGTTCCCAGACATCCCCCATCTGTTCCCAGCTCCACAACGGTATGTCTAATGTGGTCTGACATATTCTTTTTTCCCTTGGTCTTTCCATCATCCAAATCCTGTCTGGGCTGGAGTCCTAATCCTCAGAGGGCAGACATCTATGATTGTGGTCCTCTGGTCTTCTCTGAGTTCTGACCTGAAGAACATCCTCAGTAATAACTGCCATCTTTCAATCATGCTTGGGTTGAGTGCAGTCCCAAGTTGGAATTTTGTAACCCAAATACAAATGACCATTTGAGTAATGTCTTGAAATTAGCAGAAAAACCATAAATCCTGTTTAGGCAAATTCAAACTGTGGCTTGGAACCCACTGATCCCTGCCAGTCATTCCTTCTTCCTTTTGAATAGTAACACAGAAAATGGAAAGTCATTTTTAGATGCAGTGTATTTCAACATCATACTTCTGGCTATGGTCTTGCCACATTTCACAACTGGACTGGCAGTAAGAGCTGGATAAGGAGCAGACATTTATCAGGCTACTTTCCCATATGCAGATGGCTGAAGTCCTTCCAACGAAGAGGCAGAATAACTTGGTGTGATCTACAACCAAAGACCCATAGCTTTCCACCATCTGCACAGAATCATCCTGAACTAACAGGAGGGGATGGGGGGTTCCAGTGAGAAATCTGCCCCAGGCATCCACAGTAAATTAGGCTCCACTACCAAGGTGGGTTTTTTTTTTTTGTTTTGGTTTGGTTTTGGTTTTTTTTGTTTGTTGTTGTTTTTTTTTATCCCTTTCCTAAATGCAGTTTCTTCAGAGCTTAGTGGGTGAAAGGGGTTTGCAGAGCACATTCCTGTGAGATGTAAGTGAGGAACACAAACAGAATGTGGTCACAGGAGAAACAGTCAGTAGATAGGAATTAAGGAGTCATGAAGAGACCGTCTTCTGTATGTCTCCCTCCCTCATCTTTTCTTTTTCTTTATTTCACTAGGGTCTTATTCAGTCCAGGTTTGCCTGAAACTAGCTATGTAACCCAGGATGACTTTGAACTTCTGATTCTCCCACCTCCTTTTATTAGGTGACAAGTTTATAAGTATGTATGCCATCATACTTGTGTTCAATACTGAGGACTGAACATAAGACCCCGTGCACACTAGGCAACAAGGACTCTACCAACTGAGCTGCATCTCCATCCCCTGGATATATACCACTTCCAAAGAGAATGATAAGAGAAAGTATGTATGACAGAGGTGTCTGTGTGTGTGTGTGTGTGTGTGTGTGTGTGTGTGCGTGTGTGTAATGTATGCATGTGTGTATATGCACAGACATTATTCAGTCATAGGACATTACATTGGCCACTCAATGTCCAATCTTTCTCTATGTGTGAAGGGTAGTTCACTATTTAGGGTCTGTATTAACCACATCTGGACATACTTTTAGACATCTTAGGAAAATGAAAAGAGTAGGAGAAAAGCACTACCCTGAGTAATCTAGAGTAAATTAATGGCTTATAAATCTGAATAAATCTATAGAGGACCTTGAACTTACCACCTATAATCCCCACCTTCCAAATCTATGTTCTCATGTTCTCTTCCTTCAACAGTGCTGTCCTTTACCAAGGTTCCAACAGGTACTGAATAAGCTGCCGGCAGAGGCTGGCAAACTCATAAAATTGTAAACCAGGGGCCTGGCAGCCAGCACACTGCTTCTTTACATGCCCCACATATCACAACACTACATGAGGAGTTATTTCCTCCTGAGAGCCAGGGGTGGAGGTGGCTGGGAACACTGCTGAAGCTGGTCTCCTGATTTAGAGGCTACATCTAGGCTTGGGCACAAGACCAAACTTCCAGCTAGGAAAAGTGTCTCTTGAGCAGCCATCCCAGGACACTAGCTCCTCTCACAAATCCCTTGACTATTCACAACCATGGGACAAAAAATGAAAACTCAAAATTAATGTGACACACAGAGCAGATTGAACTCAACAGCTGCAAACCACCAAATGCCACCAGCAAAATCTCCAGTCACACTCTCCTGTTTATCTCAGGAACCCAGAACCAGTAAACCAGCCGTGCCCTAGCGCACCTGTCCGGCTGCTTCTTACACAAATTCTCAGCAAGAACTGATTCTCAGAAAGCCACGGGTGTGTTGCATTTTCTCCTGTCACCAGCAGACCCACAAAGAGCCCCTTCTTTGTGAGAAGGGCTGATGTCAGTACTCCTGCCTTCCAGAGGGTCTGTCGGGCAGGCCTGCCCTTCCAAGTCACAGTCAATGACTTGGTCTCCCCCCTCCCCCAAGCAGCAAACTCAGTTACTCCTACTGCATCAAGTTTGCACTTTTCCAGAATGTTCAGTCTACTGAATACCCTGCTCATGTGGTTGCATTACTTCACAGCTCTAACAGAGTACAGGAAGGACATGAAGTTCAAAGCCCTGTTGTTGGTTGGACATGGCTCCCCCAGGTTGGTTTCCAAATCACATTTACAGCACTGATGGAACCAGCCTCATGTGGGTGGGGTTCCTAGATACCCATTTTACAAGTATTTACTGAGTGTCCCACCAGAACACTGTCTGTCTGCAAGCCAGCCAGGTGAGGTTCCCATGAGGGGGCTGGGATGATGGAATTGCCCAGTGCATAGGGAGAAATACACAGTTCAGGCCACTGTCCAAGAACAGGCAACAATGGCTCCTTATTGCCTGGGTTGACCATAAAAGGGATATGCAAATTTGTGAAACATTTGTAGCTCTGCTATGCCTGGACCCCATCCAGAAAACTCTGGAAAGAACACTATCACACACAGAGAGAATGGGGGAAGAGACGCCATGCAAATGAACAGTTAAAAGATGCTGCCTGTCCTGGGAGGAAATGTTTCCTTTCCCATTGACCTACTTTTCCCCTCTCCACTTTCTAGCCTTTCTTCTTTCACAGAAAAATGTAGTGTTTTCTTTCCCATAACTTGACAGACAACTGCCATGGCAACAAAGCAATTCCTTGAAGGCGGGAAGAAAGCCCCTTGTGACATTTGGCTTTCCTTGTCAACTTGACACCACCTAGAATCACTAGGCAGTGAGTCTCCAGGAAAGATGATCTAGAACAGCGTGCCCTGTGGGCGTGCCTATGTTTCACTGACATGAACCAGCTTGACATGAACCAGGTTTAGGTACTGGATTATATACTAGATCTGTAACTTTGGAAAAAAAATTTAAATATCTTTTGTTTGTTTGTTTTGTTTTTCAAGACAGGGTTTCTCTGTGCAACCGCCGTGGCTGCCCTATAACTTGCTTTGTAGAACAGGCCAGCCTCGAACTCTCTGAGACCCGTTGCCTCTGCCTCCCAAATGTTGGGATTTAAGGCATGTGCCGCTACTGCCTGGCTTAAATAATTTAACAGGAGCTATCATTTATTTTAAGGGGGTATCTTACATATCAATGAATAACAAGAGCCCAGAATAATGTCTACACTGCACAAGTTTAAATAAATATCCTTTGCTTTTTATAACTCACCAGTGGGGTCTATCTAAGGGTTTCTGTTACTGTGATAAAAATTCCAGGGCCATAAGCAACCTAGGGAGGAAAGAGTTTGTTCCAGCTTACAGTTCCATATCGCAGTCTGTCACTGAAGGAACTCACAGTAAATGCTATGTAAATAAGACGAGCAAAGGTGGTGACCACTTGGTCAACAGGGAGCATTCAGGGATGTTTTTAAAATCTCCACCAGTGCACGCTTCTTGTCTGGCAGACTCTCCAAAAGCTTAAAGGTCTCTGAGTAAGCTGTCCTCACCTGCTGGACCAGCCTCCCTACAGCTTCACAGATGTCCCACTAATTTCAGTGCTCAGGTATTTGATAGACAAGCAATTGCCCTGGCCCACACACTTCAAAGTGACACTAATCACACCCTCTGTCAGCCACTATCTGAACCAATTACAGACTCAAAACCAGGTGCTGTTGTTCTGTTACACAGGAGGTACAGCATCACCCAACTTTTGTTTGCTGTCCTACTATGAACCTATGCCCTCTCCGTAATGAAGTTGCAAGAAATGTCTCCATGAATTGGACTAGAGAGATGGCTTAGCAGTGAAGAGTGTTTCTAATCTCACAGTAAATCAGAATCTAGCATCCAAGTTGGGTTTATTCACAACTCTTAACTTCGTGTGATTTATTGCCCTCTTCTGACACACACACACATACACACACACACACACACCTTTAAAAAAAAAAAAATGGAAAAAATGCCACTATCGAGACCACCCAAAGCCCAATGTCAATCCTATCCACCACCCAATCTTGACACACAGACCATTTAACAGAACAACTCTCTGCTACCATCACAACCATGCAAAAACATGAAGTTCCCATGATGGTTGGTCCCATCCTACCATAGTGCCTTAGGATGCCATTTAGTGATCACCTAAAATACACACTTATACCTTAAATATGGACAGAGGCTGATGGAGAGGGGATAACACTAAGTCTTCCCTGTATAAACTAAGCTTTCCCTTTCAAGGTTAGCCCTTGGAGGTGTTCACTGGTGTCTTCCTATGGCTAATCACAGTCACCCTGGTCCCCTACCAGGGATAAGCAATAGGAATTATTACTTCATGCTCCTCTGAAGGACATGGATGTTTTATTATAGTAATCCAAGGGCATAAGGCCTTACCCTCTTCCCACTGCCAAATGGGATATTTTTTCTACCATCTATTTTTTTTTTTAAGCATTCCATTTGTTTTTAGGAATTAACACATTATTCAGAATGACAGTCTGAGGTTTAGTGACTCGCAAATGGCCTGCATCTATGGTGGCACAGGCATATACCTCCCACACAGAAAGGAGTCAAAGGCAAAAATTTAACATTCTAACTTATAGGCAGAAAAAAACCACTCCCTGCCTCTCAGAAAAAGCACTCATGGAAACCCATGGATGTAGACATGCCCCTCAAACTCCAAAGCCAAAACTCAGGAGGAGGCATGTTCTAAAGGGGCCCTCTGAACAAACTCTCAGGGACAAAATGTGCTTATTTAACAAATGCATGCCCTGGAATTCACCTTTCCACTAAACAGTTGAGAAATAATTTATTAATCTTCCCAGCTAAGCTATAATCTGAGCTCTGGGGCTTTGGTAAATTGTGTTACCTCTACTACAAGCCTCTGACAGTAACACTTTGCAGCTGCACAGTAGGAATTAAAGCTAACAGAGCAGGGGGCTAATGGGGGGGGCTAATGGGGCATAATAATGCCCAGTGGCTGTCATTACAATATTCTTCAACTCTGAATGAAAGAACAGTAGAGAGAACAGAACTACAAGAACTAAGGTACAACTGGTACTCTACAGCCAGCCAAGGAGGAGGCAGGTGTTGGGCATGACAAAGAGGTAAAGCCCTGTGGAGATCTACTTCTTAAGCACTGTGTGTAGGAGATGGTGCCTATCTGCTTGCCTGAACTAGATCCTTTAAGCAGAAAATTTTCTTGAAATAGAGGAGGCAGGCAACCACCAATGTGGAATTTAATAAACTACCCATTCTTAAAATTATTCTTTCATCTTCTTATCTGTCATCTAGCCTCTTGGATGAACCCAAACTTTCAAGTACACAATCCAAGGCTTTGAACCAAAAGAACCAGCTAAAGCTACTGGGCAAGTCAATCATTTCTTCCCTCAAGACTCCGGCGTCTTATCCATGAAATGGGTTTGTCTTAATGAAACAAGATTGTCTGTATAGTACTTTAGACACTTTATAGACATAAACTGTTTGGATATAAACCGAACATTCCTCAAAGGTTTGTATGTTTGGAAGCATATGGGGTCTATGGTGAGAGTATACTGGGTGACTGGGAGCAGACTCCTTCCTGGAAGGGAATACTGGTCTCCTGAAGGGACTATCAAAAGGGTGAGTTATTGCAGAAGCCTGAGACTGACAAGCCATTCTCTAGCTTCCCGTTTTGAGACGTGCCCTCTCCCCACAAGCGTTCACGTTGTTGAGATCATGAGAGTGAACCAATGAAGACAACTTTCGTGGTTAGCTTGAGCTACCAACCTGACACAGCCTAGAGTCATATGAGAAAATTTCAAGGAGGGAGAGTGCCTCACTCAGATACCCCTGTGGGAATGCCTGAGAAGTGATTTCTTGGTTGCTAATTGACATGGGAGGGCCTAGACCACTGTGCCTATGTCTGAATCCTGAATTATGTAAGAATGGTAGCTGAGTAACTTCCCTCCATAGTTCCTATCCTTACTCCTGTTTGCATTCCTGTTCTGTTTCTTAGGTACCTGAGAGTGTAATTAACCCTTCCTTTTCCTGTTACTTTTGGTCAGAGTGTTTTATCACAGCAATCAAAAAGCAATACCACCTAATTTGAGACTCTGAGCATCCCAAACCAGATACTAAGTAAGCCTTTTTATTTTTTATTTTTAATAATAATGTTTGTCTGCCTGACACATTTTGTTATAGTAATTAAAAAGGTGACTAATAGAATGAATGATACTAACCTTTCTAGAGCAGAGCACCTTTTGGAAAGCTAGTTCCAGACTAAATGTTTGGACATCACGTGTGCATGCCACAGCCAACAGATAAGGCAACTGTGATCTGCTACAATACCATGCTGCTGAGATGCTACATGAGACAGATGAAAGACAGAAGACAGGTACTGTGGCAACTGGCAGAATCCCACTGTAGGGAGGCAAAAATATTTATCAGAAGTAAATGTGAAAGATTAATACATAGGAATAAATCTTTTTGATTATGTTTCCTTTAAAAGGATATTCAAACTGGGGCTGGAGAAATGACTCGGCAGTTAAGAACACACACTGATCTTTCAAAGGACTTAGTTTGTGGCTCATTGCCTATCCTATAATGCCAGCTCCAGGAACTGTGATGCGTACTTTGGGCCTCCGTATGCATGATCCTACATGGCTGGGCATGCCTGCCCACACACAGACACAATTTAAAAAGAAAAGAAAAAACATGTCTGCAGAGACAGCTGAGCAGTTTTGAGCACTTGCTACAGTTGCAAGGGAGAAGGCTTGATTCCCAGCACCCATGTGGTTTCTCATAACCATCTGTAACTCCAGCTCCAGGAAATCTAATGCCCTTTTCAGGCCTCTGGCACACGTTTCATGCACATGTATGTATGTGCAAACATACATACATAAATACACATACATGTGCAATATATATATGACATACACAAATCATTATATATATGATCATGTATATGGGAAAATACCTATACACATAAAACAAGAATACTTTACGAAAAGAAAAAGAACAACACTGACACTGATAGATGGTATTAAAGGACAGCCATATCTTTGTTTTTCATCTGAAAAAGCAAAACTCCAAATGTGCACTTGTGACAACTGAATGCTAGTTATGATAAGTAAGGCAGTAGCTGCAACGCTTTTTACAGTGTAGAAACTGACAGAACTGTTGATACATACACAAAAGAAGAGTGCCCATATGGGAGCTTAAACTAGCAACATACAAGGGGACAAAAAAAAAAAAAGAGTCCAGAGATGATTCAAGTAAGCAAGGAACTCTCAGTCTTAGTTGAGTGCTAGAATCTCCTGGGGAATGTTTTAAAACCCTGACACCTGGGCTGGCAGTTTATTACATCAGACGGGGGAGGGCAAGTCTAAGTAAGCTTCTGTAGCTTTTAACGTGCCCCAGCTGATACCACTCACGGCCATGCGACTCTCCTTGTGGGGCGGTGGGCAGCATGCCAGTCATATGATTTCATCTATACTAGAGTCACATCTAATCCTACCTCCCACTCACCCATGGACCTTCACTAAAATCCATGTGAGTTTCTGAACGTCTTATTTTTCTCCAACTTGCACCTGGTTTATAGATATCGGCATGGCTCATAATCCAAACATGAAAACCCCCTGATATGAACCAGCAGCATGGTGAATTTCCTCAACACCTGCCAACAACTTTTGAGCAAAGAAGTGGTTCTCAAACACGGGCATCTCAGAGGATGGGCTGGACCCCCCAATCTGCACTCTAACAGTTACCCTGCTGCTGCTTGGAAGGCTGACATTCTACTGGAGGGAGAACTAAGTCAGAAGCAGGCTACTGGTTAGAGTCAATGACGAGCTGATACTCCCAAACTAATTTGGGAGCTTGGGATATGACTCAGTGGGTAAAGTGCTTACTCTGCACGTATGAAAACCTGAATGTTGATCCTAAAATCCACATAAAAACCAGGCATGGCAGTGCATCTGTAACGGTGCCGGGAAGCTCATTGGTAGCCAGCCTAGCTCCATGAGTGGGTTGCAGGTTCAATGAGAGGCTGTGTCTCAAAAATTAAGAGGGAAAATGACTGAAGACACATATACCCACTATGGCTTCCACAACCATAAGGACACACATATCTGCACACCACACATCACCACAAAGACAAACTAACACATAGGAAGAAACATAAGGGTTTCTGTCAATCACAAAACAGCTTATCTCATCTAGAAACATTCAATGTGCATGCTACAAAGGGCAGGGTGTCACACCCAGAACTTGCTAGAAGCATACAATCTCAGGCCTCACCTCAAACCTACTGGGTCAGAATTCTCTTCCAGGATCTCTATGTGACTCAATTGTATTCATTGAAGAAGCCTGGGCCTCAACCACTTCCCTCAAGTGCAGCACACAGGAGTGACAGCATCTCCATCCTCACAGAGGTGAGGCAGCAAAAACCCAGAGCTGTGTGACTCCTGCCCTTTTTCACAGAGTCAGTCAGTAACCAGGACAGACTTAGACCCCATGCTCCTAATTTCTTGTACGGTAATAGAAAGAATACAGATAAGTACATGGATATCACAAACACACACACACCTGTTCCACCTTGGTTTCACAGTATGAGGTTCCCCAAATCCCAAGTCTCTGCAGAATGCTGAGTGTCTCTGGCATACTCATAATGAGGGGGACTGACATCAGGAAACTCTACATAGCTATCGCTGATCCCCTGAGTTACCCAGACCTGAAGCCATGATTGGGACAGTTGGTCACATTCCCCAACCTCTGAGAGGGGAGAGAGGTCATGAAGATTGACTGCCGTTTAGTTAATCATGCCTAAGCAACGAAACTGCATAAACAATGTCTCAGTGAGCATCCATTGAGCAAACCTATGGAACTTCCTGAAGGAGGATGTGGTACCCAGAAAAGACTCAGATGCTCTAAGACCCAGGTCCCACATCTTGCCTAATTTATCTCTTTGGCATGTGTCCCCTGAGTCCCATGAGCTGCTGTAGCAAATTATGAACCCATAGAGTATGCCATGGCAGTCACAATCTATGACCTGTAGGTCTGGAACCTGGGGCAGGGGCAGTCTTATGAGGAGAAGTCATAAACACTGTAGGCCAAGTAGACCTCACGTGGAATTGAATTGGAAGGTATTAGCCACAGAATTGCTCATACATTGCCGGGAAGAAATCTCAAAGGTTCCATAAGTATTCTGAATTGAGTATTATGAGACTATAGGAGGAGAATATGCTTACCCCTATAGTCTTACACCTTCATCAAAATCAGAACACAACATCCCCCCAAAAAAGAGACCATTAAAAACAAAACGAGGAGGGGAAAGAGATGGCTCAAAGTTTAAGAGCACATACTGCTCCTCCAGAGGACCTGAATTCTATACCCAGCACCCATGTCAAGCAAGTTGCAAGTGCCTATGCCTCCACTTCCAGGGAGAACAGATGCTCTGGTTTCCACAAGACACCTGCACTCAGGTACACATATCCACACACATAATTTAAAATAACTTTAAAAATTAAACAAGGGACCAGCAAGGTGACTCGGTGAGATAGTTCAGTGTGTAAATGCATCTATCACCAAGCCGGCTGACCTGAGTTCAATACCCACGATCCACATGGTGGGAGGGGAGAACTGAGCCCTGCAGTAGTGCACACCCACACCCACCTACCTACTTTCCCACACGCACACAGGCATACCTACGCACACATGCAAGCAAACACAAATTAAATTAAAATCTAATAAAGATAAGAAATATAAATGAGCAATTTCTTCATATCAAGTTAGAAAACTTGACAGCCCAAAGCTCAGTTCTTAAAAACTTCTCAAAACAAACCAGCATGGCTAGATGGTATCAGACAACAAAGTTCATGTGTGTATGTAAATATTTGTTGTGAGGCTCAAATGGAATCGATTAACACACGAGGGAGGTCACACTAATGTCAGGCTTCATCTCATATTGAAATCCTTCCTTCCACGCTTTGGGAAGAGCATTTGGTAGGTTCTTCTATTGATTTGTTCAGCGCAGATTGCTACAACACATTTTGATGATGACCCAATTTCTGTCTAGTTGAAGGTGTAGTAACATTTATCTAGCAATGTGCTTTTTATGGATCATCCAATTCAGTCATATTGTCCTGTCACACAAAGAAGAAAATAGCCTCGGCATAGAAGTCCTACAAGGCAGCACAGCTTGAAGCGGCAGAGCCAAGCTGGCCGTCTAGGCCTACCTGCCCGATTCTATACAGGTCCCCACCAGGGAGCTTATGGGAGATACAGATCCTCAGGTTCCAGTCTCAACCTGCTGAGTCAGAGCCAGAAGGTAAGCCCTGATGACTAATATCCACAGAGACATTTGGAACACACTGGAGGAAAGGTTATCCCAGAGCCCAGTGGCCATTTCTCATTGGTTAAGACATCTGGCAAAGCTGTGCCATTCATTGGTAGATCGTCTGAGCTTTGTGGCCTCCAGGATGGGGTTTTGTTTCATCACCAAATCACAGTCATCCACAGGCTTGCTGCAGGACCTTCCAGTCAGCTGTCCACAAGTTGCTGGACAGAAAGACCAACATCTCTCCTGGGGCAAAGTGCCAGGACACGTATGGTGCAGGCGCTCATCTCTATGAACATGCATGAAGACAACTAAACACCTCTGTAATTCATGCATCCTCGTATTATTATTATTATTATTATTATTATTATTATTATTATTATTATTACATAAACACAGGAGTAAACCTCTCAGTAACTGATGTGTAATTAATGAGGAACACCACTAGTCAGATGAAACAATAGCTTGTCATTTACATATCTGTTGCTCTCTTTCGCATACAGCTATCTATCTATCTATATATATATATATATATATATATATATATATGGGCTTTAGAGTCTAAACCCCTGGATTAGAATCCTTCCTACTAAAGCTGAGTCCAACCAGCTCCCTTTGGAGAAGGGGCCAGCAGATGGGAGAATGCCATAAAGGAAAGCAGCAACACCCATTTTTCCTGATTCTAATTCAAGCTCCTCAAAATGTAGATCATAAGCAACCTGCCTGAGAATCGTTTAAAAGGATTTTTTTTTCTTTTTTTCTTCTTCAGACAGGGTTTCTCTGTATATCTCTGGTGGTTCTAGAACTCACTCTGTAGACCAGGCTGGCCTCAAACTCAGAGATTCACCTGCCTCTGCCTCCTGAGTGCTGGAATTAAAATTGTTCACCACCACAGCCTGAAATGACCTTTTAACGAACACACACACACACACACACACACACACACACACACACACACACACCACTCATTTCTGAGCCCAAGATCCATATATTTAACCCCCATTTGACAAAGTCATGATATAAAATTTTGAAGCCAACTGCTTCTTGGCCCAAGCTCATAGTTATATGAAAACTATCAGGCTCACCAATCTTCAGAACTATCACGTATACAACACATGCATGCACTCTATGAGGACACTTTACACCAAGATTCTAAACTACCTATGATTTGTCATGTGGATAATAGGTACATCACACTATTCCTATACATACCCAAGTCCAGGGAACCTCCAGCCTTACTTCCCCGTGATTGACAACTCATCTATGCACATACTAGACAACTCTCCTGAGAACAGGGGCTGGCACCTATAACCCCTACACATCTTCTTGCTCACAGAGAACACCTCCCAACTCTCCAAATAGAAATAAACTTCACTAGGGACATGGACTAGAAGAAGATTCTTTTGAGCCAGCATCTTGGAGCTAATGGAGACTATGTGGGTTTGGAAATAAAACACTTTAAGTTTTCCAAGCTCTAGCAGAAGAGAATGGCTCCAGACCCATGGAGTGAGTGAAATGAACCCTTTCCAGATACCAGCATCTGGCCAGGCCACTCCGTACTAGGAGCCTAGGTGAACATTGACTTCATTGGGCCAAAGAAGGTTCTCCAAGGAGATTCACCAACAAAGCACCAAGTAGGTGCACATGTATACCACTAACATACAGTATGTGGTTTATCCATGGGAAACCCACCAGTGTTTCCATGGTTATTATGGAAAAGGTTAATATCAACTTCCCCTGAAATATCTTGGTATATTGCTTGCACAAAGAAAAAAGAGTAAATACACACTCTCCATGACCAACCGCATCACTGTCCACTCCTGCCCATTATTTCTGCCTCTTCCACCATGAACATAAGACTCAGGCCTTCTGTTTACTCCAAAGCCTTTCTTGATCAGCTCCTGATTGCAGCAGAGCTAGGGATCCAACACCACACCACCAAAGAGCTTAGACAGACAGATCTACTTGCAAAGACCTGAACTGAGTTGTGAGGTATAGGGTGAGAGATAAGCAGAGCATCTACCAGCCTTACTTCTGTTGCTATGCAGCAGCACATACAAGGCAACCTCGTCCTCTAGGGCTTAGTCTCCAGACCCCTTAAACTGCCTTCAGAGCCCTTCCAGACAGAATGACCACAGGTCTAGTAAGTGCCATCCGCTAAGCATTCAGCACTCAGCAACTGAAGAGATAAGAAACACAGTAGAGAAAATCAAAATGGGTAAGAAAAGGATGACAGCACCCAGTGTTCGCCAACTTATGACATCAGGGAAAAGAACAAACTCAATCCTAGCCTTATCACAGAACAGGCATTGAACTAACCTCAAGTCTGGTTCTGGCCAGGGGCTGAGAAAATATGGCTGGAGAGGAGGGATAACATGACTGGAGGAAGAGGGGTAGGATGATCCCTAGGGGCCTGCAAATACCCCATTTCAGAAGTGAGCACAAGGACATCTCAATAAGTTCCAGTAAAAGCAAGTTACATAAATCTAAATGCACCAGTCAATCCCATGCTGGCTTTAAATCATCTCTCAGAGATTGGCATACATTGCAGGAAGGGCTGAGAACACTACACATTGCCCTCACTTTGCCTAAAGACACACGAATGGCTTTAGCAAGCTCATAGGAACAAGAAAATTAAACACTCTGAAGACAGTGTGTGAAAGACTTGGAACAGGAGGGCACGATCTACAGTTACACATGACAGAATGAGAACCACATGAAGGCCATGGCTTCGGGCAATGTCCTTATATTCACCACGCCTCTGTTTCCTTGCACAAAGAACTGAGCAGTTAGCAGTGTGAAATGAATGCATACATACAAGTGCTATGATAAATACAACATCACCCCCAAGATCCAGCTACCTTTCAGAGTCAAGGTGATTTCTTGCATCCCAGGCTGGCCTCCAGAGTGTATCAACACACCTGGTTTATGCAGTGCTGGGAGTCAACTTCAAGGCTTCATCACACTAGGCAAGCACTCTACCAACTGAGCAACATCCAAAGATCCTTCTGTCCAGATAACTTTCTGACTCAAGAATCATTTTGGTTTTATAGTTCCTCAAGTGCAGAATGAAAGGAAAATCCATTCAAATTTTGAAATCTTTTGGGTGAAGGTCAAAAGGTCCTCTCTAATCATTTGTTTGGAAATCTCACCATGAAGAGCAGGCTCCAACTTGAACTTCTAGACCCTCCCAACGTTTCTCAAATATCTGTAAGCATGAATGAGTAGAATTAAGCATACAGTACATGCACAAGCACAGCCAAACTGAATCTGAATTTTAAAGCTATAGTCCTGAATTAATGGCTAGTGTTTGCTAATCCTATGGGCCAGACAGCTGGTGTAAAAGACATGATTTCTACTATTCTTTCAGCAGCTACTTCAAGGTCAGAGTCTGAAGTCTCAATCAAAGCTCGAAAAAAGTACAGCAGTGACAGGCTGTAGAATAAATAGAGAAGGGCCACATGCTTACACACATGCATGCACACACACACACATCCCAACACTATATGTGCCCCACTGACTACAAGAATTATTCCATTAAGACAACAGCTTAAAATCCTCCCGTTACAATGCTCTTCTTCACAGTTTGGTAAATTTATATCAGCAAGGTATTTTCATGCTCCAGAAAAGGCTAAGCTATTAGAATGCTGGAATTGCCCAGAATCTTCAGCATCTAATGGTTTCGGGGACTCTTCCTCCTATGAAAGTGGAGGAGATTAGAATTATGCTCATAAAATGCCTATCTTGTAAGTACAGTGGATCCCCCTTCAGAAGGCCCTCCATCCTAATCCCGCCTGGCAAATAGGAGCAGCTCAGAATCCAGTGACTCTGGGAGGTGCAAGGCCTACTCTGCTCCCAGATCATCTACTCAGCTGGAGTCCAGGGGAAAATCCAACATAGGGAATGGATCACAGCATACCCCCCCAGTGGAATATAATTATATAATTGCTTTTTCTCTTCAATGTCCAACCAAACATCATCATCATCATCATCATCATCATCATCATTATTATTATTATCATTATTATTTGAAGTAGGACCCTTGATGTACTGATGTGTGCGCACACCATTCTTCATAAAAAATGTTGTGTATGCCTACGACTAAGTAAGCTCTGAGCTATACACATGCCCACTGGGTCAAGCAAGTTTTATTGTTTGATCTACTGATGGCTGCAGAAAATATGATCAATTTTCCCATTATAGCAATAATCTGTCATCTTCTCCCTTTACTAGCCTCATGGGGGGGCACAAAAAGTTATATTAAGAACAAACAAATGCAGGGTTACTATGCATTGCAGATGTTCCATGTAACCTCTGTGAGACCTTTCATTTCATCAGCAGCTTAAGTGAGACCCCAGGTGGGATTCCCAACTTACTCTGAAATATTAATTAATTAGTTAATTAGAGATTGTGTTTGTGATGATGACTTGTGGTATGTGTGCATATGTGTGTAGGTCCCTCAAGGGAGGTTTTATCACTGAGCGAAGTTGACAGTCACAAAGTTTCAAAGATCCTCTGCCTGCCTACAGTGCTGGGCTCCAGGTGTCCACAACCACACCTGGTTTTTTTTGATATAGATACTGTGGATTTGAACCCAGGTCCTCATGCTTACACTTACATTTACCTGCTAAGCCATCTCCCTTGCTCTATAACCTACTCCAAATGTACAAGTTTCTCATTCTTTCATTCATTCATTAAAAAGATATTTCCAACTTCCTAGAGCTTGGGGTTTATACAGGAAGGGAGTATTTAATACACTTAGTCAAATGGCTTGGTCTAAAGATGCTAGTAGCTGATAAAAATGGCCTGGATCCTACAGCTGTTACCTAGGATGGAAGCCCACTGACATCACTCAGTATCACTCTGGTAACAGGATGGGGTGGGGTAGAGGAGGGTTTACAGAAAGTTTATCTAAGGGCTTTGGGTTGGGCAGGACACAACCACCCTGCCCATGTCTTATTGAGAGTGTTATGACCCATGTCAACTCAACACTTCATCTCCTCCAATTTAATTACCAAGTGAGAGTGCTCTGCTGGAATTTATGTCCCTTTGCTGTTGGCTTGGGATCCTATTGAAACAGCTGCCCCAAACACAGGCCATAAGCTTGGGCATATTTAAGGTAAGAAGAATGAGCATCCATACTACAGACAACTTCTAACAACTTACCTTGTGTGTGTGCATTCAAGTGTGCAATGGGGGGGGGTGGTGAACAGAGCACAGTTCAGAGCAGACCATTCACTTCACTGTCAGCTTCCAAACACTCTACCATTACATCCTCCCACATCTCAATGGGGTAATGCCAGAGAAGAGACAATTTTCTTCTCTGACTTTTGAACTCTGAAATTGACACTTGAGAGTTGCTCTGCCCTCAAATTGACAGGTGAAGAGGAAAAAGAAAAAACAAAAAAACAAAATCACACAATAACTATCACCCCAAAGACAGAATAAGCCAGCCAGACAAGCTGCCAAGCTGAAGAAACCTTCTTAGAAAAACTCAAAGGTTAGCCAGTCAAGAATTCACTTTTTCTTTTTTCTTAGAAAAGCAGAACAATAGCAGATACCCCAGGGAAATACCCCTTGGAAAAGCAATTCTTGAGACAGAGTTTACAGCTCCAAGTTCATCTGTATCAGATGACTGTAGGAAACCCACAGAGTGAGTGAGAGAGAGAGAGAGAAAGAGAGAGAGAGAGAGAGAGAGAGAGAGAGAGAGAGAGAGAGAGAGAGAGAGAGAGAGAGAGAGAGAGAGAGAGAGAGAGAGAGAGAGAGAGAGAAAGAAAGAGAGAGAGAGAGAGAGGAGGTTTACACAGTGACTAGCTCAGACAAGCTAGGTAAGCTAGGGTCTTGCCAAGCTAGCCTAAATCGTTCATGAGAATTTGATTGACAACCTCTGGAAGAACCAATTGTTGATTCCCCCCCAAAAAAACACTTTTACAGAGGTGCACACATCCACTCCCAGTTTCCTGTCACCTCTTTTTATGCTGTGAATGGGAAATGTCCCACCTAGGCCTGCATGTCTGAGTACTTTGGTTCCTGGAAGCTAGTACTATATGGAAAGATCGTGGAAACTTTAGAATGGGGGGCTGTACTAGAAGCGAATCCCTCTGCATAGTGAGCCACAGAGGTGTGAGCAAGATGCAGCCACCCTCCCACCGCCACAGACTCACCTGTAGCTGTGCCTTCACCACTGTGATTGACACACCCCTTAAACTGTGAGCCACTATAGACCCCCTTTTCCCCCTAAGTTGCCTCCTGTTGGGTATTTGTCATAGTAATAACAAGAGTTAGAAATATACCTTTCCTGGACAATATAAAAGAAAGCTGGGCATGGTTGCACACATTTGTAACCTCAGTAGCTGGAAGACAGGAGGATGGTGAGTTAAGGCCAGAGTAAAATCCAGGTCAGCTTGACAAACACTGCAAAGCCCTGTCTCATAAATATGTAAATGATTTAACAAACAGAATAAAATAAAAGGGAGTTGAGGCCAGCTCCTGATAAGCCCCACTCTCTTATCCTTTATAGTCAGCCATCACTTTGTCAAACATCAAACTGCCATCAGCCGCATCTGTCACCAACAATGCTAGCTCTACTAGAAGTTTCCACACATTGTGGCCATGTTCTCATTTCCTCAAGCACCATGTCAGAAGTCCATCCCAGGGTGTGGTGAGGCATGTGGGCTCCAGGAACAACCCTTCTCATCCCTTGAGCTTCAGAGTCACAGTTTAAGGATGTTTATCCTAGAACTCAAAGCATGGACACATACAATGGCTGTGTATGAAAGAGAGACCAAGAAATAACAACCCCCCCCCCAAAAGAGAGAGGTGCATTGGAGGCTCCAGTTAGAGGGCTCTGTCTTCCACTGCAGCCAATAAATAACACATGCAATAGGGTGGAGAGTTAGTTTAATGTTATCATTTCAAGCCTTCACCCTACAAGGTATGTATGTATTCACACTTGCATGCATGTAAACACACACACATTTCCAAAAGATATCAAATGCATACAAATTAAAATATCAGAGAAAGTGTTCATTCCTTTCAGCAGAAATTCAAAGAGCTAGATAGACACTTGTTTAACTAATATTGAACCCCCTTGATCTGCAGCCTACTGCTTCTGCTCTGCTTAACAACACAATGTCACATTCTTGTCCACCTCCCACTATCTCTTAGCTGTGGCTATGATCTCCTACTTCAAGTAAAGAAGAAAAGGTTGACTTATTGATCCTCTGCCAGTAAAGGAGTGGAAATAAGACCTATTCACAATTTGTATTTCCAGAACATTCCAGAACATAGAAAGCTACCCTTTCCGGCTGCTTCAAAGAGGTTTTGTATACCTGTACGTACGTACGTACGCGTGTACACACACACACACACACACACACACACACACACACACACACACACACCATTCACTTCTAAGGGATTCAACAAGTTCAGGGAGTAAATTTTCAAGGCTTTTCAAAATGCAGGGAAATGAATATACAGATGCTGTTATTCAGAAGTAGAGACAATTTATGAACACAACTTCAGAGAACACAGAATTCTACAACAGTAATGATTCCAGATACTACTGGAGGGGGGGGTGTACTCACCTTTAATGCCAACACTCAGGAAGTAGAGGCAGGTGAATCTCTCAGAGATCAAGGCCAGTCTGATCTACATAGTCAGTTCCAAGGGTCACACCATGTGATCTCATCCCAAAGTTTTAAAAGAAAATGTATCAGATGCCCAAAGAAAGGCAGCCTATGTCCCTCAGCTCTTGGCCCAATTTCCTTTGGACCCTAACCTTACACTAATATAAAAAGCTTCACAAATATTTTCCCAGAAGTGGACTCACCATTCCACAGGCACATGACATTCTCTTCTAGAGTCTGGGCTTTGTTGATAATTGTATGGTCAACTTTTAAGAAATTGGCTGCCACGAAGGACTGGGGAAATGACTCAGTCATTGAAGTGCTCATTGCATAAACCTGAGGAGCTGGGTTCAGTCATCAACACCCATAAGAAGCTGGGGCATGGTGATAGAAAGCAGCCATAATCTCAGGCCTAGGGAGGCAGAGATGAACAGAGAGATATATATATCTGGAAGTCACTGACCAGGTAGCCTAGCCAAACCAGTAAACTGTAGGCTCAGCAGTTAAGAGCACATAGTACTTTTGCTTAAGACCTAAATTTTGTTTCTAGCAGTCACATGAGAAGACTCACATCTGCCAGTAACTCCAACTCCTGGGTATCTCACACCCCTGGTCTCAGATGGCACCCGCACTCACATGCATAGATCCACACATACATGTAACTAAAAATAATTTTTAAATTACTTTTTAAAAGGTAGAGAGCAGGCTGGGCAGTACTGGCGCACACTTTTACTCCCAGCAATTTGGGAGGCAGAGACAGGTGGATCTCTGCGAGTTTGAGGCCAGCATGGTGCACTGAACAAGTTCCAGGACAGCTTCCAAAGCAACAGAGAAACCCTGTCTCCAAAAAACAAACAAAACAGAGGGAAAAGATGGACAGCAAATGAAGAGGCCTCCACTGGAACAGACAGACACATGGACACAAGTACCAAGAAATGAGCGGCCACAAGTTAACCATCTTTGCTATGCTGCTTCCTGGAGCCCTTTCTCTGTTCTGCTGCCTTCTGACCAGCTTCAGTACCTGGCTCCACCCACATTCACCTTTGCTGAGTCATCAGTTCACCGGTTCCCACTCAGCAAAGAGGCTGAAGGGCAAAGTTGGGCTTATTTAATGTGCCTCCATGATCTCCTGCTAATAATTTAAATTTAAAAGGTACAGAAAGCACATTCCCTGGGCCTTTCATTTATGAGCAATGGAGAATGTGGGTTAAAATAAGGGTGTGAGCAGTAACAAAATATTCAACATGACCCAGGCCAAATCTTCTCTGACTTGGAGCCATTAGTATTAATGAGATGTCTATTAACGTATATTGTTAAGAAATAGTTAACCACTTCCAGCCAAAAGTATTGAGCTAGGCAACTCCTATAAGGGTCATGGCTTAAATATAAAACATCATCCTGGAAAATGAGAGGTGGAGCCGAGAATGAGGAAGTAGTTCAGTGTTTGGAGATGGGGGTGATGCCTCTGAAGGCTACACTGGATTCCGAGTCCCCTTCTAACCCCCAGCTTCCAAGTCAACCATAGACAGAAGTGTTCTCTTTTATAGGACATGCCACAACCATGATGCTTTCTGAGGCACACAGGGCCAAGGCATCATGACCGAACCCTCCAAAACAGCGAGCCAAGACAAATTATTTCCCTTAGGTTATTTCTTTCAGGTATTTGGTTATAGATGCCATGAAACACATTAATCCACAAGAACATAAGGAAAGGGTGTATTTGGTTCAAAGTACCAGCTCTATAGTACACCAAGGGTTTCAGATCTCAGAGACCAAGTTTTTTCATATCTGGAACTTGCAGACACATGGCCTTGGCCAAGACATATAACCACATACAATATCTGTATCTCCATCTGGAAAACAGAGACAATCACTTCTTAGGACCATCACAAAACTTTAACAAGTTATTTATATGTTCAGTCACACATGGATTTCCATTTTGCTGTTTAACTGCTTGGTAAATCTTAATTAGCACTGTATTTTCTGCCTCTGTCAACGTCTGTTGAATAGGTGTGTGTGCATCCACACGTGCATACATGTAGATGCTGCCGACGCAGAAGCCACAGCCCTTTCACAGGTCTGAACTCTCCAGTCGGCTGGTCATCAAGCCCAAGACATCACTTGTCACCTCCTCCCTGGAGCTGGGATTACAGGCACCATGCCTAGCTTTTACCAGGAAAGTTTGGAGATCTGAACTCAGGTCCTCACACTTCTGCGAAAACACTTTACCAACTGAGTCACATCTCCCCAGCTGCTCACAATTCTTTTACCAAATTACTGCTGTCTCATACTGGGAAAGGCATTGCTCAGTTCCTAACTCTCCACCTCCTTGAACACAGTACTCCACGAAGTACTCATAGCATTCTGATATGACAGACAAGAATCTGGTTTTCCTTGGTTGAAAATGCAACACTCTTGAAAGTTTAAAAGCTTACCATCAATGCCAGTGCTCTGCTCCCTTCTGCTTCAGAGAAAAACAATAGCAAAAGCTGCCGCCAACCCACACTTCCTGAATACACACTATGCCCTCTGTCTGATACAAGCACTTCCTATACCCTCCCACTCCACAGGACAACCCTATGGGTGGATGATATTACTCCCATTTTTCAGATAAAAAAAAAATGAGGTTTAATTAGCTGAGACAATATACCCAAAGTTAGCAAGTCAGGAGTATTAGTGAAGGACTAGAGTCTCACATTGGCTTCATTTAAGAACAGACAGACTCTCCTAAAAGGCTGAGGAAACCTGTGTAGGGGTAGCAGGGATGTTTGATTTCTGTACCAGTGGGGTACTAAGCCAATCAACCCAACAAACCCTAATACTCCTGCAGTACTGGAGATGTGGCTGACATTTAAAGAAAAAAATTACAGTTTTCAGAGCAAGTCAGTCAATGCTTTTAAAAACAAAGGAGACATACTGGGCAGTGGTGGTGCATGCCTCTAATCCCAGCATTCAGAGGTAGAGGCAGAGGCAGAGGCAGGCGCAGCTCTGTGAGTTCAAGGCCAGCCTGGTCTACAGAGTGAGTTCCAGGACAGCGAGGGATACTCTTGTCTAGAGCCCATCTCCCCACACCCACCCTCACCCTCCCCACCCCCCAAAAAGGAGACAAGCTGAGTTTAATGGAATAACCTTAGAACCCTAGCAATATGGAAGGATTAGGCAGAAGAAGCACAAGGAGAGGCCTGCCTGGGTTACAGTGATTTCAAGGCCAATTGAACAACTTAGTGAGATGCTAATTAAAAAACAAAACAAAACTGGTCAGTGGTAGGGTGCTTCACTGACATGTGCAAGGCCCTAGGTTTGGTTGCCCAGTGCATTGGTTAATCTTCTGCTGCTGTGAGAAAACACCATGACCAAAAGCAACTTAGAGAAGGTAAGAAGAACTTGCTTGGACTCATGGTTCTATCAAGGAGGGAAGGTATGAGCAGGCAAGTGTGACAGCAGGAAGCTGAGACCTCAGATCTTGAACCACAGCATGAAGCAGAGAGAACAAACTAGAAGTGGAGAAAGGCTACCATCTCTCAAAGCCCTCCCCAGTGACACACTTCCTTCAGTAAGGCTGTACCTCCTAGCCTGCCCTAACAGCCCCATCAACTGTGAAACAAGTGTTCACACATTTGAGCCTGTGGGGAACATTTCTAATTCAAGCCACCACACCCAGTGCATAAAAAAAAAAAAAAAAAAAAAGAGCACAAAATCATATGAGGGGTGACAATTAGTCATATTCATTAGAAAATGGTACTCGCCAGGGCTATAGAGATGGCTTGGTGGCTAAGAGCCCACAGTATCCTTACAGATCCAAGTTCCGGTCCCAGCACTTAACAACAGGTGGCTCATAACTACCCTCTTCTGGCCTCCAAGGACAGAGAACTCATGTGCGCACATACATACATGTCAAAACAAAACCAAAAATAAAATATTTTAGAGAACAGTACCATTTCCCCTCACCTTTCTTCAATGTCTAACAAAAGAAAAGGGAGACAAAGAAGCATGAACCCCAAACAAATAGCTTTTAAAAAACAGAAATAGCTTTGCTTAAGGTGGCTTTATGTTTGTTTCCATAAAGATTTTTTCTTTGTTTGTTTTTGTTTTTCAAGACAGGTTTCTCTGTAGCATTGGAGCCTGTCCTGGAACTCGCTAAAGATTCACCTGCCTCTGCCTCCCAAGTGCTGGAATTAAGGCATTCGCCACTAACACCTGGGTTTGTTTCTGTAAGGATTTAACTCAGTCATTTTTTCAAGTAAAACCATGAAACCTACAATTTTACTACAAATGAAGACTTCAACCTTTACTACAATTTTCTAACAATAGTGGCTCTGATTAATTTGTAAACAGAAAAGGGGGGACAGAATAAAGGAGTAAGACTGGCCTAAGGATGGATGGGCAGCAGAGGTTAACAGAGGAGATGTGGTGAAGAGTATACCCCAGTAGTCCAATGCTTCCCTGGTGTGTATGAAGTCCTGGGTTCAATCTCCCACACTGAAATTAAAAGGGGGAGAGGACTACGAGGATGCAAGATGGGAGAACAGGCGGGCTTCATGCTGCACCATCTACACCAAAACCTTATGAACTCAGCTGGTAGAGAGCATGAATAAGAATCAGGGACAACACAAAGGGTGCTACATCCACAACTGTACCCCACCCTCGCCCCGCCGGCATGATGACTCACAAAATTATGGAACCCTGGAGCTCTCTGTATGACTTGTAAACAGCTCAAAAGGTCAGAGATGCCCTCTCCTCTGCAGTCATAACTTATTGCTTACATAACCTTAGAGAAGAAGGGGCCTTGTGAATTTCAGAGACTTACTGAGATTTGTGAGTTGTTTACTGAGTTTGTTAGGTTTTTTGTTTTGTTTTGTTTTTGTTGCTGCTTTTGTTTTAGATTTATTATGTATACAGTGTTCTGCCTGCATTTCTGCCTGCAAGCCAGAACTCATTACAGGTGGTTGGGAGCCACCATGTCGTTTGCTGGGAATTGGACTCAGGACCTCTGGAAGAACACCCAGTGCTTTGAGCCCCTGAGTCTTCTCTCCAACCTCTGTTGTTTTGTTTTAAAGAAAGGCTTCACTATAGCTCTGGCTATACAGCCCTATAATTCACTCTGGCTTCTGCCTCCTGTGTGCTACGATTAAAGGAGTGCACATGTCCTTCTAGCTGGCTACTTTCTGAGTCTTAAGGAGCCTCTCACTAGAACTTTCTGAATCTCCATGATTTTCCCTCCAAGAAGGAATGTTTCATTTCCCAGGAACTTGCTAAACAACACCTCTCCATGTACGATTTGGAAAGGGCACATGCAAATAAATAGTATATGCATGCATACACATACAGATACATACACACACACAAACACACAGCACCTTAAAAATAAAATGAAACTTAAGAACTCATTAGTTGTATCCACCCACCTTCAATGAAGGAAAACAGTAGGTATCCATACCAGGAAGAAATAGTGGGGAGCTCTACAATCTCATACTAACATCACACTACAGAAATCCCACTACATGGACCACCACCCACCTCCCTTCCCCTTCAAATGCAACCTGCAACTCTGCAATAAAGCTCTGGACTAATTTACAAAAACCACAACTCTCTCTCCATCATGGTTTGCATGAAAACCTACAGGAACTCTTAAAGAAAACTGCTCAAAACCAAAACAAATCTTCCCATCAAAATGGGATGTGAGACAAGAAGCTGTGGGTACAGCTATCATCTGCCTCCCAGAAGGCTGGCAATACCTGGAGCAGAGACACATCAGGGCTTCAGCCATGAAAGAAAAGCCATGTGACAGGACTCTCAGGGCTGTGGCAGCTGTCTAGATGCAGGTGTGTGCCCAAAGATGAAATCAAAGGGTCTGAGACAATGAGGTGACTACCAAGACATAAAGTGAATCCCTCCCCTTGTCTGCCAGATAAATTCTGTCTTATTCGTAATAGAAACAAATCCCCCGGGAAGTTTAGAATTCTTTATGCAGAACAACAAAACTCCAAACGAGGTATCAGTTTAATGAAGCTAGGGCCAAAATAACCTGGCAACCCACATAAAATGCACAGATGAACTCAGAAAGGGCACCATGTGTCTTCTGCACTGGAGAGAGCAGAAATTCATAGGGCTCTACAGCCATTCTGGTGGCACCAGTCCTGCCAAAAATTTGAGTGTTCCAGCATTCTTTTAATATCCTCAATCAATAAAGAACTTCAGACAAGATGAAACACATAGGCAGAAAGAGAAAGAGATCGTGCACCTAGCTAAGGCTCCATAACCTAAATTCACATCTCCATCTTAAGGAAGAAATGGCTGCATCTCAGAATCGGGGAGGTGTCACCATCAGATGAGCTGGATTTAAGATTTCTCTTCATGCCTGACTGACACTCCTTAGAGTCAGGACCACATCACGCCGGAGCTACCCTTCTCTAACCAAGAATGTTTGTAGGCACGGGTGTGTGGATGGCTGAGGTCTACCTCAGGGTCTGTCTGTCTCTACCTCTCTAGAGATAGGATTACAAGTGTGTGCCATGACACCCAGCTTTTTATGTAGATTCTAGGGATCAAAGTCAGGTCCTCATACTTCCATGGCAAGCTCTTTACCAATCAAGGTATCGTCTCAGTCCTTCCACATGGATCTTGTTTGAGAAGGTGTGAGGGTTAGGTTCCAATGAGGCATGTATGTAAGGAGTGTGGCATCCAACATGACTTGTGTAGGTCTAGTTATTCGCGGGCACGCACACACACATACATACACACAGGAAAAGTCAGGGATGCTTGATAGAGTAATTCTTTGAGATTATTCTAGACTTTGTGGCCACTGCAAATTCTTATTCGCAGGAGTCTGACACAGAAACACATTTAAGAACAAAAATAAATAATAAATAAAAATCCAACCATGTACACAAAGCAGTTAAAACTAAATGGCCACTCCAGATGCAGCTCCCGGTTTCCTCTGATGCACCAATCACTAAGGAGAGCACCAATGTTAAGGACAACTTTTACATATATAAACAACATTACACCAAACCTCCTAGCATGCACACCTCATGGGGCTATGCACATCACACAGTTTACAAAATCTGACAAAACAGTGAGATGCGTGGTAACCATGCCACACAGACACAGAGAAAGAAAAGCTTCAATTCCTGCCTGGATGAACCAGAAAGCAAGAGACACAGTCCTTAGCCTGAGACACAAATAGACACTCAGATGTCCAAACAGAGTTACATTTCACTGCTACAATGGAGGAAGTTTTATAATGATTGTTTACATACAAGAGTCATAATAAACACATTTATATATACAATACATCCATTTCCGCTGAGCATAATGTTGGATTAATTGTAATGTACACACAGTGGATTGCTATGCTGCAGTAAAAATAAACTAGCATTACAAACAATAAAGTTAGAACTTCCTGAAATAGCACTGAGTCAATGGTTAGCAAGAGCCGAAGTTAAATTACGTTAGAGGGGATCAAAATTATGCTGAGGAGGAGCTAGAGAGATGGCTCAGTGACAAAGAGCACCATACCAGCTACTCTTGCAGAAGACCCAGCACCTATGTGGCAACTCACAACCATCTACAACTCTAGTTCCAGGGGAAGCAATGCCCTCTTCTTACCTCTAAGAGAATTAGGCATGTGCATGCCTCTCAGACATATATAAAAGCAATATACCACATAATAAAATTATATAATATAATCTTGTAATAATATAAAAATATATAATATTATATGTGGAAACAACTTGGGCCAGGATCTCACTGCATAGAATTACAAAGAAGAACCTCCCAAAATCAGAAATAGAAATAAACTCTTAGTGTTAAAATGGCCTTACAACTTCCACTATTTAGCAGTTTCATTTGATATGTCAGGAATGGAGCTTGAAATAGTTCAAGTTCCCATATATTCCTCTTACACACAGATCTGCCCCTGTCTCCCTCCCCTAAGATTCTAAACTAACATTCCTCTTCTCATTGGTGTCCATGAATTATGTAAGAAAAATAGCATCTTGCATATAAGTACCAGGCCTAGCAGAAATGAAGATATTCCAAAGAGGCACTTGTGTGCCATAATCTACCAAACTGTTGAAAAAATGGAGTTCAAGAAATGTGAACTTCCACAGGAATCTCATGCCGGGAGGACTTGCCTCCAGGAAAGAGATGACACAGTTCTAACAAGTTATCAGAACAGCTTGCAAGCTGAGACTGCAACAAATGGACAGGACCATACGTTGACTGCAACTGCTCAGATGTGCAAAGCCCTGACTTTTTTGTGGGATATCTGTACACTGTGCGAAGATGTATTGCTGTAGTTGGTGTAATAAAAAGCTGAACAGCCAATAGCTAGGCAGGCGATATAGGCAGAACTTCAAGGGGCAGGGCATAGATTATAAGAACTAGTTAGAAACAAGCGTAAGCTATAGGCCAAGCTGTCATAATTAATAAGAAGTCTCTGTGTTAGTATTTGGGAGCTGATTATCCAAATGATCCAACAAAAATCTTGCTACACTGACCCTCTATTTAAACTTTAGTCTTTGGATGAGGCACTGGCTCAGCTGTTATGAGCATGTACTGCTCTCCCAAGTTCTAGTTCTAGAACCTGTATCAGGTGAGTCAAAACCACCAGTAACCCTACTCCAGAGGGATCCAATGCCTCAGACTTCCAAAGGCACCTGCCCCCAAGTGTAAATACCACACAGACACATGTATACATATAAAATAATAAGAAATATCTTTGAACATTAATCTCGCTTCAGGACCTGTGACCCATGTACATGTCTACCTGTAATCCCAGTACTTCAGAGCAGAAACATGCGGTCCCTGGGGAAAGGTGGCTACTTAGACTGGCAAGATGGGCAGGCTTTACGCTTAAGTGAGAATCTCTGTGTCAATAAAGAGACTGCCCAATGCTGTTCTTCCAGAGTACCAAGAGTTGGGTTCCCAGCATCCACACCAGAAAGAAAGCTCATAACCACCTGAAACTCAACCTCCAGGAGACCTAACACCTCAGGCCTCCATTGGCACCTACACTCAGGCACATGTACACACACACACACACACACACACACACACACACACACACACACTACAAACAATAAAAATAATTCTTAAAAAATAAAATAATGAAGAAAGCAATCACAAAAGACAATGGCAACCTCTGACCTCTCACAGAGGCTAACACATCACACACACACACACACACACACACACACACACACACACACACACACACAGAGGCAGATAATGACAAGATAATCATGTTTGCTGTTGTCTCACAATAGAATACAAAGAGTTCAGTTGTAGCAAAGGGAGCATTGGGGTTTCTGCCTGTGCTCTCATGCATGGAGAGAGGGGTTAGCATGAAAAGCTCTGGAACACTCTCTGCTCCTAGTAAAGATAGAAATCAGTGAAATGGAGCCAGGGTTGTAACTCTGACTGACAGGGCTCCAGAACTTCATCCCTACATAGCCCGAGGCTATGTGATGCTGGCAGGACCATCACCACCGATTCAACACCATCTACACAGTGAACTGTCCCTAGCTCTCCCGTGAAGAGCAGATAAGGATAAGAACCTGTACTTATTCAGGGTTCCTCATGTGCTAGACACTCTGCCAGGTCCCTTGGAGTCTGCCAAACTTTATTCTAACACTCACCCAACACAGGTGTGACTAAGTGTAGGTTAAGAGCACAGAGCTCAAGAGCAGAAAAGGGAATAAAAAAAAAAAACCTGCCTGGGTCTCCTTCCACTGCCCCTCAGGGTAGAGGAAGATGACAAAGGTCCTGCATTTACTCGAGGTTAGGAAGGACAGGAGGACTGTGGCCGCAGGACCACCCAGAAAATCTCAAACACTAAATATGTACAGACGCATCCTCTCACCTGGCAGACCAGCAGAGGGTTCACAGAAAGGAATCTGATATATTCTGGCTTTTAAGCCACCATGGCAGGTAACCAGCAGAAAAGTCCACCAAAAAAAACAAAAAAAAAAACCAAAAACCCACCATGGCAAAGGTCCAGGGCCTACACAGCAGGTTAACAGAGCATCTTGGCAGGAAATCATGTTAAGTGATGCGGCCAGGAGAGTAGAACTTAGGTCATCAATGTACGAAGGATTCAGAATGACCTCATGTGTCTGAACTCCATGCACTCAAGAGAAAATGGTTTTCGAGGTCCCCAAAGCTAGAAAAAGCAGCAGGGAAAGGGACAGAGCATAGGAGGCCTTCCGCAGCAGCTGCAGGTTCGGCGCATAAAACTGGGACATTAAGCAATTAGAGGCAGGAACACCAACCAAAACCACCTAGGAAGAATTAGGAGCCTTAAATTAGGACTTAAAAGAGGAAGCCTGGAGTGACTCAGTGACTCTGTGACAATGGCTGTTTGCTGAAAGGTGAGGCGGACCAGGAGAATGGAAACAGATGTCGTCAATCCATACTGGAGAAGCAGACCCAAAACATCCACTAAGGTGCAGTGCAGCCCTGAGGACCTTCTTAGAATAGTTATTTTTTTTTTTTTTCTTCCAAGAAACAGATATAGCCAACAAGTCACATCAAATGCTCCATAATTCAGTGACTTGATGCAATGCAGGGGAACTCAGGAATTTTCAACAGTTGGTCTGTATTGACCTAATAGCATTACAGAACCCCCAAATCGTCAAGAGAACAATGAAAATGTACACTTTTATCTTGTGTGTGCGCATGTTTGTGGGATATACATATATATCAATGCACATGTTTCTGCAGAAGAATTTGGATATGCACACAGCACATGGGTGGAAATCAGAAAATACCTTCCTCTTCTACTTTGTCTTATATTGCTTGTTGCCTGTGGCTATTCCTACTTCCAGGAATTCTACGGTCTCCACCTCTGATTTCCCTGAAGGAGCAAACACTCAGATTACAGACACACACTCCACCTTTAGCACTGAAACATCTCCCCAGTCTACCATACATTTATTTTAAGTTGGAGATTTTGTTTTGTTTTGTTTTGAAGACAGGATCTCACACATCCAAGGCTGGCCTTGAAGTTAATGTTTAGCTGACCTCGACCTTGAGTTCCTGAGCATTCTGCCTCCATCTCCCAAGTGCTGGGATTACGGACTGTATCACCATGTTCAGTTTATATGGAAAGTATAGATTAATTCTTTTTTTCCCCATTAGCTCTTCAACTTCAGAACATTTCTCAACATGAAAAACAAACTCCTAAAAGTCCCAACTTTTCTCTTAACCATGTTCACAGGTTACTGATAATAAGTACTAGTTAGGAGCAGTGTCCTTATGCCCCCATCAGTCTAGTTAAACCTTAACACAACAGCAGGGAACAGGACCACAAAGGAGGAGGTTTCAGGACAGCAAAAGCCAGGGTGAGCCAGCCAACCAGCCTGGCATCCAGATCTGTAATGAGAAATGTGGGTAGTCAGTTGTGTTCTGTATAGCCAGTGAGATGCTCGGGGTGGGGGGGGGATGACTGAGAGGGGCCAGGGCCTCTCAGTTCTACAGTTGAAACACCATGGAACACATTTCTGTATAAGACAGAACCCCAAGATAATACAGTTCTTGGGAATCAAGATTCTTCTAGACAGTAGTTGTCAACCTTCCTAATGTTGTGACTCTTTAATATAGTTTCTCGCGTTGTGGTCACTCCCAACCACAAATTATTTTCATTGCTACATCAATAATTGTAATTTTGCTAGTGTTATGAATTGTAATGTAAATATCTGTGTTTTCCATTGGTCTTCGATGACCCCTGTGAAAGGGTTGTCCAATGCCCACCTGGGGTCGTGAGCCACAGGTTGAAAGTTTATTGAGTCTATCAGAGTTACTGTGCCAACTGATAGTTTCCATTTGTCAGCATCATAACAAGACTATCACCCAAGCCAAAATGCTGCCATCTCCATGTGTTCAAAGGTACCATTTGGCCAAAAGTCTTCATAGCTCAGTTTGTTGAGTATTGACATTCCCTCACAGAAGGTGGAGTAGCGAGGGTCATAGGACCCTTAACCCAGTATCCAGCACCTCCTCCCAACCAGGAGTAGGCAATTGTAAGTTGCCTGCTTACACATGGCAACAGGATGGGCCTTATTTATGCAGCCATGCATGCAAGGGAGGTGGGGTAGACATTGTTCACATCTACCCCGGGGAACACACTGGCAAATAGATAAGGGATTCTAAAGAAGTGAATATGACTTCCTGTACTTTTGTCCTATTAACTATAAAGTTGAGGTAAGAATAAGGCCTGGTTCCTATGGCTGTTAGAAGGCTAGAAGTAAGGGAAAGAAAAAGTGAAACATTTTAAGCCAACTTACAGTAAGTGCGTCCATGTAAGTGTATCTGCCTCATGTATGTAAATTACACCCAGTGAAGCACATGGCTAGAAGCAATGAATTCTCATTGTTTTTACAAAATGAAGTGTCCTAGTTAGCTTAGACTGTCAACTTACACAGGCTGAAGTCACCAAAAGATGGAGTCTCACCAGAGAAACGGCCAGAGCTGATTGGCCTGTAAGCACATCTGTGGTGGGCTGCATTCATTGCTAACTATTATATAGGAAGGCCCAGCCCACTGTTGTCAGCACCATTCCCTAGGCAACAGGACTCAAGCTGTGTACAAAAGGCTAAGCATGAGCTGTGAATGGCCCAGCAAACAGATATTCTCCATGGTTCTTGTTTCTAGTTCCTACTTGAGTTCCTGCCCTGGCTTCCCTTATTGATGTACCATGACCTGGCAGTAGAAGCCAAATAAATCATGCCCTCCTTAAGTTGCTTTAGGTTGGACTGTTTTATCAGAAGTGCAACAGAAGGAATGAAATAATAATCCTTCACTGTTACAGTACTGCCGAAAACAAAAGAGGAAAACATAGCCTCAGATAACCTTCTCTGATGGGAGATGTCATTCTGTAAATATGTTTCTCTTATTGGTTAATGAATAAAGCACTGCTGGCCAATAGGGAAGCAAGATAGGTGGGAGGGACTAGGAGAGGTAAAGGATTCTGGGAAATGTAGGACAGAGTCGAGACGTGACCTCAGGAGGCAAGGACTCATGAGTCTGGCGTTCTCAGTAAGATAAGCCCATGTAGAAATACATGTCTTAGTAATTATGGGTTAATAATTAAGACAGAGCTAGCCAATAAGAAGCTCTAGACACTGGCCAACAGCATTATAACTAATACAAGTGTCTGTGTGTTATTTTGGGACTGACACAGCTGTGGGACCAGGTTGGCAGGAAAGTGCCCATAACACTTCTCATTACATAAAATCTCTGTGTTCCGAGTCTGGCCTAGCATTATTAAAGAAAGTTTAGAATAGCAAACAAAGTTATAAATATTTCACTTCATTTTACTGTTTACTCAAAGACAAGTTACCTATTTGTTTTTAACAAATATTTCCCTAAATTTCTTCCTGACTTGATAAACTTTTTATCACTTTTATATCATCTCCTTTTAAAAAAAATTAAGATGAACTTTTGTTCAGTAATCATGTTAGCACCTTAAATAACTACAAAGAAGGGAATATTAATATCTAACATCTATTGCTATGAAAAGGCACCATTACCAAGAGAATTCATAAAAGAAAGCATTTAATTAGAGGGTTTCTCATAGTTTCCTAGGTAGTCCATTATCATCATGGTAGGATCTGGCTCTGGGGCAGTAGCTGAGAGTTACATCTTGGTTCACAGGCAAAGAGAAAGAGAACTGGGCCTAGCATGGGCTTTTGAAACCTCAAAGCCTGTACCTAGTGACGTACTTCCTACTCCAACAAGGCTACAATTCCACATCCTTCCAATCCTTTCAAATAGTGACACTCCCTGGTGACTAAGCTCTCAAATATATGAGTCTCTGGGGCCATTCTTATACAAACCACCCCAAGCACATTCGTTCATCTCTAGCAAACACACTACTTAAGCCTAGGGAGTTACCATGGGGTACAGCTTAACCTGTGGGGTATGGCATTGTGTAACTCAATGTGGCACCCATAAAAAAAAATCTGTCAAAAGTGAAAGATGAATATGGGCCTGAAGATGTGTATCTAGCAGTTAAGAGCATTTTGCTGATCTTGCAGAATGTCAAGAGTTCTGTTCCCAGCACCCACAACAGGCGGCTTACAAGCATTTATTTCTCCAGCTCCAGAGAGTCTGAGACTTTCTTCTGACTCCCTTGGGCACCTATATGCAGTTGGTACACATACATATGCTCAGACAGGCACATACACAATAACTAAATAAATAAATCATAATTTAAGTTTATGAATTCAAAGTGACCAAAACTTAACTAAAAATCAAGCATACAACCAACACTAATGAGCTCCTTGGCTCAGGTTAGAGACTGTTCAGTGTTGTGAACATCAGTAGGTTAGTGTACATATGAAGCTTCCTGAGCTCATAGAAACACATACAGAAAATAAAGGCCTCACACGTTTACACTGCCATTCCTTGATATGTGTCCTATTAGTCTACTCTGAATGTGCTCGTGATAGCATGTTTGGTTTTTTAAATTGCTGTTTGAGTGGCTGACTTGAGTTACATAAAAAAGTGTTCAATGAATTTCAGTTTTGAAGTAGAATAAAATTTCAAGCAATTTCTAAAAATACTCTAAATATACTTCTGCCATTTTGTACCTGGTATTTACGGAAATGAGCGTCCTCAGTATAGATGATTATAAAATCAAAATAGCAAACAACTCTGAAAAAGTGGTGAAAATCTTCTTGGTGCTGCACTAAAAAATTATTCAATAAATCATTCAATTCTTTATTCAGAAACATCTATCTCACTGTGCAAATTTGTTTCCATCTTACTAACTATATGAATAACAACAAAACACATTTCAAAACAAATTTTGTGATAGTATGTATGTCTACATTTCTTGAGTGAAAAGGATTATAATTGGGAAAATTTAAGACAACCTGCTATAAAGTATTTACATGGAATCTTATGAGAAATTCCGTCATCTAAACACATCATTAACATATATATAGAAAAATTTACAGCAAAAAAAGAAAGAAAGGTGGTCCTTTTACACCTGACTAAATATAAATAACCTTCCTGGTTTTTTTTTTTTTTTTAAAAAAAAAAAAAACTATCCATGAGATGGAGAAATGACTCAGGATAAGAGCACTGACAACTCCCGCAGAGGACCCACGTTCGGTTCTCAGGACCTACATAACAGCTCACAACTACCTCCAGTTTCAAGGGAACTGTCACTTTCTTCAGGCCTCCATGAACACTGAATGCATGTGACATACATACAAGCAAGCAAATTATGCACATCAAATAACAAATAAATCCTTTTTTTAAAATATAGTATTAAGCAAGGTATAGTGGTACACACCTTTAATCCCCGCACCTGGGATGTAGAGGCAGGCAGATCTCTAAGTTAACTCCAGCCTGGCTGGGTTCCAGGACAGCCAGAGTTATATAGTGAGACCCTGCTCAAAAGAAAAAATAAAGGTGGGCACTGATAGTGCACGCCTTTAATCCTAGCACTCAGAAGGCAGAGGCAAGTGGATCTCTGTGTGTTCAAGACCTGCCTGATCTACAGAGCAAGTTCCAGGACAGGCTCCAAAGCTACACAGAGAAACTCTGTCTCAAAAGAGCAAAAGAGAAAAAAGAAAAAAAAAAAAAAAAGAAGAAGAAAATATAAAATATAGAAGATTTCAAATTAAGAATCTCATGTTTTTCTGACTAAACTATCAGGCATCCCAAGTAATTTTGAATTAAACCACAAATTTTCTTTTCAGGTGTGAGATGCAGTTTTGGGCACATAATTTTTGAGTAATACATCCCCGTATCTTCCATAGAAGACAAAAGAGCATCCCTGTGCCAGAAACAGCTTGTTAAAGACATCTGTGCCTCCCCTGCCTGGTACTGCTCCATCCTTGGAAGACAACTCAATTGCTTACTAAGCATGCCATATTTTATTATGCTTCAATTACACAGTTCCTCTGATCAACCATGTTAGCATTTAATTACCATGCAATTAATTCAGGGCACTAACACAAACTCATGGGTATTTCTGCTTTAGCCACAGAAATCATCAAACAGTTGACCCAAAGCCTGCCCAAATCTACCCCAGCCTGCGTACACTCTGCCTCACAGAAACTGCCCTGCTCTGTGCCTGAAAAAATGCTTTCAACACAAAGTGTCTAACATCAGCCAGAATCAGCAAAGCAGGACCCGCACTGGTGCCGAGGGCCCCCAGCAACTTGACAGTGGGAGAACAGTAACTCAGGCATCAGTGCAGACTCTAGTATTTGGAATGGTAAACCCCACTGTTAGTATTTAAGAATCTGTACTGGCCTGCCTTTGGAGTACTGACAAAATACGCCCTCAGCTGCTAGCACTAAGAGCACCACCTGTGCCTCTTCACTGTGTTCCCTGAAAAGGGCCATGCCAACCTCCAATCCCTCTCTATCTCTTTCTTTCCTTCTATCTCTCTCTTCCTTCCTCCCTCCCTTCTCCTCCCCCCCATCTATCTTTCTCTCTTCCTCTTTTTCCCTCTCTTTCCTCTCTCCCACTGTTCCTGTCCCCAGAGGTCAGTCTCCCCTCTGCTTGAATTTTGAATTCTGTTGCATGGTGTCATTCTCTGGAGCCACTTTTTAAAAATTACAATACCCACTCTTCACAAATACGGCTCATATAACTTAATCGTTAATTATCCAGCCTGAAAACAATTCCAAATCATTATTCCAATAAAAAACAATCACTTCAACGCCGAAAAATTAATAAGGATAACATCTTTCAATGAAAAGCAAGCTCCTGAATATATGTATTGTTTTAGAATCCTTGGGTTGGAGAGATGTCTCCGCTGTTAAAAGTGCTAGCTACTCTTCCAATGGCCCTGAGTTCAGTTTCCGGTACCTACATGACTACTCACAACCATCTGTATATAACTCCAGTTCCTGGGAGCTATAGGAACTGCCTCTTCTGGTCAGCATAGACACATGGTGAAAGTACCCATGCACGTAAAAATAAGCAAATAATTTGTTTTAATTATCCTATGGCTAAGGAGATGGCTTAGTGTATTAGAAAAGCTGCACTGCAAACATGAGGACTTGAGTTCGATTCCCAGGACCCACAGAAAAAGCCAGGAATGGATGAGTGTGCCCCCAGTAGTAGGAGGAAAAAAAGGGTAGAGATGGAATGCATCTGCCAACTGCTAGCCTAGCTCCAAGTTCAAGACTCTGTCTTAAAGAAGTAAAGCAGAGAACAGTAAAGTATAACCTGACTCTGGCCTCTGCACACATGTCCATACAATACACACACATGTACTCACATATACAGACATGAACATGTCAAAAAAATAAAATTACATGACATCCTTTAGGTGGTGGGATGGCTCAGTAGGTAAAGGCACTTACCACTAAGCCTAGAAACATGAACATGAGCTCCACCATTAGGTCCTATATGGTAGGGGGAGAGAACCAACTTGTGCTAATTGTTCTCTGGCCTTAACGTGTGTGTGTGTGTGTGTGTGTGTGTGTGTGTGTGTGTGTGTGTGTGTGTTTCTAGGCTAAATTGTTTCAGGTTCCTTTCTATTTTAGCCATTCACTGGAGCTTAGCAACTATCTTTAAATTAAAAAGTAGATATATTTAATTGTTTCCAACCAGTAAATAAAAATAAGTCACTGCACATATACTAAGAAGATGAATGCATACACAAGTCAAAAAAGAATATGCAAAGGGGTGCAGAAAAGAAACTGTACTGCCTTTGTACAATTTCTAGAAAGAATAAGACCCATTTGCTACCACGTTGTTCCCACAAGACTGGAAAATCTGGGCCTTACACGCTGTAACAAGAGTGGAATCAGCTGTTTTAACTTTCAACTTGGGTGGTTATTTATAACTACAAGTTCTGCTTCTGCTGTCAAAGTGTGTGAGGCCCCGGGGAAGGTCATCCTAGAGTGGTGCTTGATTCAAACATGTTGGCAGTGGAGAATTCTCCAACTTAGGCTGGGATAGGAACATTGCTTTCACATAAGACTGTTCTAGAAACATGCACAGGGTCTCTTGGCAGATGGGCTCCATCCTTGCTAGGCAAAGTGCAGTTCCTGGGGCTCTAATGCTAGTCTGCAGAGGCCGGCTTTTGTAGTTACACACTTGCTCAGTAAACATCTGCTGAGCCCCTTCTATCTGCAAGGCACCATGGGAATGTGCACGTTTCCCCAGCCCTCTCAGGTTTCAGCAGAAATGGGGAAGAGCCAGGTATGAGGGCCCAGTAACACATTCCTACAGCACACATACAAATAAAGGCAAAGGACAGAGAGATGCCTTTCTCTTGGAGAAGTCTATTTCGTGGGTTGTGCTGGGTTTTAGAAAAAGAGACAAGACACCATGTCTTAGGAGTCTCCATATACATGACGCAGATCCCATTAGGACCAGATTATGGTTTTTGCTCATTGTTTCTCCTGCATCTAAAACAAAGCCTACCAGGAAGCCAACACTCCCTAGGTATCTGTCTCATGAAAACAGTGAAGCAAGCAACCATCTTGTGCTGGACACTGACTTCACCATCATGTAACGAGCTTCAAGGCATGGTGTGTACCAAGTTCAGACTACCTGAAAAGCCAGCATCCCTTCATCCCCATTCCTCGCCTACACAGTGACATCGCAGAGCCCAGACCTTCTTTGACCACCACCACTCCCATATCAGATGTGATTTCCTTACTTTGGTCCCTACAGACACCAATGAACCCATAACAGAGAATGTGGGAAGGAAAGACTGACATACTTCACAAACATCTATTGTCTGTATATATAACACAGACTCAGCAGTACAGTTCTGAGACTTTCAAGAACTCCAGCCTGGGGCCACCATGCAGACGACAGGACTCTGTGATGTGTGGGGAGGGGTGGGGTTGGGGTGCACAAAAGACTTCCAAAGGGTAGAAACTGGATCCAGGCAGGAATTCCAGAAGAATGGCTAACAGAAGGATTCTGTGCTTATTAACATGATACCAAAGTGTTGTATGGATGCCAAGACTTCAAAATGCAGTTATTACGCCAGATTAAAGACCATTTTTGTGTAAGGACAGACATAATGCATCAACTAAGGCTTTCAACCTGTGGGTCACAACCCCTTGAAGGTCAAATGATCCTTGAACAGGGTTCACTTCTGAAGACCATCAGAAAGCAAAGATATTTACATTACAATCATAACAGTGGCAAAAATACAGTTATGAAGTAGTAACAAAAATAATTTTACGGTGGGGGAGTTACTACAACATGAGGAACTGTTTTAAAGGGTTGAAGCATTAGGAAAGTTGAGAACCATGGGCTAAGGTACAATTAACTATTGAGTAAGAGAAGTAAACAATGGGAGAATCAACTTATCTACTTTAGAAGAGGCCAGGTAGCCACAAGAATCAAGTTTGGGGTTTTGCTTTTTAATGGTGCTTAGCAGATAGAAGGGGCTCAACAGATGTTTACTAAGCAAATCCATAAATACAAAAGCTGAACTTTGCATACTAATATTAGAACCTCAGGAATTGAACTTTACCTAGCAAAGATGAGAGCCCTCCTGTCAGGAGACCCTTTGGCATCTCCTTGAGTTGTTAGTCAACATGGGCTACACAGCATCTCTTTAGTCTTAAAAAAGCAAAGCAAAGAAAGCAAGCAATAGAACACTAACTACTTCCTCCTTACTTTATGAGTACTCTGCAGCAGCAGAGAATTTTTTTAGGCATTTGGGTGCACCTGGGGGTGGGATGCATGGGAGCCAACAGAAGGCACGGGATCCCTCAGTGCTGGAATTACAGGCATTTGTAAGCTGCTTGATGTGGGTGCTGAGAACTGAACTAGGGCCCTCTGATGCACTACAAGTGCTCTTAACTCTAAGTCTCATTTACCCTGATGCTGTTAACTTTAAGTCTTTACCCTGGGTCTACTCTTCCATGTGGCGCAAACTCCAGAGCATGTTTCATCTTTTCCGCATTGATGCACAACTGTCCTAACATAACATGCTAAGAATCCCACCCTTCTCCTCACTGGCTGATACTGGCTGCTTTGATTCAAAACTACCAACTACAAAAGCAGGGGGTGCATTTCCAGACACTCTATTCAGTTCCAGAGACCGAATGTGTCTAGCTTTACACCATCCTCTCAATCTCTGGAGCTTTAGAGAAAAGCTTCATGTCAGGGAGTGTAAGCCCTTCATTGTTATCAGTAATTGTTGATGCTCCCCTGAGTCCTTAGCATTCACATATAATGTAATCGTAGGATCGACTTATTGATGTCTCCCAGACAAATGTAAACAAGAAAACATCACTTCTGTGATTCTGGAATGTACTGACCCTGAAGATTGATTTGTGAGCAAGACATCCTACCATCACTAAGTCTTCCGATTCATAAATCCAGCATCTCTCATTTAAAGGTTCTGTCCTAATTAAACATAAACAGTAACAAAATCCAGAGCTACCTTATGTGTCATGAAAGAAAAAAATTGCCAATCTCTGTCAGATAACTTATAGCTTCCCACAGTCATTTCACAAATCTTATATTGTGTAACAGATTTCAACTGATGGAAAAGGGAAGGTTGAAAACACACAGCTCAACAGGCAGGCATGCAACCCAAACTCTTTCCTCTAACTCGGGTCCCATCATTTTTGACCCTGTGAGGCTCATGAAGAACTAAGAATCCAGTGAGGCTGATGGGAGAGACAACAGCCGGAGAAGAGATTAGACTTCAGCTACATGGCAGACACCTGCGTGTAGCTCCCAAGTTCCCCCAACAAGCCTATGTGAGAAGCAGGAGGAGAAGGAATGAGTGACTGGAGAGGGAAATTTACATTCAGACCTGGAGAAAAATCCCTCTGGAAAAGCACTAGTGGCGCTAGGCCAGGGGAAGTGGCGGGGCAGCTCCTTGGAGCACAGCTGAGAGAGCACACCTGGCTGCAAAGGCTCCTGGGACAGTCCCAGGCGAAAAGGCTGAGGAGCAGGGGTGAGCCATTGTGGTTTCCTTCTCACCCCCCAGATAATCATTTGTGTGAGGTGCTCTGAGGGCTGTGGCAGCGAGTGACTTGTCCTGAAGTCTCTCAAAGTTCAGAGCACATACTGGTAACACAGAGTACTCAAGAAAGCTGCAATAAATGAAAGATGCATCTTGGGGTGGAAAAATCGCATGGAGCCCTGAGGTGGCTCAGCAGGTAAAGATGCCTGCTACCAAATCTGACAACCCGAGTTCAATCCTCGGACTAACACATGGAAGGGGAAGAACCAACTCCAGCAAGTTGTCCTCTAACCTCCCTGTGGCGTGTGTGTGTGTGTGTGTGTGTGTGTGTGTGTGTGTGTGTGTGTGTGTGTGTGTGTCATGCACAATTAAAGAAAAGTAATTGAAAAGAAAAACTGCACAGACGGGGAAACATCCTGTGGGTTCCAGGTGCCTTCAAAGGGCTAGTTCAGACCTTGGTGTGCTGCAGAGGACAAGGGCCCATTCCATAGAGGTTTACATCCTTGGTTTCACTTCAGTGGGTGACTTTAATTGTCTTCATCTTTTCCCCACATCTAACAGACTACAGCAAGCATATATGACTTTTGGAATAAAAGACAGTAAATCTATCTTAACAGCCTATGGTGTTGACTGTCTTTGCAGCTCATCTTAGAATCTGGCCATATAAATCCCACGCACCATGGATCAAAGTGGCTGGGTCATGAGGCACAAAGCACTCGCCCTTCAAAGAACAGAAAGCTAATAGAGTCATATTGAAAACGCAGCAAACAGACCTGTGAAGTCAGACCTTCTGGGCTTTATGAAATTGTTTCCCTCCAGTCCGTCGCTGGGCTCTTACAGCTAAAATGAAAGTCTTTATCTTCGGGTTGTTACCAAACTTGCAAGTGCAAGGAAGGTAGAAAGGGGGACACAAAAGCTGAGAGGGTCGTCTACCAGCCGGCCTTTGTATCTCATACACTTGCATGTTCACAAGTGGCAGATCTCACAGCTTACCTGTGTGCTCCTCTTTCCAAATTCCATCCCAAATCAGGTTCCAGAGCCACAGACGAAGCCTCTCTCTCCCCTTGCACAGCTGGTCCAGGAACCAATTGATTTGCAGAATTTTTAACTGATCGCTAGAACTGTGGTCAATTCTGGAGCCAAGAGTGAAGGTGCTTCTTTTATGAAAGCTGCAGTTTACGATCTCACTTGTCACAGGCCCAGGGTTCTGACACTGACCATGATGCCCAGGGCCTAGGATAATTTTTCCAAGATCAGACATGAGACAAAGGAGCAGGCTTGCCGGTCTAGATTTTTCCCTACTCGGGCAGTTCTTCCTTAGAAACTTTTAGACCTGATGACTACACTGCTAGTCCCTCAGAGGGAAGTCACCCACCCTAGAGCCCGCTTTGTGACAACTTCATGCTTTAAAGGCATTTGAGAAAAGCTGTCAAATAGAGTAAATTCAAGTTTTACTATGCCTTTTCCTAGATGTAAGATTGCATATCAAAATATTTCAGAAGGGGAAAAAAAAAGTGTACAGCTTCTGAGGAAGGACCCCCAAGGCTGACCTCTGACCTCTACATGTACACAAACACACAAATAATAAATATTAAGATTAGCACAATACACAACGATTGGTAAGCTCTTCCTTAGCACAAACCTTGATATCAAGGAGTACCTTTAAATCCTGTTGAGTGTAACTGTGTGGGGAGGAAAGAAAAATAGCTTTTCAAGTTCTACTCACAACCCATTCCCCTCTCCCACCCCACACAAGGTGTAGGAATGGGTACCGCAAATAAGCGTAGTCACTTGTGCATCACCTATGTCCTACACAGTAGTGGGCAGTAGCCAGGAGGGCATGGATGGGAAAGTCCTCAACCAGAAGGAAAGCTGATTCACCACCTGTGGCCATGCATCCCTTTCATCCCAGCACTTGAGAAGCAGAAGTAAAGCCAGACTGGTCTACATATCGAGTTCCAGGACAACCTGGGCTATACAATAAGAGACCCTGTCCCAGAATGGAAGGAAGGAAGGAAGGAAGGAAGGAAGGAAGGAAGGAAGGAAGGAAGGAAGGAAGGAAGGAAAGAAGGAAGGTAGGTCAAGCAAGAAAATTTCAGTTTTGGAGAACACCCAAACAACAAAAGGTAACACAGGTAACACGTGACCTTACGAGGGAGGGGTGCCCTTCCTTTCGTATAAGCCCATCAAAGATGGAAGTTTTGGGGGGGAAGGGATCTCTACGACCAGTCATGAGTATTTTACTCCAGGCTACCCTGGGACTCAGCTAGAGGCCCGTTTAAGAAATTTCAAGCAAAAAGAAGAATGTGTTGCCTGCTCAGGAGCATTGAGAACAAAGGACTTACAGAGCCGTGAGTCAGCCTCATCCATTCCTTGGCTGGGTGAAGCATGGGTAAAGAGGAAAGCTCCTTTCTTAAACAATGAACACAGGGAGGCTTACCTGCTCCAAGGTCTGTCTCCTCCTGAAAGGAGGGCATTTATGTTCCATTCACTGGGATGGTCTATAACGTGCCCTGTAGCACACTGCACTTTGAAGCGCACTATTTCTAAACCCCCAAACTTGCACAAGATGCATTTTTCAGTGGCACTGCTGGAGAGAAAGAGAAGTGCTCTGCCAAGACTGCAAGCCCCCTGGGGTGACCAAATTCCAAACAAACATAACTATGTTGACACACGACCATGGTGGGGCCTGCACACTGAAGAAATGGCCAAGAACAGCCTCTGATAATTGTTCTTAGACAATGTTATCTTTCTTCTGTATCTTCAATGGCTCAAGAGGAGAATGCATATTAAACAGCAAGGTTATTTGATTGTCACAGGGGAGGGGGGGAGGAACACACCACAACCAAAAACACCATTCCTTCCCCAACAATGCTCACTGAAAGTAGGCATTGCACTCTAAGAGGGCATGGAATCTTGTTCAACAGCCCTTAGTTCCACAGCTCAATTTGGGGTTGCTCACGACAAATCTATTTAGGAATTAAGGGTCTAAGGGCAAGTAAGACTCATGTCACACCCCCTTGTGTGGGGAGAAGAGATTAGTCTTCAACTCTGGGTGGATAAGGGGGCACACTAGAAACAATGAAAATCCTTCACACTCTGTGAAGCCACATTGGTCAAAAGGCCCCTCTGTGTTCCTACTTGGCAGGAGAAAACAACCAATAATCACCACGGGTTTGGACCTGTTCATTTCTTCTCACCGGAACTGTGATCTTGAAAGAATTTGTCTAACTGTGAAGCTAAGAGTCCTGGGACCGTGCTGTGGACAGAATTCAACAGCAGAATGGTAGCTTAGCCTGTGCATGGTCTGAGGTTCCATTTCTAGCCCCCCCCCCAAATAAAAACTAGTATCAATAGTAACAAAAATTAAAAAAAAAAAAAAAAAACTTGTTGGCAAATGGCCGAGGTGTACTCTCAGTGTATCTGTGCTGTGTTTGCCCTCAATTCCAATGATAAAAGACATCTAGCTTCAAACCACACCTAAGTTATTTCTCTGTTGAACTTTCATAATAGAGGGAAAACCAAAAATAAACAAACAAACAAAACCCCAAATTCCAAGATGGGCATGGTAGGTGACACATTCCTTTAATCCCAACACTGGGGAGTCAGAAGTAATCAGATCTCTATGACTTAGAGACCACCCTGTCTCAAAAGAAAGAAAAAAGTCAACAAATAAAAATTTAAAGAGCAGCATCCCAGAAAGTAGAAGAACATTTTGCAAATACGACCCAAACATAGCCTGGGAGAATGGGGTGGACATGCTTGGCTTCAAGGTGGCATCCAGATACTTCCAAGAAGCTAGTATTGTATGTAGAGCAAGGCTGTAAATCTGCCTTAATGGGTGTAATGGTAAATCACAAGTCCCCCATGATTCCCACTAGTCATTAATCAACTATGACTTGCCAGGAGGTGGTAGTACACAACTTTAATCCCAGCACTAGGGAGGTGGAGAAAGGCAGATCTTTGTGAGTTTGAGGTCAGCCTGGTCCACAAAGCATTCCAGGGACAGCCAGGGCTGTTACATACAGAAACCCTGTCCCAAAGAAGAAGAAAAAAAGGATCAAATATGATTTGACTCTGCCCATGCTGACAGTTGATCTCTACAGTGGAATGACAACAATAACTATTACAGGGTTCACTTTAGAATGAACCAACTACTTAGTAGTTTTGCCAAATTTCTTTCACCAGTGTTTCATATCTTCCACATAGTCCTTCCATCCCTACAATGTAATGAACAGATAATGGATTAGAGTATAGTCATAAAAAGAAAAAGGGAGAACCTCCTAGAAAGCTAGTACTATTAACAAAGCCTGACAGGCTGGGGGCCAATGGATACAGAAAAGTCTCTCATTCCAGGGACAAATACACTGATCAGGGTTGGCTTGGGCAACCCTGGTTCTTATGAACACAATCACCAACATAAAAGCATATTTTAAAAGCCAAGACTCTAGCCAATGAGATCAGCCAACAGTCCTCCTCTTCACAAGGGTGCCAGCTCCTTTGGCTGAAGGAGAATTCATCCTCAGCCTCCAGTGAGGCAGAAGAGAACATTCATTAGAGTTTAAAAAACTAAACCCTGAAACCCTGCAAACGAGATTGTTAGCAGGACCAAACCTGTCAGAATCAATGAAACCAGCACAAGAGATATGGAGATGGCACACTAAGGTTAGACAGATATGCAGAAGGGGACCAGCAGACTACTTCCTGACATGGGGACAGAGGCAACAATGACACAATAAAACAGAACATGGCTCATTATAAAACACAGATATTCAAATAAATCAGAGTTTTATATGTTTGTGCACAGGACAATACAAGGCAAAGCAACTTTGAAAAACAGTTATAACCCACCCATTTTTTCTCTCTCTTTCTGGAGCAAAGACTCAGCAAAACAAACACAAATACCTAGGTTAATACTTCCTTTCCAGGAACCATCCCGCACTGCCAATAGGGACAAACAGTGTGTGTCTCAGCACAGGGCAACACCTGATTGGAGAAGCCAGGGCTATGCATCCCTGACGAGCTCTAGGTGATGGGGCTTAGGGAGCTCACAGTCCCGGGTCTGACCCACCATTCTACTCACCCGTGGAGCTCTTCAACAGCACAAATTCCAATCCTTGCCTGGAACATGCTCAAACATAGCCTCTTACGAGAGGGGGTTCCCTGCCTTCTCTTCTAGATAATTCTAAAGATATTAAACACAGTAAGACAGGCCTTCTGAGCAAATCTTCTGTGAGCACCCCTGGCCCCAGGAATGAGTGGGCTCCCTCTCTGGACAGTTATGAGCCAACAGCTTCCTGGGACCAGTGAAGTTGCCAGCTCAGGGAAATGAAGTCCTGCTCAGCTGGCTGGACAGGTCACACTCAGCCTTTGTAACACCTGGGTTCTGAGGCTGTCTCCGCCTCCTCCACAGACACCTGGGATGGAATCAATCTTGACCCTGCCCATTTACTCTAATTGCTTTCCAAGGTGACTGCTCAGATCATTATCATAGCCTGGATAGCTTCATAAAACCCACAAAGAGGAGAAAAAAAAAAAAGGAATTTTGGAGGGTCCAGAAATTACAGCAGAGAGGTCATCTCTAATGGAAGACTGAGAAGCAACCAAAAGGCAAGCTTGCAATTACCCAGCCAGGTGCCTCTGGGCTGTCTGTGAAGGGCTCTCCAACCACACCCCGCCTAGCTGCAAAGTGCAATTTTGTTAATAAAGGGATCCTGTGGAATGTGGTCCCCCAGGGCTCAAAACCGCTTGTTTTGAAAAAGGATGAGTAATAACAGTCTTCACTCTCCAGGGGAAACAGTGACAGGTCCGGGACCATTTGCAGCACCAGCAGGCCAATGTTCCCTGCATCCACATTCCAAGGCCCTTCAAACTCTACTCCTTATATTCAACTCAGCCTTTGACTATACATACCCATCTCATTAAAAGCTGCAAGCCTGGATCCCTTCTCTGCTCTGCTTATGCTGAATGTAGCTGGTGGAGGGCAGGCAAACTCCTCAACAGAGAGATCTTTCTTGACCTGAGATTGTCATTCCCAGGAGAGGTAATCCTAAAATTAGTTTCTCAGCGACACAGTCAGGGTCCAGGGGCAGAGCGATCCTCTGCTGCTATGTAGGGGCAAGCTCTTGGAGAAAGCTCCTATGTTCCTCAACTCTACACAGGTCACTAACCTAAAACAACAACAACAAAAAGGAAATAGCAGTTTCCCATCCCTACTGCATGTCTCAACCTATCACATTCATCCCTCTATTCTTGGGTCCTAGGAGAGTAATTGTATAAAGAAATGAATGACTAGATAAATGACTGGAAATAACAACATGAGCAACATCCTGTCTTCCAGGAGTGCAGTTTTCTAGCCAGGAGACTTAGAGGGCTCTGCACAATGTAATTGTGAGAAAAAGCAAGGCACTGTGCAGTCCAGAGCAGCAGGCAGGAATAAGGGCGGAGCAGCTGGGTCAGGGCCTCAGGCCTCGGGTACATCGTGGATGCACTCTTCTTTACCTTGTGTTGCTGGTTAGACAGTGGCAATCAGTGCTGTGGGGAAAGGAGGCAGGGTAGCCAGCAAGATTGAGCAGCTGCATGGGGGGGGGGGGGGGGGAGATGAGGAAGGATGTAAGGAGACCAGGTCACCTTTAGGCTATATTGAAGGAATGTATTCAGAAACCTCTCATCACTTACTAGCACTGAACCAGAATGAGACACATGTTGGAGGAAAAGAAGGGGGGCACATTGTGCTGCCTCTTCTCAGCTGAATGTCTTCCCCTATCTCACAGTACATTATCTGTATCCTTGACTGCCAGAGCTGGAAAGAGAACAATGGCCTAGGATATGCAAGAAATATGGACACACACACAAAGGTGGATGGGGCGGGGTCTGAATGGACCCATAATTTTATCACATCCATGGAAACATGATTCTTAAAATGGAAAACCATCCAGAAAAACCTCCCACGGGACCTGAACCTCTGCCATGTAATGATTTTTCCTTCTTAGGAGAAGAAAGGCTAACAGGGTGTATGCATTTTCCTAAATAGGGTCACATAGCCTTTCCTCAGCCGATATCTACTGTGAGGAGGGTTAGTGACAAGCCCAGATTCTCACCCACCCCCACTCGCCCAAAGGACATCTCCCTCATCTTGAGAAGCCTTGCCTTTGTTTCATCCCAGAGACACAGGTCCAGCATAGCCAGCAGAGACTGCAATCAGTCCCACCATGTCCCTACTCTAGAGCTGGGCATGTACACCTTGGTAAAAAGGCTGCTGGAAAGAACACCTCTAGGATGTGTCCACACAAACCTGGAAGGGAAACACAGGCTTTCAGTCCTGGGGACACAAACAGGGGGCTCACAAGTCTGGAGATATTCTGGGCTACAAAAACAAAGAAAGAAAAGAAATGAAAGCACAAGAAAGATAAAGTTCATGTGAAAACCCACTGGCCAGTCTCTCCCATTTGGCCTCTTACCAGTCTCCACGAGTGAATCATTTTAGCCTACACTGGTCTGAAGGAGGCTAGATCCCTAATTCTGACACATTTAAAAGACACTTTCCCCAGCATCTTCCCTTCCTTTAGGCTGCTCACCAGCGCTAGTGCAAGCCACTGGCTGGCACACTTCTATACAGTACGCTACGAGGATTGGGAGCATTGTTTTTAATGCATGCTTTTTGTAATACAGAGTCATCCTGCAATCACCTGCTCAAATCACCATACTCTCAATGACAATCACATGGAGAAGTAGTTTACTATGAGGTGTCTTTGCCACAGGGTCACCTGCATCATCCAGTCTAGCACTGCCAGGGAAGAGCACCTCACCAGGGCTTCCACAGGAGTGGGGGGTAGCTTTGACACTGGCCTGCAGTGACCAAGCCTGCAGGTGGGAGAAGAGGTGAGCCGGGAGCTCTGCCGTCTGTGACAAGTTATGTAGGATCATGGTTCTGCATAGCTCTGTTCTGACACAACGTAAGATTCTCAGATGAACACTCACACACTGTTTGCCCAGCTACTCGCACAGCAGCTGGCTGACAGCTGTTCTGGGACCAGTTTCCCACATCATGATTTGTGCCTATTATCTAGCTCTCCAGCTATGTGTTACAAACATCCTACTCAGCCCCCCCCACCACCACCACCCCACACACACACAAAGCACAAAGGCAGGAGAGAACAAGAATCCACATAATTAGCGCTTTCCAGATTCATGGGGATGTCTTTCTCTTTAGGGGTGCTAAGTTTTTTTTTTTTTTCTTTTTTTCTTTTGGCAGCCCAGGCATTACCTTAAACTCCTGTGCCCTCTGCCTCTTCCCAGTCTGGGATTACAGGAATGCACCACCATGTGGGATGGATGCAGTGCTGGGAGTCTAGCCCAGGCCTTCCTGAATGCTAGGCAAGCATTGTACCAAGGAAGCTATACCCTTAGCCCCCTCCCAGTCTGCATCAGCTAACCAGGAAGAAAATAGTGACACTACTATTCTCAAATGTCACCGACTACAGGGAATGTCACAGCATCACTCTGGACCACCACACCTCTCTTGAAGCATCGCCTCAAGGATCTTTGCAGACCTAAAAATGACAATAGTCCTCTGTGGTAGAATTCTGGGATTACAAAAATTCTACCATGAGAGAAAGTAACAGTTGGAGGGGGTGGGGGTGGGGTGCAAAATAAGACTGTATCTGCAGGTTTTTCATTGTGAACTTCACAATCTGAGGACTTTTTGAAGATTATCTTGTTTTTAATTATGTGTAATTGTTTCTATGTGCACATGAGCACAGGTGTCCATAAGTGCCAGAGGCACTGGATTCCCCTGGAGCTGGGGTTACAGGAGGTTATTTATGAGCCACCTGTGTGGGTGCTGGAACTAAACTCAGGTCCTCTGCAAGAGCGCTATGTGATGTGCTCGTATGTGCTGAACTGTCTTCTCAGCCCCAGCAATTTGGGACCATTTTAAATCTCCAACAGAAAATGTTTAAGGAAGAAAAAATTAAGAACAGAAAACATTTATGACCAGATATCATTTTAAAAATAGGTAGTAAAGTTTTTGTGAGTCTAAATATTTATAAATCCCAGAGTATGTGTACAAGTATAACAAGCGAAAGCTATAAAAAGCATTTGAAGACAAGCTAGTTCAGAGTTGATTATAAGCTAGACATTTAAGACATCATGAATGGTGTGTGTGTGTGTGTGTGTGTGTGTGTGTGTGTGTGTGTGTGTGTGTGTGTGTGTGCGCGCGCTATGCACGCATGCACAGGAGCTTGGAGAAAAGGCTCTGGCTACAGATGGCATCCCACCTCATCTCTCCTCCACCCCTGTTCTCAGAGGCTACCTTCTTGCTTCTTTGCTCTAAGTGAGAAGAGGCATCAGGTCCCTGGAAGCACTTTCTTGAATAAGGACAAGCACACCCAGAATGCAGAAGGGTAGAGGGCCCCTTTCTATTGCCTAAAAATCAGAATGTAAAGTTAGCCACAGCCATAGAGGCCAGGCAGTGGTGGCACACCTTTGAGAGGTATATAAGACACGAGCAGGGTCTCAGAGAAGGCAATTAGTCTCCAGTCACCTTGAAGACAGGATCGTCCCAGCCTTAGGAGAGGTAAGAACACTCTGGTGGCTTGACTGCTTTGCTTTTCTGATCTTCAGTTTGAACCACAATATCCATCTCTGGGTTTTTATTATTCGTGCTACACCTTTCCTGGCAGAAGGCAGGGAGCGAGGCACTGTAGCTGTTAGGAAACCTCCAAGCACCACACACAGTGGTAGTGACCTCACAGAAATCGGACAGGATCCAGCCCAGGATAATAACAACACATCTGTTGCAAGGCTACAGTCCATAATTTCTGTTTTACTTTTAAGACGTGTGTGTGTGGTGTGTGTGTGTGTGTGTGTGTGTGTGTGTGTGTGTGTGTGTGTGTATGTATGCATGTGTATATATACACCGGAGGCCAGAGAGTAATGTCTGATGCCTTTCCAGCTCACTCTCACCTTATATGTTAAGGTGTCTCTGACCTGAACTGGGAGCTCAACCAGTTTGAGCTAGGTCTAACTCACTGAATTATCCCAGCAGCATCCAAGCATCCAGATCTCATCTTGTCTCTTGCCTCCCAAGGCTGAGACTACAGACAGGCTGCCACACACACCTCTATCATATACGGGTACTGCAGATCCAAAACTCTGGCCACGGCATTTATGAGACAAGTGCCCTATCTACTGAACCATCTCTCCATCCTTCAATTTGTCTTTTCTATATCTGCTTACCATAATTATATTACAGACCCCTCCCTACATCTTACTATATGGTCCAAGATGGCTTCAAACTCACCATCCTCCTGGTGTAGCCTGAGTGAGAGGATTTACACACTTGGCCCATAATAACTCTATAGACCAAAACACACACAGATTACTAACTAGTCAACCCCAAGCTTTGCCTTGTCTTTTCTCTAGAAACCTCAAAGATTTCGCTGTTGTTTTGCCATTCCTATCTTCTGCCTCCTGATGGTTTAGTATGTGCTGGGCTAGCCAAATGAAGACCCTGCCTCAATATATAGAATGTGACTGCTGAAGATAGTTAATACCAGCCTTTTGCCTCCAAACACTTCCATGGGCAGCAAAGCATTTGTCTCTAAAACTTAAGGACATACACAGCCCTGGTGCATTGCATCAGGCCCAAGACAAAAGATAAGAAATTACTAATAATGCCTTTTTAAGGAAGATGAACAATCTCCTTCCTATTGGGATTTCCCCCAGGGATGCCTGTAATTTTTACTCCAACTCAGGCACATCCTCTGGGATCATATGCCTGGGTGTATTTATTTTTCCAACCAGCTGTCTTTAGGATGTGCCAAAGGCTTCCTGTCACCACAGATTCCTCTGAGGCCATGGGTAAGCACATGCTCCCAAGTCACAGAGTCACACAGAGATAAGCATACAAGTAAGCTCAAGCATTAACAACTGCTCAGAACAAACCAGAAAACTGTTTTCAGAAACAAATGGGCCCATAAATCAATTTAATCTCAGCAACTGTCTTTTCAAAGCATGAATACAATACAGCAAGGGAAGGGTGGGGCTTACAGGTCTCTTATGGGAGGCATCTCTTTAAAAAAAAGAAGCTGCAAAATAATGGTAACATCCCTACAGATGACTCAGTGTGGGGAGTCTAACCACACATGTGCCAGCAAAAGTGCTAACTGTCTTGTCTCAAGTCTACTGTTTACTACCAATGTTGCCAAGACTTACCCCAAGTGGAGTGGCTTAAAATAAACATTATCTCACAGGCTCTGTGAGTCAGGAGCTGGTGTACAGGTCTATCCTCTGAGCCAAACTGCCACCATCTTCATCAGATCAAATCAGCTATGCTCCTTGCAAAAGATCATGGGGGTGCGGGGAGGGGGGCAGCAGTGATGTGGGCTGTGGACGTCCCTAGAGAAGGAGGGGCAGGAACCCTCCCAGAGCCACTCCTCCTATGCAATTCTGCTCTAATTTCACATGGTCTTGTGGTCTCTGGGGGGAGCTACAGTAAGTATGCTGGGAAAAAATTAGAGGAAGGTATTTCATCTGTACAGCTGTGTAAATACCATGCTGAGGTATTTAGTGACCTAGAAGAGGCCATCATCCATGCTGGGTGCAAACTTTGAAGTATGGGTACCCTGTGGTCACCCATGGCTCTGTACATCTGCCCCCCCAAAACAAACAAACAAACAAACAAACAACCATTGATTCTCCTGGGACAACTTAGTAAAATCAAATTTTGGTTTGCCTTTGGAACCCTTTGAAGGTGGAGGTAGCCATTGCCTAGTCTCCCTCCCAACCCTACCCAAGTGAAAAGTCTTGCAGCAGGAGTTTTCTGGAATCAGGGAGTATTCACTCAGTGCCATGATTCTCTCAGGGGCTGGGTCATAGAAAGGCTTGCCTAACGAAAAGCAGGAGGTCCTAGCTCCAAGATGGCATGCACAAGACTGCTGACAGAGGCCTTGAACTCTCACTATATAAGTCTTTCTTTGTTGTTGTAAAACCAGGGTCTCAAGGACACCATACAAACCTCAAACTCTACATCTTCCCACTTCTTCCTTCCAAGCCCTGGAATTATAGGCATGAAGCACTGCATCAGCCCTACACAGGTCTCCTGAGTGTCCTCCAACATAGCAGCAGGCTTCAAATCAAGAAATCTTGGAGATTAAGAAAGCAACCACACAGGCAGCAGTGGCACATGCCTTTAGTCCTAGCACTTGGGAGGCAGAAGTAGGAGGATCTCTGTGAGTTCAAGGACAGCCTGGTCTACAAAGCGAGTTTCAGAACAGCCAGAGCTACACAGAAAATGCTTGTCTTTTTTTAAAAAAAAAAAAAAAAAGCAAGGAAGGAAGGAAGCCACCATGCTTCTCATAGCACGGTCTCTGAAGTACTCCATTCCATTGCATTCTATACATTAGTAGCATAGCTAAAACAAGCCCACATGTATGGGTAAGAGACACAAAGGGGGAGAGAATTGGAAATATACAAACCTGGTTCTTTATTTTCTTTTGTTTTCTGAGACAGGGTCTCCCACATCTCAGGCTGAACTGAAAACTTTATTCCTTCTGCCTCTATCTCCCAAGTGCTCAGGTCACAAGCATGAGCTAACATACCCAGTTTATAAGGTGATGGAGAATGAACCCAGGACTTCACACATGCTTCCTAAGCACTCGGGAGCTGAGCCTCCTCCCTAGGCTATCGACCTGTTTTGAAAGCAACATGCTGAGGTACTTACTGTCCTGGGAGAAAAACAGAATATAAAAAGCAACTTTCTGAAATGTCAACTTTGCAATTAGTATGTATATGAAAAGTATCAAGGGATATCTCCTTTAGAAAACTTTAACTGCCTGAGTCTGATAGCTGACTCTTTTGAACTTCAAATCCTGGGCTCAAGAAAAGCAAAAAAGAGGATTCGTGTGCATATTCTTGTTCTGTCAAGGAGCTTGAACTTTGTATTTATGTCTTTCACACCTCGTTTGTGACAGTTGTTTTTGTTAGTCTTGGAATATTCATAGTTTACTGTCTTTTTGGGGCTACATCAACAACTCGATAGGAAACTATCATAGATAGCGCTAGGCTCAGTAAATATTTTAAGATCAATTAGGAGCCATTTGGCTGAGCATTGTATTCTGAAGATAATCACTGAGGCAGTGTGGCTGCTGCGTAAACACTGTTTATGTTTCATCAGACAGAATTTGAAAATTGGCCTCATTCAAGTTTTGTTTTCATTGGCAGTGCAGGGTAGACACTCACCAATTATTCAAATTCACACACATAAATCCTGGCTACTTTGTTGTGATTCTCACAGTCTAGTTAGCCCCACTGCGTCTGGCTGGTGGTCTGTGTGAAGCTGTTGTGACAAAACCATGAGCCTACAAACCATTGATTGCCCTGGCCCTCAGCAGTTCCCATCCCTGCCTTCCTTCTCACCGCGTGCTTGCCTGGATTGCCTCTGCTCCAATCCATGGCTGTGAACCGTCAATATAGCAGCCTCAGTGCAGAGGAACTTGCAATGGGGTCTGCCCTCTCCCCATAAGAAGAGGGCTCTTCAGCTTTTATCAGGACCCATGGCCTCCTTTTTAGGATCAAACTGTCTGCCACGAAGGGAGTCACTATCTGTAAGGGAGTCGCTCCCCAGGTATCACACGACACAGCCAAGCAGGAGAAGCCATCAGGAGACACTTGGTCCCTGTGCCTGCTTTTCCTGTCATCACTGGACTACTCACTACACTTGACCAGAAGGAAATGAACTGCAAAGGCTTTCATATCTTAACCTCTGAAACCTATGGGGACATCACTTTACCTGACAGAGGGGAATCTGCAGGAGTTATCAAGTAAGGGCCTGAAAGAGGGAGAACATCCTATATCCGCAAGCATAGGGGACCACAAAAGCCTTTCCCGTGGTCATGGGGAGATGTGAAGCTGAAACAGGACCAGCAGAGGAGACAGCACAGGGAGAGGTGAAGATGGAGGAATGGTAATCGGGAGAGGATGCAGGTGGTTCTAGGGAAACTAGAGAAGGCGAATAGCTCAGTTTTCTCCCGGCATCTCTGGAAGGAACAGAGCTCCCACCAACACCCTAATTCTAGCCCTCAGAGTCTTGTATCAGATGTCTACAGAACTGTTAGATGCTGTATTGGTACTGTAGTTTAAGGTCATCCATCGGAGCAGAGAGAGAAAACTTTACAGTAGTGCCTGTGTTTTGTAAGCACGCCCTTTACACAGCCCTACGTTGAAGGCTTGGTTCCCAGGATGTGGCACAGGAGGTAGAAACAATAATGTATAGCACCCAGTGGGAGGAAGTGGGCTCACCGGAAGTGTACCCTTGAAGAGACCACTGGGACCTTCACTCCATCTCAGTGCCATTTCCCTTCCCAGCTGCCATGAAGCAAACAAGTCAGTTAGCTACCTTGGCCCTGTGCTCCCACCACATGTTCTATGCCACTAAAGGCCCAGGGTCAACAGAGCCAAGCAAGCACAGATTAAAACCTCTGAAGCTATGAAACACAGCGAAGCTGCCTCCTGGGGAGTTGGTTTCCCTGATATTTCATCACAGTTATGGGGAGCTGCTTAGCATATTCCCACAAGGGAATAGGGGTTTCGTCCCTTCTGGTAAGTGGGATTATGGAGGCTGGACCTCTTTACTACACAGCACCTCCCCAACCCCACCCCTGAGGACTATTAGAAAAAGCCAAAGCTGGCCCCAAAGCTCTAGAGAGAAAATTAAGACACGTGATGAATGTGACCTGTGTAGACTAAACTTGCTGGCTGCCCCCGATCTACATGTTTTGCTTTTAGAGCCCCGAGATCTTTCATTTTAGAAGTAAAGACAAGACTTGATGTGGGAGAAATGGCTCAGTTGATGAAGTACTTGCTGTGCACACATGAGGGCCTCAGTTAGAGCAGCAGAATCCAAGTAAAAGGCCAAGCATGGTGCCATCGATAGTGCCAGGTGAGCACAAGAGGCTTCTGGGCTTTCTGGTCAACTAGCATAACCTAAAAACAGTGAACCCCAGGTCCCTGTGAAGAGACCCTATCTCAAAAATGTAATGTAATATGGACTGGGGAAACCGACCACTCAATGAGTGAGTGCTGGCTGAGCAGGCCTGCCAACCTGAGTAAGATCTCTGGATCCAACAAGAGGACAGAATAGAGTCAACTCTGGAGAGGTGAGCTGGGATGTGTGCATGTGTGCACTCACAAACTAAACAAAGAAAGCACATTTTCAAGTAAGACAAATAGCTCCTGAGGGACAACATTCAATGTCACCTGGCCTCCAATGACACCGCCCACCACGTGCATGCATCTACACAAATGCATGCATGCACATGCACACACACACACACACACACACACACACACACACACACACACACACACAAAAAAAAAAATTAAAAAGTAACTAATTGAAAAAGTACAATGTATCCCAAGTTATCATGTAGCCAACCAGCAGACCCCCATGATCTAGACAGGTGCCCAGGCGTCAGCTCACATCTGCTTCATCGGGGAACCACCCCCCAACCCCACCAACCCAGGCTGACTCAGTCTTCCCCTGCTCCTGTGCTGACATCAGCAGACCTGATTCGTCCAGACTTCTCTGAGTCACACTCCCCATTGCAGGCCCTGCAGCTGCAGCAGCAGTAGCAGCAACTGAGCACCATCCCAGGGCAGAGAGGAGAAAGTTCAGCAGTTGCTTAAAAATCACCTCCTCCCTCCCCAGCTCACTCCCGGTTTCTGCATAGAGCTGCACTTGTCTCTTGGGAGCCACACATCTGACCAGGGGACACAGTGCCAAATGCAGTCCATGGGTGCTTTGCTTGCTGGCTTGCTCAGCTACACAGCAGGGGATACTTAAGTGATTGCCTCTGCTCTGAGAAGGGGAGGTATTTTTATCACAGAAATTGTTCCATGGAACACAACATCTGGGTGAGACAGCTTCTGTCCTGACTACTATGCTATCTCATTAATGAGACCATGCCAAAGCCTGGAGGCTTTTGTCAACAGGGTTTGTTGGGGCGGAGCCTATTTGGAACGCCCATTTCTTTGTTCTACCAACATCTGGCAAGAAGCAGCTCCTAAAGAAGGAGGTCAAGGCAATCCCGGAAGAAAAGAGAAACCATTATTTCTGACAGCCCAGCCACTTTAGAGCTCAAGCCCACAGGAGCCATGCAGAAGAGCAATCCAGAGAAGGGGGCATCACTTTTAAAGAGGGTATGAATAAAACAGGAGAATAAACCATGAATAAACCAGGAGAAGTTGGGCTAGAAATAGTTCTGGTCTATTCTAAGGATATTGATACAAGGATGGACCAGACAGAGCACACTGAACAGCAAAGCAGGAAGCAGCCTTCAGGGGTTAGGAAGGCCAGCAAGGCTCATCCCCAGGGAGTGTCATCATTCGTGTTAAATATGGGATCTGTCACAGAGGTATGCTGAACAGCAATGCAGTATGACAATGCCTTGGAGAAATGTACTTCCAGCTAATGTTACAGGCCAACGCAGGCAAAACAAGCATTCACAGGAGTGTCACTGCAAGCCAGGATGTGGGCAGGAAAAGTGGACCACAGAGAGCAAGTCAGGCCTCTGTGGGCAGGGATGAAGATGCTTCCACACCCACCTTACTTTCCCTCCCCGAAATCTGAGCAGGAGTACACAAGCATCTCTCAGAATCGATACCACCAAACATCAGGGGAAAGCAGCTTGAAAGGAAGGGACTGGGCAGGTCTAGGAGGTGGAAATGAACCACAAGACCAGAAAAAGCTTCTTGGCCAATGGTCTGCTGGCTAGATAACTTTGCAGAAGGAACTGGGGGAAGATGGGTTGTGGGTAAAACACTTGCTGAGAAAACACAAGGTCCTGATTTGGATATCCTGCACCTACTTAGAAGCCCATCACTGTGGTGTATGTCTGTAACCCCAGTACCAGGGATTTCACCTACACACACCTACACACACCTACACACACACACTCCCAAATAAAAACTTTGCTAAACAGTTTTAGACTTTTCACATTTAGTTTTAAAATAATTTTTAAATGGCTTTGAGATTAGTTACTTTTTATGCTACTGAGAGTCCTTGGTTGGAGACATAGATTTTACATTTTGTAGGTGTTTATTTGTTTTTAGAGACAGGATCCCACTATGTAGTTCTGATTATCTTGGAACTCACTATATAGACCCATCTGGTTTCAAACTCACAGAGATCTGCTTGCCTTTGCCTCCTAAGTACTGGGGTTAAAGGCACACACCACCACATCTGGGAAATTTTGTATTTTTAAGAGGAAGACATTCTTAAACTAACCTTCTGACCCTGAAATTCTGCAGATATAATCATCTCTGTTTATAAATAAAGAGTACTTCAAAAAGAAGGGCATAGCAATCTGGAGGTAGAGGCAGGGTGATCTTTGTGAGTTCGAAGCCAACCTGGTCTACAAAGCAAGTCCCAGGACAGCAAGAACTGTTATACAGAGAAACCATCTCTCCAAAAACAAAAACAAAATTCAAAGAAGTTAATTGTGATACTGAACAAGGAAAGGAAAAGAAAGGAAAGGAAAGATGGAGCTAGAAAAAGTTTAAAAAGATACCCTGGGAGTCGGGAGTGGTGGCCCATGCCTTTAGTTCCAGCACTTGGGAGGCAGAGGTAGGAGGATCCCTGTGATTTCAAGGCCAGCCTGGTCAGCATAGTTTCAGGACAGCCAGGATTACATAGAGAGATCCTGTCTCAAAACAAACAAAAAGTAGTCAGGAATGAGAGAATGGTTGACCATATGTGAAAATATGTAACAGCATAAAAAACAATACATAATCATTACACAATGGTATATGACATATTATGTTTCAACTTTAACACAAAGAGTAACATTGTTTATAAAAACACTTCCTCAGAACAAAGGCTTGAGAAGGCATTGTATAATTTAGTCTTGATATCGGCTGAGGAGTATTTTTCCCCCTCACATAAAGCAAACAGTTAATAGCATCCAGTAAGCGGGCATGAGATCTCTGCAAGGAAGCACAAACCCTATAAATTCTAATTCTTTTCTTTCCTTAGAACTGAAAGGTTTCTGTTTGTTTGCTTGCTTGTTTTGGTGTGTTTCATTTGGTTGTAAATGGAGAAAAACTTGCATCTTAGAGTCCCAAATGGTGAAGAATTCTGAGTAGACATCATACTGGAGACACCTTTTCTGACAAAATTATCAAACAGATCAGAATACCCTGGCTGGTTGGAATAAAGATGCTTCCGGATACTTAGCCGTAGCATCTCTGTGTCCCCACTGCATCTGTGAACAACACTGGTTCTGCTGCTGGGTTTGTGAAGGGGAAAGAAAATTGAGCATCTGGCCTTGAGGCCCAGACAAGAAACAAGAAAGATAGCCAAGTTTGGTGCTCACACAGCACTGCTCATGCAGCAGGGAAGCAGTGACTATGGCACTTACACAGGGCAGTGCAGTGAGCACAGCTCACTCAAGCACAGAGCACGCAGGGCTGAAACTGCGGTTCTCATATAGCACTGCATACGTAGCGGAAGTGGACAAACGGTGCTCACAGCACATGCAGAGGCAGTACACTGACCAAGCTCACATAGCATTCTCTTGTAGGGGAGAGATATTACAGGTCTGCAGTTAGGAAGCTGAAATAGTATCTCTTCAGCAGAGCTTTCAGTAAGAGAGTTGCAGCCACGAGGCTGCCAAGGGAGAAAGCCAACCTCCAAGTCAGAGGAAAAACTCCATTAGGACAGACAGACATCTGAGATCAAGAGAATAGAGCCCTTCCTGAAGAGAGAGGGCCTGCAAGTCCCTTTTGTTCCCTTCAGTTCTCAGAATACCAGAGGTATACCCTGCATACCAAAGGCAGTGTGGTAGGGCTCTAAAGAGAGAGATCCTAGAGTCCTGTCAGATTCAGGGGACCAATAGGGTTTCTCATTCTTACAGGTTTCCAGGGGGAGGAAGTTCCATACAGGTGATATAGCCTACGTGCTAGGATATGACATGATAAAAGTAAATTTTAATCCAAGGTTGCTTTGGGCCTGGACGGTAAAAGTTAAGAAGCAGCCCTTGTTTGCAGCTGTAGGCAGGAGAGAGACAACTCAGCTCCATGAAGCTGCAAAGAGACAGCACATGTTCCTATCAGCTCTCTAGAGAAAGTGTAGGGTCACACCTCTTTCTAGGAGAAAGAGACAGAACAAGCTGGGTCTCTCTCTGCCTTGGCAAGCTAAAAGGTACACTGCCATCTTAAGAACATCCCTCCCCCACGGGCACAGGCTTTTTGAAGACAGACTCTTCCATAACTCCCTTGAATTTTGTACTTTGACATTTTAAAGGAAAGCAAAAGGCAGACACGGTTAACTAATCTAGTACTCAGGGAAGCAGTGGCAAGAAAAACAATATCATGATCTGCTGGGGCTATCAAGCAAGTTCAAGGACAGCCTAGGCAACTTAACAAGGTCCCATCAAGATGAAAAGAAAAAGAAGCAAGTTCAAGGACAGCCTAGGCAACTTAACAAGATCCCATCAAGATGAAAAGAAAAAGGAAGGTTTGGGGTATAGCTCAGTGGTAGAGCACGTCCCTAGGTTCACTCCCCCAAGAGGGAGAGAGGCAGAAAAGGAAAGAAAGAGGGGAGGGGAAGGAATGGGAGAGGAGAGGAGGGCAGGGGAGGGGGAGGGGGAGGGGAGGGGGAGGGGAGGGGGAGGGAGGGGAGGGAGGAGGGGGAGGGGAGGGAGAGGGAGGGGAGGGAGGGGAGGGGAGGGAGGGGAGGGGAGGGAGGGGAGGGGAGGGAGGGGAGGGGAGGGGAGGGGGAGGGGGGGAGGGGAGGGAGGGAGGGAGGGAGGGGAGGGGGAGGGAGGGGAGGGAGGGGAGGGAGGGGAGGGAGGGAGAGGAGAGGAGAGGAGAGGAGAGGAGAGAGAGAGAGAGAGGAGAGGAGAGGGAGAGGAGAGGAGAGGAGAGGAGAGGAGAGGAGAGGAGAGGAGAGGAGAGGAGAGGAGAGGAGAGGAGAGGAGAGGAGAGGAGTGAGGTGTACAAGGGGAGTCAGTAGCCAGTCTGGCAATATTAATGCTTGCTTTACACAAGGCGCAAAGGCTGGCAACGCTGACACCCTGCCCTGAAACTACTAGTGAGAAAGCACCTTTTCTTTAATGAGCATTTTCCCTTCTTTTTTTGTATCTTTTCATTCAGAGTATTGATAAACTATAAACTGCATTTGAAACCCTATGAAGTCAGCAAGGTTTAAAGGAAATGCAAACACCACCCATGCGATGGGGAAGAAGGTATTATCAGTCCAGCTGTTCTGCTCCCTGTTCTTTGCCTTCACCTTGCATATCCTAAGACCCTGGAGAGGTCTACGTGCCTGGATTCACAAAAGCCTGGGGACATCTGCTGGGTGATCTCATGTGCAGACTTGTTATTACAGAAGACAGTATGACCACCATTCCAACCCACAGGCCTTCCTGGTCTTCGTGTGTACAATATTCCTTTGTTCCTCCTCTTAGCAGACTGTTATGAATGCAAATGGAAGGAAGGATGTTATTTTATTGGGTTCAGGCAGCAAATGCCTACTGCACTTACAGTCTAGGGCCAGGCCCCGGAATTCAAGTATAAGGGAAGCCTCTTCCGTCTCTGCATCATCTGGGCCCTGCCCTAAGGGGCTCACTGTGTGAAGACAAAGCAGTTGGCTTCAGGTGACATGAAACATCAGACAAACTCAGAGGAAACCAGAGAGCCACATGGAGTTCTTAAAGGATGATGCATGGTCAGAATAAACACAGAAAAGTCAAAGAACTTATTTCCACAACTGTCTTCAAAAACAAAACCATTTCTCCATTTCATGCTAAAGAAACGGGCCAAGGAAACAGAAAGAGTACTGGCCATCTGGAGCCTCTGTGAGGAAACAGCAATACAAGGAGACACACCACAGCAAGATCCAGGGGGGAAAGCTATTGCATTGCAAATCTTGGTTTTGACTCTAGCTCAGAGTCTTTCTTCCTGGTAGAAAAGCAAGGCTAACTCTGGACCTAAAAGGACTAAAGGGGGTTATTGTTTAAATGCAATTGTCACACCTGGCATCTCACACCCCAGCAGAGAGTTGTATGCACCAGTTTAGTAGAAGAGCCTGCAATATAAGCAAGAGCATAGCTCCAAACTGTCAGTGCCTGCAGTCTGGGAACATTTCATGTGGGCAATTGGCGAAATGAAGAAACTCAATACTACAGACGCCTTGGCCCAACAATAAATACATACAGGTACATGAAGCCAAATAGTAACAAGTTAAACTGAAAACTTATAGTCCATTAAAATGCCAGGTCTGTGTGTCTGACATAGAACAGACTAAATAAATCTGAGCCCAACAAAGCCATTTGGAGATTAACTTCAATACAGAAGTGTCCAACTGGCCAGAAACTCTTTCTTTATGACACAGTGAGCCAACTCCTGACCCTTCACCTCCTATCCCCTCACTGTGAGCCATTGAGAACTGATTTTCAGCTATAGATCCACCAGTCACCAGCACCTACAGCCTCTGAGGCTAGAGGAGGCAGCACAAGACACCCACCCCCAAAATACACATATCCTTCCTGTTTATATCTGTTTGCTAGATAGCTATTTCTTCTGAATTGAAACAGTCCCAGAAGGAGGGAGCCGGCCCTAAGACTGGGGAAGCAAAAGCAACTTGCAAGGCTCAGGGAGATCCTGAAAGTTACATGATCAACAAGGTTCCTCTAAAAGACAGTGAGCAATTGCTCAGGAGAAGGGACTCTTCCAGCCAACCAAGATATCAGCAAGTTGGCCAAGGAGTTCCAGGAATATAGCTTTCATAAGATGCCACCCATACTAGGGTGAGTTTCTTGCCTTTGAGTCACCCATGCTCATGTCAGTAATACCAATGAACCCACTAGGACATTAGGCTAGACAGAGGTGAAAACACTTCTTTGGACTGCCATCTGTGTCCTCCCTACAGTGAACAGGCATTTGTTCATATCCCCTCAGCAAAAGTCATACAACACAGTACCAAACCACCCAAGGCCTTCCCTAACTCAGGGAACCAATATAGTTTAAAATTATCTTCCTGGGAAGGTCCTTCCTAGGGACATGATGAAAGTACGAGGAAGTAAAATACAAATGAGTAGTTAATAATGAGCAGCCCACTATCTGCTGCCCAAAAAAGCCTATTTCTAGTCAGGGTAGCTAAGCTGAGACAGGAGAGACATGAGTTTGCAGCAGCTGTGCTATGGAGTAATAACTTGCCTCAAAGCAAAACAATTTGACTCATGGCCCAAGAAGTGAAAAAAAAGAGTGGAAATAGCCTCATGTGAGACCAACAATCCAGGCTGTTCGCACACTGCCATACTCCCGCAGTGTGACCCCAAATGAGTACCTTTATCCTCAGCCTCACTGAAACAGTGGGCACATCTGCCACCTGGATAGCAGGAGAGTTGGTTGCAAGAATGCACACCAGACACTTAGCCCAGCATCTCAGATGCAGCAAGGGCTCCATATTTGGCTTTCTGAACTGTCAATGACTCAGAAGAAGAGTCCATTCAGTTCTTGGAAAGCATAAACCACATATGTTTTAAGTATCTACAGAGGTGACTTGCCAGCTATTCAACCTACAATACTACAAAGGACCTCAGGCATGATTTTAGGGTGCATTTATCACAGACTTGGCTTCCTTTTAAGAACCTTCTGCCACACACCTTCCTCCTGTCATGCCCCTCAGGTCCTCATTCTACCTGCTCTAAGGTGTCTGAGTGTCTAACAGTCCACTCACAGGACTTGCATAAGGCCAGCTGATGCTGCCTGCTTTTCTCAATAGAAACCCCCCAGCTGTTTTAATAGATACTTGACAGCATGCCCACTGCACAGAGGCCTTGGAGGGTTTCAAGGCATGAATCCAAGCAGCACAATACTGAAGAAAGGATCCAGAAACTAAGACCACAAGCTACAACAGCTGCAAAGAAGTAAAAGCATCAGATATAAAAGATAAGACAAAGTCCTGCCTGCCAGGCCTTCAGCAAATACATGCATACAGAGACACAGAGACACAGAGACAGACAGACAGACAGACAGACACACACACACACACACACACACACACACACACACACACACACACACACACACACACACCCCCTACACACACCTACCTACCTCAAGGGGTTCACTAAATCACACTCAATGACAAAAGGTCTATAAACCAGCATGAGTGGCACCTGTAATATGTCAGCTGACTCTCAGAACCTACAGTTTATTTTAATTGTTAAAACATATTCATTGAGCTGGGCAGTGGTGGTGCACACCTTTAATCCCAGCACTCAGGAGGCAGAGGCAGATAGATCTCTGGGTTTGAGACTTGCCTGGTCTACAGAGTGAGTTCCAGGGCTACACAGAAAAACCCTGTCTCAAAAAACAAAGCAAAACAAACAAAAAACTTATGAATTGAACACTAATGGAATGCTCTATGATATTTCAGTATAGTACATATGTACAGTACAATTCCTGAGAATTGGAGTTTTAACAAGGTACCTTAGCAACCCAGCCTGAGAGTGCTTTGAACCCAGCAGTCTACTAAGACAGGGCTGTGATAGCTTACATGGGTTTTTTCATGTAATCTCTTTCTTCGTGTTGAACCAAGTTCCATGACAGTATGTCACTCTGAATGCTGGTATTTGGTCAAATGAATGGGCTGTCTAAAAACTGACTGATAGAAAGCATCTACATTGTAGCAAGAACAAAAAAAGATTCTTTAAGGAGGGAGGGAGGAAGAGAGGGAGGGAGAGAGACGTGAACACTTGGGTGGGAAAAGATGTGGCGATGGGATGAAACAGGCTTACTGAGGAGGTATGCACATGCACTAAGGAGAGGTTTCTAGGGAGACCATGGTACCTGCACCTGCCACGATGTGGATTGTCCGTCTGTAGGCCAGAAGCCATAGCCAGTGTAACTGGAGTGTAGTGAAAGAGAAGGGAGGAGACAAGATGATAAAGATGGCATGTTTAGTTCTGGTGGTGGCTGATGGTGAGGACAAAAAAGTCACATGCCATCTCTAAGGCTTTTGGAACTGGGCACGAGAGAGCCTGGCCCTAGTAGGCACATCCAACCTTTTAACATTGCAACATAATGTTATCTATGAAAATCAAGCTTGAGTACCATGTGATTAAGTTATCAGAAATATATAGAGAGATAGGTAGGAAGATAGGTAGGTATCACCAAAAAGGCCATAATGTTTTAAGTAATTTCATGATTTGTATTGAGCCAAATTCATAGTTATGCAACCCATGGCTGAAGGTCAGTTGTACCTGCATGGAATAAGCCCATCAACCAGGCCTGGCTGAACTCTTTAACTGTTGCTCACAATGTCTTCAGGCTCACGAAATAGCAACATGGACATTACTCACGGTGTTCAGCAAGCTGATCCAGGAATTTAGGGACATCCAAGCACCAGAGGGGCCTTGATTCCAGTCCAGATGTTACCCTGCAGCAGCACACAGGCAAAGGAAACAAAATGTCAGTTCAGAGACCACATTAAGAAATGTATTAGTTAGCCACTTGGGATGTTGCATGCCTTTAATCCCAGCACCTGAGAGACAGTAGCAGGCAGAACTCCAAGTTAGAGACCAGCCTGGTCAATAGAGCTAGTTTCAGGACAGCCAGGACTACACAGAGAAACTCTACCACCAAAAGTATTAGTTACTTACTCATTGCTGTGACAAAATACTTGATAAAAAGAACCTAAGGTAGAGAAGGCTTGTTCTGGCTCATTTTTCAAGAGCACAGTTTATCAGGTAAAAACAGCATGGCAACAGGAGCAAGAAGCAGAAGCCACACCATCCAATCAGAAAGCTGAGAAAGACGACCACTGGTGCTCAGCTCAGCTCAGCTCAGCTTATTTGTCTGTCTGTCTGTCTGTCTGTTTGTTTGTTTGTTTGTTTGTTTGTTTGTTTGTAACTTGGTTCTGGGCTCCAGCCCATGAAATGCTGTCATCCACATTTACGGGTCTCTCCACCTCAGTTAACCCAATCTAGAAGCCCTCTCAGAGACATGCCCAGATGCTTGTTTCCATGGTGATGCTAAATCCCATCAAACTGGCAATCAAGATGAACTATCATAGCAGGGGAGCAACATTCTCACCACAGTGAACACTCCTGATTCGATTTCAGATTGTGAAGCAGGGGTGGGGGTGGCTGGCAAAGGCCCCATCTTCAGCCTGAGAAAGAGACCACAGCTACCCAGTACAGACCAAGCCTAGCATCTCAAAGTCCAGACTGGGGGTGCAGGAACCCTTGGAAACCAGTGGCTGGAGGTACTCTCTATTCAGAGATGATGCTCAGAAGGAAGACAGGCCTTGCCCCAAATCAGCAACACAGGATCAGAACCAGCCACAGGCAGTTTCCTTCCTGATAAAACTCTGTGTCTAAACAAACATTCTTGCTCTGCCTGGCTGAAGACAGGGAAGGAGAGAAAGCGGTCTACAGTTCCATTTCTTAACCAATTCACTCAGATTCCCTCCCTCTCCCTATCTCCCCCCAATCCAAAAAGATCTGCACCAGCCAAATGGAGGTTCCTGGTTTTCCTCAATAAACAAACAAACAAACAAACAAACAAACATATAAATAAATAAATAAATCAGAGTTAAAAAAGAAATAGAACTGTTTGTGTATGCACAGAAGATCATCTAAAATCTTCAGCACAAAATCTAAAGATATAAAAGCCATAACTGCATCTTTGAGATGTAAAGAACACGGACCAAGAGAGAACATTCCATCTCTGCACTTTAGATTGGCAGCTCTGGGAGAACCTGAATCTGAGATGCTCTCCACAGGTGAATGTTTCATTCTTGGTCCCCTGGCTGCCAGTACTACTGTGGGAAGCTGTGGGGCCTGAAGGAGGTGGAAGGGAACTAGATTAGGTCACCAGCAGCACGGCTTTGAAGGGTAGCACTGATGCCTAGCTCTGATCCTTCACAACATGAGGAGACTCTGGCACACTTCTGCCACCATGAACTCCACCATATATTCCTTACCACAACATGATAAGACTCTCTAAAACTGTGAGCCAAACGTAAGCTTTCCTCTCTGGAGGAAAGGTGTGGAAGCTGTGTCTGTCTGGTGTTGTGGTCACAGAGATAAACCAAAAAAAAAAAAAAAAAAAAAAATCAATTGATATGAGAGCCAAGGGACAAGAATCCATCGAAGAAAATGCATGTTTGAGTACCATAGATGAGACCCAAGGGACGAGAACCCATCCAGGAAATGGTCAAGGACCATCAAAATTAAGATATCTTAAAGGATGACAGACTGACTCCTGTCCCGTTTCATTTTGATGAAATGAAATAGACAATCAAAATGCTCCTTCTGTAGGAAATGAGGCTTCTGATTATGGTCTAGGTTCTTGAATTAAATCTTCACCTAATTATATGTTGAAACATAATCCTGCAAACAGTTGTCTCACCCCCTGGGTTTTAGCTGCACCAGGTCCTGACTAACCATTGCAACCCTGCAGCTTATGCCTAACCTGTGGATGGTGTGTAACAGCTCACCTGGGAACTGGAGAGTAAAGTAAGGCAGCATAAGCCCAAGGTACTCTGCTGATACAAAACTGAACAACTCTCTTACCCTCTGGGAACAGAGATGTCTAAACTTCACATGAAGTTGGCTTCCACAAAGCATAATGACTTGCCTACTTTGAGGAAGCGGCTGTCAGTTTTTATCTCTGCCAATCTGATTGCTGTGTCTCTTGGGCCATATTGTTACACTGGTGTAACGCAGTTACATTAGTTATATTCTGTCTGTAAAGTCAGCTCTAGCCTCCCTCCTTCCCGCCCCCCATACACTAAATGGGGATTTGGATCTGTTTCCCCAGAGGTCCATTACTTTTTTTATAAGGCAAAGTTAAGGTCTCTTTTGCACAAAGCAGAATTCAGACAGTGAGGTCATTTGTTTGGAAACTACAGCAACCATTCCAATAGTTTTTTTTTTTTTTTTTTTTCCTTCTGTGTTCACATTCTAGTTACTCTGGGTCATGAGAAGGAGGCAGAGATTTCAAAGAAAAAAAAAAAAATGCAAAGGCTTCTTAGGCCACCCACAGCATGGTCAAGGCCTCCATACTGGGATACCCAAGCACATAACTAACTGATTACTTCCTATCCAATAGACACTTGTCAGCCCAAGGGGCCAATGAAGAAACAGACAAACCAAATATAAGACTAGAAATACAAGTCCCTAGATCCATCTAAACAAACACATCGAACCCTTCCACAATGTCCATGATGTTCCTTATTCTTAAAGGAGAAAAGGACTGGGGAGAGGGACCATCCCCAACTCCTGAAAATCCAACGGCCCTTTATGCCTGAAGGAGAACAGACTCAATTGTGTACCCAGTGCCTGCTCCTCGGTGTAAGGATCCCCTGCATTACCATCTTCCAGAAACCCTCTTCTATAATTCTCTCAGCTACCCCCAAGTCTGCTCTGTGAAGTGATCACATGAGCAGAGAACAATGGCTTCTTACAGCAGGTGCAGGGGACAGTGTGGCTCTCCGGGCAGTCAGGATTGCCCTGGACTGCTGGAGGTCTCATCTAACAGCCTCAGCATGGATCTTCTCTTACACGGTCAGTACTCAACTCTCCAAGATTAATAGTAATAGGCAAAAGCACATAAAAACTTGCATAGTTCTAATGAGACAGAAAGGGTGTGGATCCAGATTGGGGGGGGGAAGAACTGGGAGGAGTAGAGAGGAGAAATCATAATCAGGATATATTTTTTGAGAAAAAAAAATAATTTATTTTCAATAAAAAATTTTAAAAAAACAAAAACAAATAAAAGAATATGCAAAGTAATCATTTTGTTTTTATTGACATGCCATATTTTAGTGAATTTTAAACATAATTTTTGCTTCTTTTTTGAAAGGATTGATACTCTTTTTAATTATATGCATGGAGGCAGGAATATATACAAGTTCATCCAGGTGTCCACAAAAGCTCAATCCCCCTAGAGCTGGAGTCAAGGTACGCGTGAGCTGCTCAGTGTGGGTACTAGGAGCCAAACCAGGGCAGTGTATGCCCTAACTGTTGATCCATCTCTACAGCCCTTTGCTTTCTTGTTTTACAGATTTGTTTAGTTTTATATGTATGTGTATGCCTGCTTGTCTGTATGTGTATCACATATCAGATGCCCTTTAAGGACAGTAGAGGGTATCAGACAGCTGATACTAGAGTTACAGACAGTGTGAACCACCAGATATGGGTGTTGGGAAATGAACTTGGGTCCTCTGGAAGATCAGAGCCATCTCCCCAGCCCTATAATTTTATTTTCTTAAAATGCTAGTCTTAGATCATATTTCATTCAAAAGAAAGAGTGTTTTCTCAGCAATAATTTAGATGGGTATTTCATTTTTTATGTTACTATGTCTCTACATCTAAGCACAAATATCTGGATCTTCTGAAATAATCTACATTTCATTTTGCAGGCATGGGAAAGGAAGGCATGGACTCCTTGGGTATTCATTTTACTCCTTATAACTAATCCTTCCCAACTATGCTGGCCTTGAACTCCTAAGCTCAGGAGATCCTACTCAGCCTCCCAGCTAAATGGTACAGGGAGTTACCACAGTACTGAATCTTGAAAAATCTACCTATATGTTTTAAGAATAGCAATAAAAAATTAAAAAACCAACAAACAAAAACCACGAAACAGATTCATGCCTGTGATGGCCATCTCCTAGGGTTGTTCTGGGAATGCTTCTCGGCCCACTTTAAGATGCCAGAGAAATGTGAAGTGAGCCCAGGAGCTTGTCAAGGGTGGGGTCTGACAAGCCGGGCAGCAGGCTCTAGAGACATCTATAAATACATCTTCACTTTGGAAAGTGTACACCCTGGCACAGTCCTGCATTCTGCGCTCATGCCATGCTATGCCAGTACTGGGTATCTGCACACAAGGGTCTTCTGACACATTCTGCAAGGCTATTTTCTTCATCACATTGTGTTACCAGGAACAATGTCCTTAGCAGCTGACGGACAAGAGAAGGGCCAGACAGGCAATGGTGACACACGCCTTTAATCCCAGAACTTGGGAAGCAGAGACAGTGGATCTCTATGAGTTTAAGACTAGCCTGGTCTACTGAGTGAGTTCCAGGACAGGATCCAAAGCAGTATAGAAAGAAACCTTGTCTCAAAAAAAAAACAAAAACAAAAACAAAAAAAAAAGGCTGGGGATATGGCTCAGCCATTAAAGGCTAGGCTCGCAACCAAAAACATAAGAGCCAGAGCCAGACATTCTGCAGACCTAGCAGAACCCTGCTTCCTCCTGAGAAGATGCTAAACCCAGATTACTTCCTCTTCCCACACTCCCCCCAGTACCTCATCCTCTCTTTGCTGTTCCTATGAAAATTCTTCTCATTGGCCGATCAAGTCATCCATTGACCATAAAATAGATAAAAGGTAGAGAGATGTGGGTAGTGTCTCTCAATGTCTAGCCCTCCTCATGCTCGCCAGAAGCATCTTGACTGAATTAGTGAGTAAGAAGAGCAAGTCATCCAGACTGTTCTGAAAGCCTCACTGGAGACAGAATTTGTCATCCTTTAAGTTAATATCCTCATTCCTTTCATGTTGCTAAAGCAAAAGACGTGAGACCAGAAGACTGTTTTTTTTAAAAACAAACAAAAAACAAAATACATTATTTCCTGATATGAAGTTCATATCCAGACAGGGCCTTCATGACATATCATCCCATGGTAGGAGGAATAAGATAGTAAAAATATAACAGGGGACTAATTCAGACTTGGTAAGAAAACCTACAATCGCTTGTATAATATGCAAGTCTGTGTGTGGGTACATGAAGAGGCCAAAAGCTGGCCTGAGATGTCACTTTTCAAGAGCTGTATACTTTGTTTTTATGAGACAGGGATTTTCACCAGGCCTTGGGGCTCCCCGAGCCCCAAGCTACACAAGCCAACCAGGAATATTTGAGATTATAAGCATGTGTTGCAATGTTCAGCTTTTTACAGGCATGCTGGGAATCTATCCAAGTCCTCATGCAAGTGAGGCAAGCACATTTCACCCAGACAGCCCAACAAAGCTACTACCACATCCAACACCTACTCTTAAGATAGCCCACCTACTCTCATGGCAATGGCTTCAGTCCACTCGTAGGGCATGGCTCTCTTGGCCTAACAACCTCTTCCCAGGCCTGACTTCCAGTACTATTTCATTGGGAATTAAGACTACACACAGCGACTTTGAGGGACATTTAAATTTCAGTAGTTATAATAGTCAAAGATTGACACTGATACTTAGTAACATATTGAGCTGGTTTTAGGCAGTGTACATGGACCTAACACCCAGGAAAAGCAAACAGGCCTTATTATTCTAGTTCCCTTCCTTCTACGGAGGGTCTCCTCTTCTTTCCTAAATCTTCTATTTAAAAATCAAAACTAGGAACACAGAACAAACTTTTCAAGATGTTTGTGTGCATGTGTGTCTGTGTTTACATGTGTGTATTTGTGAGTGGATGTGTATATTCCAGTACATTACATGCACATAACAATTCTTGGCTGACTCACAATAATAGCCTACATACAGGGAAACCATTGTTAAGAGCTCAGGAAAGGACAAGTCTTGCCAACTCCAAAAGAACAAAGGCTTTCAGCAACTAAAGTGGGAACATAATGACCTCAGCCCTCAAGCCCCCGCCCCTAAGCCTGTGTATCGGGGGACCATTTTCAAATTTGGGGTGCTCCCTTATTAGTAACATTTCCACCCCGGAGGATGCGGTGGGAGGACGGCCAAGTCAGGAAACAGACTCCAGAGGTGGCTCTTTGATATTTTGCCCAGACAACCCACTGACCACCAGGGTTCCTCCACCAGGCAGAGGGCTGGAACTCTCAGTGAGACTACAGACCTCAGACTACCCACAGGCATTAGTCACTGCATCCAGCGGCTAGTTCCTGTTCAGTGAGGGCCTGAGCCAGGACTGAAATGCACTGTCTGATAACAGCTCTGCATCTCCAAGAGCTAGTCTACTAACCCTTAGCTCTCAGTGACTCACACCAGCAGGCCCCTCGCAGGTCACATGTTCTGAGCTTCATGATGTCTGTGTTTCCAGCATTATCATGACAGCCACTGAGAATGACCTGGAGCAGATGATGTGGGCTACAGCTGGGTGGGATCCAAGCAGGAGCCTAGATGCTAACCTCCTCTTTGTTTATTGCCTACATACCTAGGTAGTAACTACTAAAGGGGAAATAAAAGATCCTTTCAAGGTCTTAAACTTTTGCTAACAATGCCACACCCCTTCCCCCAGACAGTCATATCCCTATATTCTTAGGCAAGACAAAACACTTTAAGTATTTCATCTATTCCAGTAGCCCCTCTATGCATTTGTAAAGTAGCATTAATTATTTTATACAGAATGCTTGGCACCCATGGATGAGAGGCCCCTTCAGGGACCACAGCCACCACCACCACCACCACCCCCACACACACACACACTAAAAACAGTAATTTTATGTCCTGACCCATGTTGGTATGAAGTTGGGGGTGAAAGAATAAACAGGATTAAAAATAAATACAGGGGGTGAGAAGAGGGCTGTGTGTGTGTGTGTGTGTGTGTGTGTGTGTGTGTGTGTGTGTGTGTGTGTAAGTGCTTGTGGTCCTAGCACACAGACTAAATTTGAATCCGGGGAACTCACAGAAAAGCATGCCTCTGTAATTTTAGTGCTCGTCCAACAAGATGGAAGATTGATGGGAGATGTTATTCTGTAAATATGTTTCTCACACTGGTTAATGAATAAAGCACTGTGGCCAATGGGAAAGCAAGATAGGCGGGGCTAGGAGACAAGGAGGAAAGAGGAAGTAGTTAGGAGGGGTCAGCATGTAGAGCCTGGAGAGAGCAGATGTGGGCTGCCGCTCTCCGGTAAGATGAGCCACGTGAAAATACTTAGAATAGTAGTAATTGGTTAATCATTGAGACAGAGCTAGCCCGTAAACAACGATAGTAACTGGCCAACGAGATTGTATCAAATACAGAGTCTCAGCATGTTATTGAGGGCTGGCGGGACCAGTCCGGTGGGTGGGGAAAACCCTACTTGTAACAGAAGATGGAGTTAGAGAATCCCAGAAGCTCATGGGGAAGCTGGGCTGGTGTACACAGCAGCAAACAACAGAGAGAGGTCATCTCGAACAAGCTGGAAGATGAGAACCACGGCCATTTGAATGAATATAGGCCCCTCAGCCTCAGTTGTTCATGGGACTGTTTAGGAAGGATTAAGAGGTGTGGCTTTGTTTGAAGAGGTATCTCACTGGGAGGGAGCACTGTGGTTCCAAAAGGGTTCCATCACTCCCATCCCCTCTTTCTGCCTCCTACTTGCAGATCAAGCTGTTCCTGCCACCATGTCTTGCTCACTATTCTAGTCTCTTAACCTTCTGAAACTATAAGCCAAATTAAACATTGTTTTTGCAAGACATCTTGGTCATTGACTTATCACGACCGGACTGTCCTAGTTCAGGTTGCTATTGCCGTGATGAAACGTCTGACCAGAGCAACTCGGGTAGGAAACTGTTTGGCTTACTCTTCCTAATTGCTGTTCATCTCAAAGGAAGTCAGGACAGGAACTCAAACAGGACAGAAACCTGGAGGGAGGAGCCAATGAAGAGGTCACAGAGTGGTGCTGCTTACTAACTTGCTCCACATGGCCTGCTCAGCCTGCTTTTTTATAGAACTCAGGACCACTTGCCCAGGGTGGACCCACCACAGTGGGCCAGGGCCTCCACCATCAATCATTATAGAGGCATTTTCTTAACTGAGGCTCCTTCCTCTCCAGTGATTTTACCCTGTGTCAAGTTGGCATAAACTATCCAGCAAAAGGAGCAACACTCCAAGTTATCCTCAGACCTACATACAAACATGACATGTAATTTTGCCTGCGTGCGCGCGCGCACACACACACACACACACACACACACACACACACACACACACACTTTGTACTATAGAAAGCTGTGCTACTTGAAAGAAGCTTTAGCACACACACACACACACACACACACACACACACTTTGTACTATAGAAAGCTGTGCTACTTGAAAGAAGCTTTAGCACGCCCCCCAAACCCAGTCCCACCCCCTGCCCCACCCCCAAGCCCCCATGATGACACTTTTGGAAACAGGCTATCAGCTACATCTCCTCCTGCTTAGAGGGCAGCCTCTTCCAGCTCTCTCCACTGCACTCAGTGGCGGCCCCCATGATAATGTGCTCAGCATACTGAAGACTGTTGTCTCTCTCAACCAGTGGCTGCTGCAAGGTAGGGCTTATCCTTTCCTCCTTTCCTCTGCATGATCAGTACCTGCTGAGGGCCCGGCATCCAGAACACTGATGATGAGGAAAGGTGACAGATGAGGAAGCCCATTCTTGTAGGATAAGCAGTATGGAGAGAGGGCAGGGCACCACATTCCCTCCCCTCACCCCATGTCTCCAGAATCCAGCATCATTTAGTGACTTTACAATCGGCACTGAAAACTTGAGAGCTGGGGTCCAGAAGAGAGCTCAATCAACAAAGTGCACTGCCAGCTCAAAGGCCTGCATTTGAGCCCCAGAATTTTAAAAGGCCGGGTGTGATGACACTAGGGAGGCAGAGGCAGGCAAATCCCTGGTCAGCCAGCCTAGTCTATTTGGCAAATACCAGGCAAATGAAAGACCCTGCCTCAAAAATCAAGGCAGACAGTACCTGAGAAACAACAGCAAAGTTATCCTCTGGCCTTGAAACACACACACACATAAATGTGCCCATGAACTCACACAAATGAAGGGAGGGAAGAAAGTGAGGGAGGAAAAGGAAAGGAAATGCCAGAGCCAAACTGAAGACATGAAAGAAAGGCACAGCTGGGGAAAGGACCAGCACAGATGAACATCCAGCTTCGGCCATCATCAGCCAACAGTAGAAAGGGACTGAGAGGTACATACCCTCCCGTGCCTTCTACACTGGGCACCACTGGTGGGGGGCGGGGGGCGGGGGGCGGCAGCTTCCTCCTTTCTGGCCTGTGTGTGACATTCTCCTCTGCCTTCACGAGAGTTCTTACTTGGAATACCAGAGTCCTCAGACTTCAGACTCACAGCTGATCCTGACTCAGTCCTGTTCACACCTTTCCCACACAGACACACACCACAGACTGGTCCCCAGGGGGTGTCTGGTGTTTGGGGCTCTCTACTCACTTTCATCACACCCTGCCCTCACTGTGGGATCTGTGAGAGAGTCATTTCCTCCAGAAAAGCTTCTTTTTTTTTTTTTAAACCTTATCTTTCTGATATAAATATTCCTTCCTCAAAACCCAACACAACGCGCCACCCCCCAAAGCCTCCAAAGTGACTCTCAGACCGCAGTGTTTGTGTCACTGTGAGAAACTTCCCACCGGATGGCTCCTGTCCTAGACACTTTCCTTGTTAGTGTGACAAGACACCTCACAAAAGCAGCTGAAGGCACAGTGGACTCTGGTTCACATCTTCAGGCAGTCCACAATGCTGGGAAGGCATGGCAGGAGAGCAGCTGCTCACTCTGCATCCACAAGCAGGAAGCAAAGAGCAACAAATGGATGCTGATGCTCAGCTCGCTTTGTCTTTTATATTCAGTCCAGGACCCCAGCCAATGGGATGGTGTCACCTACACTTAGGGTGTGTCTTCACAGCTCAACCCAATCTAGACACTCTCTCACAGATAGAGAGAGATTTGCCTCTTGGGTGGGTCTAGACCTTGTCAAATTGGCAATCCATTTAACCACCGTAGTCCTCTTCTGGATGGCTTTTACCCTCACCAGCATTTATCTTTGTACCCTACAAGCATTCAGTACAGACTTTAGCAGATGGTGAGGACTCAGGTGACCCCTAGAAGGCCACTTCTAGAAGTAAGTCATACCAGATCAAAGAGTGGCTCAGTTGTACATGCTCCATCAGCATGAAAGACCACAGAACATCAGCCCCTCTCCCCAGGATCCAGGATACAATGGTCAAGCAACTAAATTTCTTCCACAAACTTCAATGGGGCTAATTTGAAAAGTTGGGGGCCTCAGAATGAGCACTTGTCCTCATAAAGAACAGCTTCGGGTCATTATAAAGTGGATTTAACTTTTTAAAGTCCATCCAAAAGTTATCTGTTCTCCCATCTTTCCTTCTGTCTGTCTCCCTCCCTCTCTCTCTCTCTCTCTCTCTCTCTCTCTCTCTCTCTCTCTCTCTCTCTCTCTCTCTCTCTCTCTGTGTGTGTGTGTGTGTGTGTGTGTGTGTGTGTGTGTGTGTGTAAAATCACAGTTCCTGGGCCAGTGAGATGGTTCACGCACATGATTCTGCACGCCACAAGAGCCTGACAAAACCAGGTCAGTTTCTGGCACCCAAATAAAAAACTGGATGCGAAAGCATGTTGTGTGCTCCCAGCAGTCCTGCAGGAGGAGTGCAGACAGAGAAAGGAGAATGCTAGGAAGACCATGGACCAGCTAGCCTGGGGTATGCAATATGGCAGAAATGAGACTCTGCCTCAAAAAAAAAAAAAAAAAAAAAAAAAAAAAAAAGGGAAGAACTGACTTCTGAAAGTTAGTTATACACACATTCCCTCTCATACATGAACATGCATACACACATACACATACTCACTCACTCTCTCACACATGTGCATGCACATACTCTCTCTTACCCTATCTCTCTCATTCACACATACACTCACTTTCAATTCTCTCTCTCTCTGTCTCTCTCTCTCTGTCTCTGTCTCTGTCTCTCTCTCTCTCTCTCACACACACACACACACACAAACATACACACACATGCTGATTTAACTTTAAAATATAGAATGGCATAGTTCCTAGGCCAGTGCATTTGTTTATGAAAGGTTAGGAATGGTTCTATCCTCAATGCTCCTCTGGGATGGGGGCTCTACTCCTGTGCCCCAAAGAAAATCAGGAAGCAATATTTGATCTCAGTCAAGAAACCTCTGGAATCTCGCCCACCCCCACAAAACAAATGTTCCTCATTTGACCCAAACTCTTCCAATTACAAGCCTAAAAGAAACAAAGAAACCCCCACTACCACCTACTCCTGCTTTGATGAAACATTTAAAAGAGTTGCTTCCGTCATCCAGCTCAGCTGTCTGATGATTAACAAATGGTCACCAAACCTGCATCAAAGCCGCTTGTTTGTGAGTAGTCTTTTGCGGGCAGCCAGGCTCTACCTGTAAGTGACTAGTAGACCAAGCCTGCCTTGAACCCAAGTTAGGCTGCCTGCCTCCTGAGTGCAGCCTCCACCTCCGCCAACCTCAATTCTCTTAAGGCAGCTTACAGCACTGGGAAGACAGTACCAAATAAAGCCCTCGCCATTTGTTTCTATCTAAAGAATAATCATGGGGCCGGGCTATACCTCACTTAGCAAAGCACTCATTGTGTATTCAAGAAGCCTTGGGCTCACTCTCCAACACTGCATAAATTGGTCATGGTGGCACATGCCTGTAATTCTAACATTCCTACAGAGCTGACAGAAGGATCGAGGATTCAAAGTTATCCTTAGCTACACAGGAGGTTCAAGGCTAGCCCTGGTTTCTCTCCCTCAACAAAACCATCACAAGCATTAACTCCCAAAGATAGTTTTTAATGATTTCAGAAACAGATGCTGAGTGGTGATCGAAATCCAACACCCCAATTTTCCAACCTCAGTAAACCCATGCTGTGAGGGAAATATTTCAACCTTCACATTGACCTTTGTCTATTAGAGGCATTTCCAACAAAAATCTGACATACTTCCTAGATTTGGTAAACTGAGGTCACACTTAGGTATAGCCCAAGTCCATTCTCTTTCTGGTTCTAGTACCAAGTTCACAATCCAGATTAGAAGGCAAGAGCTGGGACTTATTCAAGACCAGAACTGCAGCTGTCCATTCTTCCCAAAATCCTCTCTGGTAACAGGTATATCAACCCACCCAAGAGTCTACACCAAAACTGTATCTTTTTTGCTATTACTGTTCTTTTACTGTTGTTACAGCTAGACCTTGGAAGTGTAGAAGTGACTTTGGGGTACCAACAGCCCAAGAATCTGCATGCTCTCTGGCCAGAATTGAAAGCAGAGTAGGGTCAGCATGCTATGCCACCAAGCACTGAGAAGCCATTCACAATGGGCTTTCATTTCACTTACAGAATTCTGTATTCTAGCTTATCCAATATTTGCATGCTTCCTTTCATATTAACATAAGTTTTTAACTTCTATATTACTTCAGAAAACTTAAGGTTACACAACATGTTTTACGTCTGTTTCATAATTTATGTTGATTTCATAAATCCAAGCTTACCGCTTAGTCCTTCAGCCCCGTGCCAAAGACAGCGATTTCATATCTTCCCTTCCTCCTACAGGGAAGGAGCCTACTGCCAAAATATATTTGGCCACTCAACCAAGGAAACCTTGGAAGTAGACCCAGGTCTACAGACACTATGCATGGGCTGGTTGCCACTGTAGAGACACAGGGTTCATAGCCACTCAAGTCATTCTAACTCATAAGGCCGTGGTTGACTTTCTAATTTCCCCATACACCTGCTACATATTGGGGTATGTTAAGAATGGTGAGATTCCTCCCCAAGTTTGACCCAAGGTCTATAAAACGGAAACTGAGTTTTTACTGTCACCTGATTGCCAAAACTCTTCAGTCTTGAGAATATTTCTTCCCCAGCCATCACATATTTTGTTTCTGTTCATTCCCATTTGCAAAATAAAAAATATAAGCTATTTAGCAAATACAGTCATGGAGCCATAATGTGACAGTAGCCTTCCTGTTGCTAAGGCAGATGCCTGAGGTCAACAACTTATACAAGGAGGCAATATTCATCTTGGTTTCTGGTTTTGAAGTATTCATCCCATGGTCTGTTAGCCCCACTATGTTGAACCTGTGGTGAGGCAGAACATGGCAGCAGTAAGAACACGATGGAGTAAACCTGCTCTCCTCATGGTGGTTGGAAAATGACTAGCAAGAGAGGAGAGACTAGAGTTCCAATCACTCCTTCCTGCAGTGACCTAACTTCTTTTTCACTTAGCTCTGCCTCCTGCCTTTTCCCCGACCTCCCAACAGAGCAAAAGGCTTCCACCAAACCTGTAAGACCCGAAACCTCAGGAAACACTACTGATGTAAACTCTAGCAGCCAAGAGCGTCCCCATCTACAATGGCAGTAAAGACTGAAAACAAGACCAAGGTCATACCTACTCAAAGGAAACCTCAACAGAAACACAAGGCTCAGGTGAGAGCTTTCCTAAGGATAACTTTTTGAGCCAGTGCTAGATACTGTAACTACTCTACATGTTGTAGTAAATAGTAAAGATTCCAGTTGCATATTTCACATTCCAAAGTAATATGTGGGAAGGACCACACTAATAATGAAGTCATGTTTAGGACTATAAGGGATGTCATTTACACCTTTTATTGGTCATTTATATTTGGTGGTGTGTGCATTCATGCAGAGGACATCTGTGTGCCATGGCACTGATGTGTAAATCAGAGGATACCCATGCCTACTTGAGGTATGGTTTCTTGTTGTTTGCAACTGCATTTATCAAGCTAGCTGGCTCCCAGACTTCTGGAGATTCTCCTGTCTATCTTCCATCTTGGTATAGACTGAGAGTATTACAGATGCATGCTACCATTTGTAGCTTTATGTGAGTTCTGGGGTTCTGAACTCAGGTCTTTGTGCTTGCATGACAAGCACTTTGCCCATCGAGCCATCTCTCCAAGCCATCATACACATCTTAACACAGTAGATCTAAACAGGAAGCGATTTCTACCTCTAGGGAACACGTGGCTGTGTCTAGAGACAACTTTAGCTGTCACTGCTGCAGGGAGCAAGTGTGTTGTTGTCATTTTTGATACAGAGGACATCCTCCACAGCAAGAACTGTTGCCTGACCTAAATGTTTGTGATACTGGAGATGAGAAGCTTAAGCCTGACAGCACCAGGAAGAGGTAAATGGGAGCTGTAACCTTCCTGGCAGTGGCCTCCTTGGTCTGGACATCGCTGAACTTCCTGAGTCCCAGGAGAGGTATGGAGGTAGAGAGCGTGGCCTTCTTGAAGGATTTATATCCACTCAACTGCATCCAATACTAATGCTCAAGTCTTCCAGTTGGGTGGCTCTCCAAGTCTAAGGGGCACTTCCTAGTGGAATATAAAGCCTTATAGCATTTGCCTAGGAAAAAAAGCAATACTGAAGATGCTCACTGCTCCACACTGCCACCCACCAAAGGACTCCCTCAGGGACTTCACATCTCCCTCTAACTCTAAAACCCAATGATTCTAGTTAGTTAACCAGAGCACAGACACAGACTTTACTTTGAAATCTAAGTTCTGTTTTGCAAAAAATGTGCCAACCAAAAAAGGCGGGGGGGGGGGGTTGACCTCAAGTATATATAATGTACACATGAAATTTTTTTCACTCCTATTGTTCTTGGCAACCATATAGCAGCCCCATCACCCTGACTTTCAGAGTGGACCAAGTACTACACCATCTGCTCCATGGACAGAGAAAGAACATGCCTGCCTTGCCAGTCCTAAGACATTCTCCTTTGGCTCTAGCTGTACCCACAGCTCTGTTGAGGACAGGGCTTCCCAGAGAGTCTGACCACACACACACAGTCTCTAGGACCACAGAGAACAGTAGGGTAAGCACTCCCCTGTGGGATAAGCAGTATAACTAACTCACCAGGCTGCAGAACAGGCTTAACAATCTAGACCCAGTTACAACTTTATCATTATACCTCTTTGGAAGAGAGAAATAAAGAGTGAACCATAGGAAAAACACATACATGAGCCCCAACATTTCTATTACACATGACACCAAGGAGAGCGAGCTGCAACAGAGTAGCTATGCTACAAGTGTCAGACTCCCAGAAGAGGGGCATGAGGTCCCTGCTAAGGCTGAAGGAAATAGCATATGTGAATGCTGCTAAGCAGAGGCTAAAGGGCTTAGCACATTTCCTTTGCCTCTAAGAAAAAAAGAAAACATCTCCACTCACCACAAATTTCCTAGCACATCCATCATCTGTAATACAAATGAGGGGACCCAAAGATCTTTCAGAGAGTATAGAGTGCTACTGAACACCCTGAGAGTCCCCACAGACACCCACATGCTGGCACTTGGCAACAGAGAGTTAATGTCCTGAGGCCAAGGCTGCATCTCAGCATGTTCAAATGTGAAATCATAATAAAGACACTGAGGGATTTAGTCATGAGCCCTCCTCTCTGCCATCAGATGGAATGGCAAAAATGCAGAATGCTGGGAGCCAGGACAATTTCATTTTCCTCCTAACCACGCAAAGAATTTGCATTTAAAATGAGCATCTCATCAGCCTTCCAAGAATGCTCATGGCTGGCTGCTAGCATTAGCAAGAATAAAAGTGATCCCATGCTACCCCACATTGCTGCAACCAAAGTATTTGATAGCCTTGCAGGCCACGGGACTCTGCTAGTTAATTGCATCTTACAAGGCAGGTGCCAGAGCAACACACAAAGTGTAATCAGATCTAATGAATAAAAGGGAACAAGATGACAACACTGCCCTGGGATCAGGCTTTGCTTTTTCTACCATGTCACAAGGAGAGCCTAAGTGGAATCAGGGAACAAGAGTTGCATAGGAAGACGAAAGTGGAAGCCAACAGGAGGGAGAACTTTGAAGCCTGCCATTTCTTCAGCAGCTATTAGCTGTATGACAACCAGTGCAGTGCAAACAGGGGAGCCTTACCCAAGCAGCTGCTGGGTGGTGAGGGCAGTGTGAATCCATCCAGCCAGGAAGGCATTGGTGACAAACAATGGAAAGATCTCTAAGTTAACATCAGGGATGCTTGGAGTCCTAAAAAGCAGAATGTATTTTGTATGTATGTGTTATGCATGTTTGGGCACATGTGGGAGCATGTACACATCTGTATGCATCTGTGTAGATGCCAGAGGTAAACCTTCAGTGTTCTTCTACTGTGACTACCTTTGTCTTCTGTGACAGGGTCTCTCTCTAGTCTGGGGTAAAGGCGGGTTTAAAGGAGTCCACAAATACCCAAATAAAGAATTGACAGGTATTTATTAGGGAGCACGCACACAATGGTAAATAACTGCCACGGTCTCCCTGAAGATGCAGTCGCTACCCTTCGGGATGCTCGGAACATACTCCCAAGAGAGCGAGAGCCAGCCCCTTCTCTTCATTATAAGGGGTCACATTCCCACACCTGAAGCCACGCCCTAAGATGTGGCCACCACTCCAAGTCCACTGGCAAAACAAGATGCCACCACATTAGGGCTTTCAGATTTCTCTAGGCTGGATGGTCAGTGAACCACAGAGATATGCTGGTCTCTACTTTCCCAGCACTGGGGTTACAAGTACAAACCACTAGGCCTGGTTTCTTCACATGGTTCTGAGTGCTTGCATGGGCAGCACTTTGTGGACTGAAACAGCCTGACTTTTGAAGGAAGACAACAGATGCAGAGGAGAGCACTAGGGTATCATTCTCACTCCTCAGCCACCAAGGGTCGAGGAATGGGGAAGCCAGCGGGTGGTTGGTTACTCCACAACCAGGGTGGTTTTTAAGTTTATTAAATACCGAAGGTACTTTTCTCTTCTTCACTCACTAACAAAGATGGAGGGTGAGAAGGAACACAAGAAACACAAGAGGTTCGGAGAAAACTGTCAGAGCTGTGGGACTAGAGACAGCAAGGGTCCCCTCATCCCAAAGGAGCCTACAGGGTTCTCATACCACAACCACCCACCAACCTGTGTGATACAGGGGACTTCTTGGGGATCGTTGGTAGTTTCTGTTCCTCCTCTCATATCCTCTGCCTAGCGGAGGGTGCTCTGCGTTGCCAGGAAGTTTTCACTAGAGCTAGTTAGCCAGATGATTTCCTAACAGGAGTATTTTAATTAAGAATGAGCCTTAAGGCCTTACAAGGAGAAAGGAGAACTCTCCAGAGGCCTGCAGCCTCCATGTGGTTCCCATTCACACCACAGCCTTGCACCAGGCTGTCTTTTTAAGCTTGATCTTCTGGAAGGAAGGACTATCCCAGCTGGCAAGAGCCACACCCATAGCTCAGAGATATTTCCTCCTGCTCAGAACTCTAATCCAGTCTACATACAGCATCCGAATCTTCCTCAAAACAGGCTGGACCCTCTAGCTAAATAGACCTTCCCTGCATCCCCAAGGCAAGGCACTGCATCATGTTCCAGAGTCACCATCCAGAACTGGCCAATGTCCATCCTGGGAATCTAGACCCTCTCAATATGGGGATGATGAGTCAATGGCTGAAAACCAGGAACCCAGTGGGCAGTGCCGGTTTCCAAAACACAGGGCCCTAACAACCTTCCAGCTAGCTCCCTTGAGTGATCAGCCCAAAGGCTGTTTGGGAAGCCCAGGCTGGTGGCCAGCTAGAAACAGCACAGGCCCACTGCCTGGTTCTTTCCTGGAGGCTGCCACGAAGCTATTTTATTCACTATGAAGCTGCTGCTAGTGCCATTCTAGTGTCATCTAGTTTATTTAAAAAAAAAAAAAAAAAAAAAAAAAAAAAGCAACTAACCAACAAACACAAAAATCCAGACACAGTCTTTCACCTTGAGATCTACAAAGAAACGCTGAATGTGCCTCAGTGGGTAAAGAGCTTCCCCGCTTGTCTGGCACTCTGAAGTCAAGCCCCAGTATTACATAAAACCAGGGCACAGTGGCACATGCCTGTAATCCCAGCACTAGGGAGGTAGGGAAGAAATCTGTGACTCCATTGCTAGTTTGAGGCCAGCTTGGTTACCTAAGATAGACAGACTGAAGGGGGGAGAAGGGGCGGTAAGCTAAATGCCCTGGGCTATATCAGCAGCTTGGACAGAATCTGCCAACACTTAGATTTTTCCGTGATGACTGAGTAGCTCTTGAACCTGCAGCAATGTCCCACAGCAGCACTCTGCATCTCTCCCTCTGTGTGGAGGGCATTGCACCTGGACGCTTGTCCTCAGCCTCCCTTCAATTCAGCCATACAAAACAGCTCCCTCTCGGCCAACCACACTCGGTGCCTCTTGCTCCTTCTGTCATCCTAGAGCCTGGGGCAGACTGGGCCCACACTGAACTCCCTGAAATGGTTTACTCAGGCACTGAGTGCACTGGAAAATGCAGAGCAAACATACTGGAAATGCCTTCCCTGAGTATGAGCCCACCACACCAAAAGGCATAGAGAAGATTATCCACATTAGCTACGGTCATCAGAGCCTAAGTTAGAGAGACTAGCCCAGAGCCCGTGTACAGAAGGACAGCACTATGGTTTGAACATGAAATGTCCCCATGGGCTCATGTGAGTTTTGGTGTTTTTAGGGTTTTATTTTTTTTTAATGCATTTATTTTATTTTAGGTGTATGGGTGTTTTGCTTTCATGTATGTCTGTGTATTATACGCATGCAATGCCTGCAAAGGTCAGAAAAGTGCATCAGATCCCTGGAAACTGGCGTTAAAGACAGTTTTAAGCTGCCAGACGCTGGGGAACAAACCTGAGTCCTCTAGAAGAGCAGCCATGCTCTCAACTGTTCAGTCTGCTCTCCAACTCATGTATTTTAACATTTTGGTCCTGCGTTTGGGAAGGCTGTGGAGGAAGTGAGTCACTGGGAAGAGGCCTTGAGTCTTCACAGCCTGACCCCACTTCCTGTCCACACATGGATTAATGTGGGTGCAATGTGACCTGTCTACTGTCTACTCCAGCTCCCATATGTTTTCCCTGAGGCATGGTAGAAAGTACCCTCTAGGACTGTGAGCCAGAATTGAACTTCCCTTTTTTTGGTTTGAGGCAGGGTCTCACTGTGTAGCTCCAGCTGCCCTGGAACTCACAGAGATCCCCTGCCTCTGCCTCCCGAGTACTGGGTGGTGTGGGCCACCACACCTGGATTCAGACCTTCTCTTGACAGGTATTATATCACCATGACAAGAAAGGTAACTGACAGAGATGAAAATATGAATGACATGAAGGAACCAAAGGACACAACCACAGCTGGGGAGATGGTCCAGGAGGTAAACTGATTGCTGCTGCAAATATAAGGATCTGAGTTTGAATTCCCAGGTGCAGTAGTTTAGATGTAATTGTCTCCTTTAGGTTATAGGGAATGACACTATTAGGGTGCGTGGCTTTGTTAGAGCAAGTATGGCCTTGCTGGAAGAAGTGTGCCACTGTGAGGTGGGTTTTGAGATTTCTTATGCTCAAGATACCACTCAGTGTCACAATCTACTTCCTATAGCCTTCTGATCAAGATATAGACAAAACCATGTCTGCCTGAGTACCTCTATGCTCCCCACCATGATAATGAAATAAATCTCTGAAACTGTAAGCCACCACCTCCATTAAATGTTTTTCTTTATAATAATTGCCGTGGTCATGGTTTCTTCGCAGCAATAGAACCCTAAACAAGACAGAAGTTGGGGTATTGCTATGATAGGCCTGACCATATTTTTGTTTGGAGGGATCTGGATTTGGTACTTTGGGTTAGGAAAGCAACGGGATGCTTTAAACACTGCTCAATGGGACATACTAGTAGAAGCATGGAAGACAGTAGCACTGACAATGATTTGAACTGGATGCTGGCTCAAGAGGTTTCAACGAATAAGAATATTAACATGTGGCCTAGAGATTGTTATTGCAATATTTTGGTAAAGAATATGGAGGCTTTTTTCCCCCTTGTCCAAAGAGTCTGCCTGAAGCTAAAATAGTTTTGAATTAATTCCATTGGCAGAGGAAATCTCCAAACAGTCTATTAAGTATAGACTCTGTTGTGTGTTTATTATTGTTAACTCTAATGATGATTTATATTGAAAAGGAACAAGCTGAGCAAATAAAAATACAAAATGCAGAGCCAGGCAGTTGTGATGCTCAGTTTAATCCCAAAACTTAGGAGGCAGAGGCAGGCAGATCTCTGTGAGTTCAAGGCCGGCCTGGTCTATAAGAGCTAGTTCCAGGACAGGCTCCAAAGCCACAGAGAAACCCTATCTTGAAAATAAAAAAATAAAAATACAAAATGCAGAGCTTGAGAAAAGGGGCACCAGGAAGTGGAGTGGAATAAAGCTAAATCCTGTGTTGAAGTAGACTTTAAAAAAAAAAAAAAGTTAAGAAATGGAGTAAAGGAAGTGGTGACCTCAGGGCAAGATCCCACCCAGCTAAGTTTCCAATTTTTGAAGAGGAAAAGCTTAAAGCCAGGTGTGGTAATGCATACTTTTAAACCCAGCACTGAGAAGGCAGACACCAGTGGATCTCTGAATTTGAGGCCAGCCTGGTCTAGAAATCAAGTTCCAGGACAGCCAAGCTTAGGCAGTGAAGGACAGAAAGCTGATAAAGATGTAATTAACAAAGGAGCCATGATCCAGCCCCAGTAATCAGCTGCTGGGGCTGGCCATTTCGTGAAGCTGTAAAGGTGAAGCCTGGATTGCCTTGTGGAGCCCAATATGTTGGGGATGCCAGAGCCATGGGACACCTGCAAAGAAGAGCTGGAAACAGAAAGTAGAACCAATCAATCCAAGAGAAAGAAGTGTGTTGCAGTCAGCAAAGCTGAACAGAGTTGGAGATCTGAAGAGCACTGTGACATCAGACACAGGGATAGAGTTTGGAGTTTGTCCAGATGGCTTTTGGTCTTGCCCAGGTCCAGTATTTCCTCACTCAGCTCCCTTCCCTATGATTTGGAATGTACAATATGTGATCAATTTTTTTGATTTTATAGGGGATTATAGTTAACAGACTGCCTGAATCTTAGAAGAGACTTTGAACTTTCAAACATTGTTGAGACTGTGATAAACTTTGGGGACTTTGAAGCTGGACTAAATGCATTTTGCATTATGATATTGTTAAAAACGTATGGGGGCCAGGGAGTGTAATGTGATTTGGTTTGTTTGTATGTGATTGGCCCCCTATAAGTTTATAGAGAGTGGCACTATTGGGAGGTATGGCTTTGTTGGAGCAGTTATGGCCTTGTTGGAAGACTGTGGGAAGGACCTAGAGGTTTCCTATGCTCAAGATACTGCCCAGTGTCACAATCCACTTCCTACTGTCTTCTGATCAAGATGTAGACAGCACCATGCCTGCCTGCACACCACCATGCTCCCCACCATGATGATAATGGACTAACCCTCTGAAAGTGTGAGCTGCCATCCCAATTAAATGTTTTCCTTTATAAGAGTTGCTGTGGTCATGGTGTCTCTTCACAGCAATGAAACCCTAAAATTCCAGTGTTTTTTTAAAAAAAAAAAAAAAAAAGTCTGAACAAACTGATGACCTGCAGGTTCAATGAGAGACCCTGACCCAGAAAATAAAGGTAGAGAGCTATTTTAGACACTGGACATTGACCTTAGGCCTGCACGCACACACGCACGTATGCACGCAAGATACAAACTCAAGCAATCAGGCCACTGTCTTGAACCCACAGTCCATGTCCAGCTAATAATTATAAATCCGAAATATACCAAGAACCAGGTCCCCAGCATGAAAGATTCAAAGCTTGTTATTTTAAGGTGTATTTTATCACTGATTATGTGTCTGTGAACATGGGGGGGGGAGGGTGTCCATGTGAAAGTGCAGGTGCCTGTGTAGTCCAGAAATAGGCACAGACAGGCAGTTGTGAGCCACTTGATGTTAAGTGCTGGAAACTAAACTCTAGTCCTCTACAATAGGACTCACTCTTAGCCACGGAGCCATCTCCCAACACTCCATGCAAACTTGCTACTAATCCCATATCTAGAAGTCTGAGGAAAGGCAGCAGAATGACTTTGCCTGACACATAGCATGTAGGGACACTGGAAAAATGCCCAGGCACAAGAGCCAGCTTTGTCCCCGTATTCGCCATCACTGCACAAACTCTTACTGTGACCAAGATGCCAGCATGGTTACAGAGAAGCAACTGGCCCATAAAGGCACCATTGTTGACTCATTCAGGCAAGATTTCCACATCCCAGGGCAGGGAAGCCAAGGCCAGCAACACTAGGTAAAAAAACAGTTGGACAGACCTGACTGTCACACCAACGTCACTGAGGGGAACTGCTTTTTTTCTATTTTTCTGGCAAAGTTGCTTCCAAAACATACCAAATTTTCAAGTCATGGCTAATGACACAAGAAAACGGATTTGAACTCTGACAGGTCACACAAAGAATAGCACAACAGGGACCTGATCAGGTATCAACCGCAATGAATGAAAGACTGCTGGAGGCCAAAAGGTAAAGCAGAGAAAAGGTGACTTGGCCATCATTCCTCCCTTCATGTGCCAACACACACACACACACACACACACACACACACACACACACACACACAGAGAGAGAGAGAGAGAGAGAGAGAGAGAGAGAGAGAGAGAGAGAGAGAGAGAGAGAGAGAGAGAGCATGAGTTCACCTATACACACATTCGTATACACCTTCCCTTTGTCAGGCCCGTCAGCACATCAGAGCTCTACAGTCAAGAGACAAAGAGAAAACCTAACACATACCAGTCAACTTCCAACAACTCCCAAGATCTTTACCACTGTCCCAGCAGGAATCCCTGGTCTTGGGACAAGGTTCTTCAAAGCCAGCAGAAGTCTGGCCCCCAGGAAGATGAGACCAGTTCTCTCAGAGCACCAACAATCCCAGCCTGAAAGAGATGAAAGCTGGACCAAGCAAGATTGCTCAGCAGGTAATGGTGTATGGTGACTGGAGTTCAATAGAAAGCTGCATTAAAAAGTCCAACAAGGTAGTGAGCTATAATCCCAGCACTCCTACCATGAGAAGGAAAGAGGAAACTAGAATCACACACAAATTCACACACAAAATCACACATACCACAGCAGAAACAAGAAGCCTGACTCAGTGGGATGGAAGGAGAAAACTGACTTCCAAAAGTTGCCCTCTCCTCCAGGTACACACTGTGGCCCACCCGCAGACAACGCTAACAATAAAAGGAATGTGCAATTCATCACCAGGAAAGCAAATGCTGGTGAGGACATGAACAAAAAGGACCCTTACACTGCAACTGGGAATGCAAACCAGTCCAGACACCATGCAAACCAGCATGGAGGCTCCTCAAGAAAAGCCAAATAGACCACACGCCTCAGATACACCAAACCTGGCTGTTCACCCAAAAGATCTTAAGTCAAAAGACATCACAGAGATGCTTGCAATCAATATGACATCACAGCCATATGCATAACAGCTAATTTAAAGAACCAACCTAGAAGTCAGGTGATGGTGATGCACACCTTTAGTCCAGCACTCAGGAGGCAGAGACAGGCAGATCTCTGTGGATCAAGGCCATTCTGGTCTACAAAGCAAGTTCAAGGACAGCTGGGATTGTTACACAGAGAAACCCTGCCTCGAAAAAAACCAAAATGGATGGATGATAGATAGATAGATAGATAGATAGATAGATAGATAGATAGATAGATAGATAGGTGAATCTGCCTAGGTGTCTGTGGTAATTTGAATATAATTGCCCCCCCCATAATCTCATAGGGAGTAGCACTATTAGGAAGTGTGGCTTTGCTGGGGTGGGTGTGGCCTTGAGGGAGAAAGAGTGTCACTGTGGGGTGGGCTTTGAGCTTTCTTACTGCTGAGTGTATCAGTCCATTTCTTGTTGCCTGCACAATATAAGACTCTCAGCTACTACTCCAGCACTATGCCTAACTGCATGCTGCCATGCTCCCTGCCCTGATAATGGCTTGAACCTCTGAAACTGTAAGCTAGCCACCCCAACTAAATGTTTCCTTTGTAAGAGTTGCCGTGGTGTCTCTTCACACCAATAAACAGTAACTAAGACAGTGTTCATCAACAAAGTGTGTGTGTGTGTGTGTGTGTGTGTGTGTGTGTGTGTGTAATCAAAATTTTTTCTAGATATCAAGAATGCAGTCATAGTATTTGCAGGAAAATGGAGACAACTGAAGGTAATATTGAGTGAAGTCAATAATAGGAACTCAAGTTTCACACTTCCTGCTATTTATGTGTCTTAGACTTAATAGATACACTAAATCATGTATGTGCAAAAGGCAGGAAAGTAGACATGAAATCATATGGGGAAGAAAGATGATGAATGGGAAAAGAAGAAGGTAGTGAAGTATGGGGGTGCTTAACATATATCACAAATTTACATATAAACCAATAAAAATTAAAAGGGACAATACAATATATGGCTGGTGATAATTAAGAAACCCTGCTATGCTGAACTATTTGCTTCCCCCCTCCCTTTCCTGATGAAGCTCTATTCCCCAGTGTGAGATGCTGTGAGACAAGGTCTCTAATAGGAAGTTCAGATGAGGTCAGGAGGGTGAAGGACATCACAATGCAATTAGAGGGCTTACGTTAAAAGGCTGGTGAGACTGCCTAACTAACTACATGCTGTCCTTTTCACTGGAGGCCACAGGAAGCAGTCTACAGGCCAACAAACGGGCCCTCACCAGGGCCACACACCTGAACTCTGACCTCAGCGCTCTCTCTGGAGTCATTTCTGATGCTATGTCCATGGAGTTTTGTAATAGCAGGCTGAGCTGACTGGTACAAACCCCATCAAGACTGCCCTTGACCAGGGGCAGACAATGCCAAGGGCAAGTGAAGCAGTAAGGCAGGCACCCATAGGCTAAGAAAATTAGCCAGTCGTGCACAAAGCCCAACCGTCAGGTCCTTTCCCATGCCCCAGCTGGCTAACCCAGTGCCAACATGTCAAAAAGCCCAGCATCACAGGAGGAAAAGAGCTAGAAGCAACACACTCAGCAGTTCCAGAATTGGCCCAGAAACCCTCGAATGTGTGCGTTCTCCCAGGGAGCTCAGAGCCTAGTAGCTCTAGACAATCTAAACTTAGCCACAGAAAGAATCTGCTCAGCTCTGCCTGTCTCCTATGTGACCCAGTATGTGTCACTACCTCCTTTGGCAATAACTTGTCTTGGGAGTGCTATAAATACCACCTGAGTGCTGAATACCAGGAATGGTTTCAGGGTTTCCAGGCGCTGGCTTTGTGATAGGGGTGTCAAATTCAAAGTCTCCTGCACAAGATGCCGACCCAGAGGACACACGAATCCCCTGGGGCCCCACCCTGCCATAACTCTACTGATCCACATTGCTAGCTGATAGGAAGCTATGGGGCAGAAGACGATTGAGAAGACAGGAAAGGATAAAGTAGAGACTGGGGAGAGGGAGACAACTCTGGACCTGAGTTTGAAACCCAGACTCTACTTCTGTTGGCTCGTTCATTCGTTTGTTTGTGACAAGGTCTCACTATGTAGTCAAGGCTGGTCTGGGACTCACTATATGTAGACATAGCTGGCCCTGTACTGATAGAGATCCGCCTGTCTCTATCAGTGGTGGGATTAGAGGCATGCTCCACCACCACGCCCAGTTATAATCGTTGTGGTTTAGGGTCAGATTGATTTTTAAAGCTAGCATGTTAATATAAACTGTAATTCGGTACTAGAGAGAAAGAAACAGGCAGATCCCCTGAGGCTCACTGGCCAGGCAAATGAAAGGCTTTGTCAACCCTCGGAAAAGGTAGATGACATCTGAAATACACACCTGAGAATATGCTCTGGCCTCTTATGTGACATACATGTACACTTGCACAACACACAAAGGACAAAAGGGATCTTGGCCCTCTGAGATACTGGAACTAATTTAGAGCTTTGAAGTTTAGGAGAAGAGGCTAGGTGGCATGGCCCAGGAGGAAGGTCAACACACAGCAGGAAGAGGCAACACAGAGAAAGGGTACCAATTAGGGCATTAACCAGTGAACCTCAAAGGGCACCTATAAACCCAAGGGGAGGTCTAGACACCCAAAGGCTGTTGGAAGCCTTCCAGAATGGTGCTCTAGTGCAATAGTCACTATAAGATCCTGAGTAAGGACCAGAGGCACAGGCTACTCTAAATTTATCTAGGGACACCTCCCAACCAACACCAGGTGTGCAGGTAAGAATATGAACCAATCACTTCCCATACAGCTACAGCCACATCTGTAACAACCTCTGCCAAGCAGACCTCACAGAACCTTCCCAGCTGTGTCTTTGTGCCTTGGGATCTCCCTTCTCCTATTGGCTATCTGATATCTTCACATCCCTGGTGGGACCTGCAGCCCTTTTCCAAGGACCTCATCATGACATCTCCTTATGGGGACATACCACCTGACTTCCCTTTCCCAATCAAATTCCACCATGGCACACACAGCAAGGGTTTCCGGGTCCACACTTCCTGATTCTGATCCTGCAAGTAAAGTGGTAAGTCCAGGAAAGGGAGTCCTGCAAAAACATTATTTCAACTTTAAAAAAAAAAATTTTTTTTTTCCTTGAAAGTGTTGACAAGATGGTTCAGTGGGTAAAGGCACTTGTCAGAAAACTTTGACAGCTTGAATTCAATCCCTAGGACCCATGTAAAAGTAGGAGGGCAGCTATTGCAGAGTTGTCTTCTGACTTTGATACAGGCACTGCGTCATGCACCCTCCCATCCCCACCTCCACACACATTAGTAATAATAAAAATAAAGCTGCAAAGTTCTTTTTCTCCCTCCTTTCCTCACATTCCCTGTGCTCCCTAACAGGCCTACTCACACATAGCATGCACATGCACTCACACACTACATCAATTATCCCCTCAATATGCCTTTGCTGACAGCCCCTCCACAGACACAGAAGGGAAGAATGCATCCTTGTACAGGGAACTAGACAGAAAGAAGAGCACCAGCTTCACCACGCCTTGCCCGACACACTTAGTCAGAAGAAGGCAGAGCCTTGGGAAGAATGCCCCACAAGCCATTTCCTCAGGCCCTTATCCCGAGGAATGCAGTCTTCCTCGGTTGCTCTGAGTCACTCCTCACACTGAGAGAAGCCAGTTTTCCAGGGACTGAGCCAAGCAGTCAGTGTCCCCTCCCCATGTCATCATCCCCATGGCTTCCCCTACCCTTGGAATTGGAACAAGTTAGAGGGAGGCAGGGGAGGGGAGGTGGCAGGAGAAGTGGTGGTGGGAGGGGGCATGTGCCCAGCTTCCTGAGGAGGCACCACCAGAAACCTCACACCTAATGACCACACCTGTTCATCTACCTCATGAAGATACTGCCTCCCAGCATCATGAGACTTTCATTCAGGCCACGCGACCAAGCACTCACAGCCCTGAAGCGTCGGGTCTCCAGATGTCCCTCAACCCAGCCCAGCCAGCTGACCCCTTAGAAAACCTGGACACCAGAGTCATTGGACAATAACAATAAAGTATTACAGCCCATACTTCCCAGTACATAGGGATAGAAGTTGAAGCCCACCCTCACAGTCCCAAGGGCCCCTCCTTTCTCCGCTCTCACACAAACATTTCCTGGGACTTCTATATAGACCAACATCACTAGGAAGGGAGCATCCAAGGTGTAAGCAAAGCTGTGTCATTAAATCATGCAGTCCCTTGAAGGAAAAAAAGGCCAAACCAAGCCACAAATTGTTGGGTCTTCAAAACCCGAACAGAAAGTGTATCTCTCCCTGTTCTGGGGGAAGCCTGGTATGCATCCATCTCCTCCAGCCCACAGAGGCCCTCAGGGCAGGACACCCACTCACATCTCTCACCAGCTGCCTGGCAGCCATGATGGCCAGGCAGAGGTGGGGGAAACAGCCAATAGCTGATGATTTCCACCTTCCTTGGAGCAGCTACAAGAAAGTGCTCAGACTACAGAACCCTCAGGGTATCATTTTCTAGCCTCCAAAACACTCAGGAGAAAGAAGCAAGCCAGGATATCAGCCTCGGGGCCTGAACTAAAGGACAGTGTGCTAGAGGAACATGGTCCCATGGAAAGCACAGGAAATGGGTGACTCAAGTCTACCCTGCCTCACACGACATGAATTCTCACATGAGAATCTGACTGAAGACACCACCATAAAAATAAACAGATAAAATAAACCTCAGGACAGTTATTGCTAACCAAGGGGGTGGGGCACATCTTAGAATCAAAAGTTCAATAACTTACACTCCATAAAGCCACTCCTAGCTGCCAGCACTTTCCGCCAGAATAAACCACAGCCAGAAGAGCCACAGCAGCCTTCCCATCAAAACCTTCCTTCCTGGGTTCTCTGCCCCTGTCAGGTACCAAGGCACCTGCACAGAAATAAAGAACCCTACATTAGAGCTCCTACTTCTACACCTGCCATACATAGATCATATTGTTGCATAGGGAGAGTGTAGGTGTGAAAAGAGAGGCATCAAGATTAGCATATGAAAGAACACAGTTGGCAGAGAGACACTAAAAACCCACCCCTACCTATGCATATGGGCTACATATGCATAGCAAACAGAGCATGCGCAAAAACATTGAAGAAGGAAGCAGGTACTGTGTCAATGATCTACAAAGGACCAGAACTCATGTGCCTATGAGCAGCTGCCTTCCCAGGTCCCTAGCTCACTTCCAGCCTCAGGAGAGACTTTTTACTGTCTTTACAAGCACTGCCTCTGATTCTATTGCTATCCTCGTAGCCTCTGTCCAGTGCATTGTTCTGAGACACAAGGAGCCAGGAGTCTCAGCCAGCAACCACTCTCTGGACTCCAACCCATGCCTTAACCAGTGGATCAACAGCTATGTACATCTGAAGACACAATCAACAGATGTCTTTGCAGCCACTTTCAACCTATATGTAGGATATAGGTTTTCAATATTCTCCCCAACACAAAAATAAGTTGACAGTGTCAAATTACCTCTCTCCCTCTCTGCCATCAAATCCACTCCTCTTCCAAGATCCACCCAATTAACTATAAACCTTTTATTGACGGGCTAGTTGGCATTCACCGATGGACCATGAAGATCTGGTAAGTGAATCTACAAGACAGCTAGTTAAATTTGAACTTCAGATAAATTACTCGGTAAGTATGGCCCACCCAACATTTGGAGCATATTTAAGTTCATTGCTTATCAGTTTATTTAAGTTTAGCTGGGCATCCCAGGTTATAAGACAATCTCCAGTCACCATCATAGCAGAGAAAAATCCTGATGCCTGGGAACAGCTGGAACAATCTGGGAGTCTCCAGCTGTCAGCTCACTCTACACAGATTAACTGCACTCTGGCCCTGCCCCCTCCAGATAAGAAGATAGGAAATGGTCAGGAGGATTACTTCCACATGACAAGCAAGGTCCGTTCTTCCTATTTAACATGGCTGACAAAATATCAACACAGGAACTGGAATGAGGTCTGGGCAGTAAAGAATGCCTATTGCTCTTGCAGGAGACCCAAGTTCAGTTCCCGGTACCCACCCTGAGTGGCTCACCACAGCCTGTACCTCCAGTTCCAAGGGATCCAGCAATTTCTAGCCTCTTTTGTAAACACCTGTACTCACACATAGCCAGACTCATGCAAGCACACTCTTAACTAAACATAAATATAATTTATAGATTCCTAAATGACTAAAGAGACCTTATCATAGTTTAAAGGGTCACAATTTAAAACTTTCACCTGTTTATTTTCTCTAAATATGGCAACACTGGGGATTAGTACTAAGGGGACAGCGGCTGTGACCCTGTAATCAAAGTCCTGATAAAGAAGATGACATACAATAACTTCTAAATGATCCTGCCTTCTGTCACCCACCTTCTCCCTTACTAGCAACCATCTAGTCCAACCCCAAAGCTCCTGGCCAGGGAAAAATAGGGGGGAAATCAGTCCACTGCCAGGACCACCAATGGCAAAGATCATCCCCCAGAAGCAAGTGGAGTCCAGCATCAAGCTTCCACAAAGCTGGCCCTGAAGGACCAGTATCTACACAGCCCCTACTTGCCACCTTCCACTCTACTGAGGCCCCACCTCCAAAGACACGCTCTATCCCCAAAGCTTCCACTGAGAAATTAAGCTGCTTTTGCTTTAGGTCTTGAAAGCAAATAATCTCTGACACATTAGTTTTTTGTTTGTTTGTTTGTTTGTTTGGGTTTTTGTTTTTTTTCTATTGCTGGGGAGTTTAAAACTCAGCATTCACTATACTGAATTAAAATCAGCTATCACTTTTCCTACACATCAGAAGCCAATTTTCCCCCAAAATGGCAAAGCTGAGACATCACTAAGGAATGCAAAGGAAGCCAGTTGTCTGGCAAAATTATTCAAAATAAAGCCCTCTCTTTGAGGAGAAAATGAGCCCCTGGACAGATAAAGGAAAAACTGGAAACAAATACTCTTGTCTTAGTCATCTTCTAACAGCGGAAGTTGCATTGTAAAATGTCACATTAGGTCAGAGCTTGAGTTGTGGTGTGGAACTCTGAAAATGCTCTTGGACAGATCTGTGACTCTAAAGCCCCCTGCTATTGTTTTATTACTCAGTTCAATGGCTAGGCTGTAAAACTAGAAAATTCCTCAGTATTTCTCTTTTAAGATTGAGTGTGTGTGTGTGTGTGTGTGTGTGTGTGTGTGTGTGTGTGTGTGTGAAAACAGCCTCAGGGTCAGATGGTGGTGACACAATCCTTTAAACCCAGCACTCGGGAGGCAGAAGCAGTCTGAACTCTGAGTTCAAGGCCAGCCTATATCTCTCTCTCATGCAAAAAAAAAAAAAAAAAAAAAAAAAAGAAAAGAAAAGAAAAGAAAAAGAAAACAGCCTCAGAAACCTGAAGATGGAGCTATAGCTGTGAGCTACCTGATATTGGTGCTCCGAACAAAACTCAGGTTCTCTACAAGTGTTAAGTACTAATCCATGTCTCTGACCCCTCCTCAGCATTCTCAGGTTTAAAATAAGCTATACCACAGGCTGAAACACCTATGTGTTCCACATTGTACTCATCTCAGAAGTAACTGACATGTCATCTCTCACAATGAATGATTCCCCACAGGGTTTAGAAGGGAACACATGACCAAGAGTACACTAGAGGAACAGCCATTACTCCAGGACTAAGCCAACTGCAGAGGCAGAACCCAAGACCTTGCACAGGCCAGCCTAACAGGACTATGCACTTGAGAACATTTTCAATTGAAGGATGTTGGGAATTGCTACCTACCACTACCACCCTATCTGAGAACAGCAATGATTCAACCACAGGGGGTTCTGTCTCTTTGGTACCTTGTATCTCCCAGCACATGCATCTCCCAGACCTTCCTTGGAGTGACCTTGGACAGAAGGGTCTAATTCGATCTAAAATTGGGCAGGTCTATGCAGGGCCCAAGGAGAGCCATGCTGGTTCTGCCCCACTTTCAATGTCCACAATCGGGACTTATTGGAAATATAAACTCCTGTCCCTCTCTCTAGTGGATTCTGATGTAATGACAACCAAGCCTTGGGGCTGAGCTTTGGAAACTCAGTCTTGGCCCAATGTCCTTGTTAGTTACTATTGCTATGATGAAACACCATGACCAAAAGCAAGTTGGAGAGGAAAAGGTTTATTTGGCTTATTCCTCCATATCTCTGCTCATTACTGAAGGAAGTCAGAACAGGAAATGAAGCAGGGCAAGAAACAGGAAGCAGGAGTTGACACAAAAGCCATGGAAGAGTGCTTGTTCACTTACTCCTTATGATTTCTTCAGTCTGCTTTCTTATAGAACTCAGGACCACAGCACCAAGGGTGGTCCCATCCACAGTGGGACTGGGACCTCCCCATCAATCACTAGTTAGGATTGTCCACAGCCTGACTTAATGGAGGCATTTTCTCAATTGAGGTTCCCTCCTCTCGGATGACTCTAGCTTGTGTCAAGTTGCCAGCGCATCCACTTAGAGACAGGAGTGTCCACGTTCTATTTTAGTACCACAAACCCCTTGCAGTAACATATCAGACCTGGGTCACTGCAAACCCTTGCTGAAGCTGGATACAGCCAGGGCACAAAGGAAGGATGTATAAGTGAGGAGGAGTGGGAAACTGAGTCCCACTGAATGCTTGGGTTGATTCTATTCCAAGCTTGTTGCTAAGAAGGAAGATGGCCTGGGAGGCTTGAGAGAACATGTTGTTCCATTCCACACTCCTGTCTTGGAAACTCAGTGACAGAGTCTCCATAAACCCCCTCCCGATCCTCTACAGCTGTGTAAGTCTAGTTGGCCTCGGAGATGCTGCTGGGAACTCAACACCTCTGCAAAAAAAACCTTCTGTAATACTTACTTGTTGCTATAACCAAATGCCTGACTAAAGCAACTTCAGGAAGGAAGGGTTTGCTTGGGCTCATCATCTGTGGGCGCAGTCCATCGGGGCAGGAAAGTCATAAAAAGGGCAGGGACACAGCAGCAGCTCACACCATCACAGTCATGAAGCAGAGAAGATGAATGCTGGTGCGTAATTTGCTTTCTGCTCTTCTTTTTTTTATTCTCCTAGCTCAGTGACTGTTTCACCAGTGTCACAGAAAAACAGCAGAGCAGGTGATCTGCATGCTGCACAGGAAGGAAGGAGGGAGATGGAGAAAGTCATGCCTCTTAAGTGAACCTAAATGACAGAGAAGCAGTGGGAAAGCACACAGGTTCAGAGGAAGCAAGTCCGCGCTCTATGAGTTACCCGCGAAAGGCAGGTGGACTGTGTGAGGGGCTGTGGAAGCAGCTGCATGGGCTCTTCAAGGCCAGCTGTCCCTGTCTCCTCTATGCACAGTGCAAGATCCCAGCCACGGAATAGTGACCTTCCCACCTCAAGTAATCCAGTCCACAAGCTCTCACAAATGCCTCTCCTAGGCAATTCTAGATCCTGTCAAGTTGACAACATTAATCATCAACTAACTTCTCTTGGTCTTCCAAGTTAAACTGCCTCACCTCTCCCATTTTTAACTTTTTTGTTTGAGTGGTCAGTTGGTTTGGGTTTGTTTGTTTCTGTTCTTATTTTTGAAACAAAATGTCACTATAAAGCCATAGCTAGATTGAAGCTCAGAGACCTTCCCAGGGCAGAGGTTGAAGGTGATTTTCAACTTTTATTTTTAAGATTCTTTTTTTCTTTTTGGTTTTTATTGAGACAGGATCTCATGTAGCTTTGGCTGGCCTGGAACTTGCTATGTACACTGGGCTGGCTCCAAACTGACTAAGATCCACCTACCTCTACCTCCTGAGTGCTAGAATTAAAGGCTTAGGCCACCACATCCAATCTTTTTTATTTCTCTGTTTCATTAGATGTATGGGTGGGACAGGTGTGGGGGAAAATGCCATGGAGTCCAGAAAAGGGTATCAGATCCCCTAGAGCTGCAGTTACAGGCAGTTATGAGCCACTTGATGTGCGTGCTGAGAATCAAAATCTAGTCCTCTGGAAGAGCAGCAAATGGTCTTAATTGTGAAACCGGGTTCTAATGCCCGTTTTCAGCTCTTTACACACACCCCTTTCTCCTAATTTCCCAAGATAATTCCATTTGATCAGTGCATAGATCATGGCTTAAAAGAAAGGGAGACCTGCTGAACAAAGTCTTAGGAACCAAAGATTATATACATACACATTTGTTAAGGAGATCAACCTGTTAAGGCATCTAAAAGGCTCATGGTAAATAATATGCTTAATTTTCTTTAACCCAACATTTTCTAAACTTACCAAATCTAAAAACCCATTCTTACAGATTGGTAGGAAATGACTTGTTCTATTTAATAGCCAACTAATTACCCCATGTCTCACTTGAAGATCTATTTAACCTGGTGTGACTTAACTGTATAAGTATTAATGTTAGCTTAAGTGAACTCTTTGAGCATGTTTTGCATATCTTTGAACTTCCTCCTGCCCCAAGGCAATCCCTTACCAAGTAAAGATATCGAAGAAATTCTTCTAATTTGGAATGCCAGATCTGAGTAAGAAAATCAGATACTCTTAGTGTGTGCATGTATGTATTTATGTACACACACACACACACACACACACACACACACACACACACACACAAAGACAAGGTCTTACTATGAGGCCCTGGTCAGATAGGAACTAGCTGTATAGGTCAAGCTGGTCTTGCACCAAAATATCTCCTATGCTCAGTGTGCCTTAGATATTATTTTAAAATGCCAATTAGCGAAAATCAAAGTTCCATTCATTGTAAAAACAACAACAACAAAAAGAGGACACATATATGTGTATTTCTATGTGTGGGTACCCATGGAGGTCAAAAGACACATCAGATACCCTGGGTGCTAGGGACTGAACTCTGGTTCTCAAGGGCAGCAAGCAGTTTTAAACACTGAACCACCTCTTCCGCCACCCATTCATTTTTTTTAAACTAAGAAAACTGAAATAGAGAGATGTGCAGTGGATTGTCAAAAGTTAGTAACAGAACCATGATCAGAGCATAAGTGAGTTGCACCTCTTCTGAGACTTAATAAGCCTTACTCTCCTGGGCTCCATCTGGTTTTCCAGCAGATAAAGGAGCAGAAGGTGTTCTTGTGACTTGAACGCCACAGCAGGGTTGCACCAGGGAAAAGTGAAGTTAGAAAGATGAGCTGAGAAATATCGGAATCCTGCTCAACAGAATCCAAACACTAAGAAGATTCCAGAATACTTGTTAGGAATTTGCAGTCTTAGTGCTCAGTATTAAGAGTGTGAGAAAACACCGGCCAGTATAGTTTGCAGAGCTGAATAAAGCATCTGACTGCTTATTGGAACATCACCTTAATAGCTTTTACTTCTTGGGGACCTACACTTACACAAGTGGGACATACTGTTATTCAAATAAATGGTACCTGAGGTGCATGTACACACCTGTGTACACATGTGTACATATGTGAATCACTGCTTGCTCTTTCTCCCCCAGCCCCTTGGTGTAAAGTGTGCCATGCCTCTGAGTGTGTGCATGCCGGAGGGTACATGTGAGTGCAAGTGCAGACAGAGGACAGTATCATCCTCCATTGCTCTTCTGTCTTATTCACTGACATGGGTAGTCTCTCAATCAAACCCAGAGCTCACTGACATGGGTAGTCTTGTTAACCATCTTGCTCTGGGGATTCTGTCTTCACCTTCTGAGACTGGAATTACATGCAGGCTACCACACCCACCCAGCATTCACATAGGTTTCTGGGGATGTAAACATTGGTCCCCGTGCTTGTGTGATTCTTACTTAATCACTTGAGCCATCTCCCCGCCCCCACTGCCTGTTCTTAAAGAGGTCTATGGAAACATGAGGACTCTTAATCTTCTAGCACAATGCATCATGAGATCAACTCCAGCATCTCTGGCTCATACATCTCAATGACTTCAAAGGGTATATGAACATTTCTAATACAAATTCAAGACCTCCAGACATAGAGCTAGTATCTGCACTTTGATGAAGGTACGGGTGACTCCAAACCATAATCAGAGCTGAGGTCTACTGCTCCTCTGGTGACCTGGGGTCCCACTTGGAGGTACAGCCGCCCCAGATAGCTTGTTCTCCAGTTCTTTTCCCAAAGGTGTGTTTGTTCAACCAAGACTCTGATATCTACCGCCTGGCATTCTCTTGTTCCAGAACTACGCCTGTACAGCTGACACTGGCCATTCCTCCCAGCAGCTTCCAGAGCAGGAGAAATAACCATTAAAACTGTATGGCATAGATCTCGGTTCTTTGTACTTTAGTTCATCACTGTGACCTAGAGGAACTCAATCAACTAAAAAACATAAAACCAAGCTACTAAAGACAGGCAAGTCTGCACAATATCACTTCCCCTTAGTGGCGCCCAAAAGGCATGTAACCCAGCAGCAGCCGCCTCTGGGTCTAGTCTAATCAATACTAACACATCAGAAGACACGAAATGAAAAGCAGTGTTATTGAGGCTAACCTCGCTTCAGATCTTCTGTTAAGAAAGTTGCACACAATGTTTAGCCCTTCACCAGTGATTAGTAGCAGTTTACTTCAAGACAACTCACAACTGGCAAGGTCTGTTAGTGAACTAGGACACTGAGATTAAAACTGTTGGCTTAACTGCTTACCAACAGTCTTAAGCTGCTCTTAAGACTGGAAACAGTAGAAAAGACTGAGAAACCATAGCTGTTGAGAAATCATCAACAGTCACAGACTCAGAGTCGTAAAAGACTACAATGTTGCATTTTCTGGAGTCAGTTAATATCTCTGAGGATATTTACAAATCTGGGGCTCTGGGGCTGGAGGGATGCCTCAGCAGTTCAGAGCATTTCCTGTTCTTGCAGAGAACTGTCATTCAGTTCTCAGCTCCCACCGGGCTGTTCACAACTATCTGTAACTACACAATAATTTGTCATCTCCATGGAAACCAAGGTACTCACATCGTTACAAAGCATCCATTTCTCTGGCTTCTCACGCTTCTCAGCAACATCTAGAATCCCTAACCTCATCCCCTTCTACAGTGTTCCCTGGTCCTCCTCCTCCCTCTGGCAGAGCCCTGTGTCAACCTCTTTTGCAGGCTAGAGTGCCCCACCACACCCGCCCATGAAACGCTCCTTCCAGGTGCCCAGAAATACATCAACCACAGCTACTAAATTGGTGAATTTGAACATCAATGAAGCGCATTGCCATCCACAGTCACATGCAGACCGTTGGTCACTCAGGCTCCTCATCCCAAGTGAGGTCCAGTGTGTTCACATCTTCCCCATCTCAGAGCTCCCTAGTGCTCCATTCTTTTTGTTTCGGGTTTAGGAGCTTGGGCCTATGCTGATTAGGTCTCCTAAACCTTCCTTTACAGCTTTAATAAGAACTCATTTATGGTTTGGCTTACTTCCCTACTGGCCAAATCTTAACATTATTATAAAAATGCAAAAGTTCCCATAGAGAGAAAGGAAGCAGATTCTCTCAGGAGCCACTGGAAGAACAAAACCTGGCCTCTCCTATGATGACTGTAGGACCCCTCAACTCCCAAACCATGAGAGAATCAAGCTACATTACTTTCAGGCCCTAGGTCTACAGTAAACTGTTACAGACACAAAACTGTTCAGTTTTTATTTGATTTTGAAGTTTCTGTGCTAAGATATGACAGGCCAGGACAATGACTTTTTCTATTGTTTCACATGCCTCAGTACTACACTTCTACTCATCAAAATGTATGGGGATCTGGGTAGAGGTGGCTTGGGAGATAGAGCACTTGCTATACAAGTTCCAAAACCTGAATTTGTTTTCCAGCATGCATGTAAAAGTTGGATCCTATCTGTGCATATCTGAGCACATGCACATAACCCCCACACAAACATACAGACAATCAAAAACAAAATAAATCCTTTCAAAACTACAAAACTATTATGGGGCTCTGTCTCTTGAGGGTCCTGGAGACCTAACTTCATAACTTTGTAGCAAATCCATCCTTATCCTGGGACCTGTTTCCAAATACATTCAGGTGAGTGACACGCTTCTAGTGCCATGGAGCACATGTGGAGAAATATTGTCCCAGAGCATGGCTGGGATGGGCAAGAAGGGGACTGAGCAATGGTTCAACAAGCAGTCCATTAATGTACCAATGCCGACACATCCAGATCCTGGCTTTGTTCCCATGGGCTGTTTTCCAAAAGAGGAAAATGGCCTTGTTTTATGTACTCTTCTATGGAACACTGTTTGCTGTTAACAGTCATTCGCTTGTGCTTTCCATGTTTCTGAGTATCACAAAAGGCCACACAACAATGGCTGAATTGCCTCTAGGAGCCCAGCTTTTGAAGCAGCAAGAGATGGAGACTTTGCATGACATATCTGTTTTAGAAGAGAGCTATCAATCCTAAATAGATGGTCAATAATCCCTGCAGGCTTTAGGACAAGGCAGGGAGAAGAAGGAGGCTGCCATTGAAATGACCATCACAACAAAGGAGCACAGCCAGCACTGTCCTGGTCCCTGGGCACAAACATCACCCTACTGTGCTTCCAGTCAAGGACCTTTGCAGAAAGTACCCCATCATGTGATTCTATTTGCAGATCTATGGGAAGGACCTTTGTCCTCTAAGTTCCCAATGTACCTCACCACTGAATGGTACCATCCCATACAGTTAAGCAAAGATACGGGAGATGTGTGGTCCGTCTTTTGCTTCAAATTTATCCAGATTTGTTGCTGTTTTGTTTTAGAGCCAGTGGCTCATGCTGCTCAGGCTAGTCTCAAAATCAGTAGGTAGTCAAGGATGACCTTGAACTCCTGATCCTCCTATTTCCAACTTCCAAGTTACAGGCATGCACCACCACACCTAGTTCCATACCATGCTAGAGATTAAACCCAGGGTTTCATGCATGCCCAGTGTTCTTGAGCTATTTCATCAGCCCACATTTTAAATTTAAATACACTAAGCTTTACAAGACCAGGTATATCATAAACCCAACTGTTGGATCCTGCATGAGTTAGATACTAATATCTATGGTATATATTACCTCTGGATAATGGTAATATTACCTCTTGGAAATGGAAAAAACACAAGTTCTGGGGTGACCCCAAATGAGAGAAGAGCAGAATCCCACCATGGGCAAGGGCATAAAGCTAAAAGTGAACCCTGTGTCAGTGTCTCTACACAATAGGTTCTTTGAGCACAAACATGGAATGTGCAAACAAATATCTGCAAAATAAGAGCAAAGGAGACCATCTGGTCATCCTGCCCGTGTCTGAAACTAGTCATCACACCTAGAGTCCTGTCTTGCACCTGGAGTCCTGCCTTGCACCTGGAGTCCATCCTTGCACATGGAGTTCTTGCTCTAAAATAACCTTGACCCTGACTGATCTAGTGACAACTGAAAACAAAACAGCATGCACTTTCTGGCCTCAGTAATGGCCTTTGATGTCATCACAAGTCAACCTGCAAGTTCAAGAAAATCAAGGCCAAGACCTGTATGTTTCCTGTAGGGTGGTGTGTAAGGGGGAGAGGGGGAACCTACCACTAGCTAGAGATCCCCCACACACACAAAGAATCATTGACTTTGGCTATTTGACAGAAATTAACATTTATTCTTATTGTATTTCTAGAGGCTGATGACCTCTGGAATCTTGCTTACTCTGTCTATGAAAATATGGGTAAGACTGTAGTGAGATATCTACCCTGCCCGCACCTATTGCACTGACAACACCTATTGGGGCATAGGCACAAGTGTGCACTGGGGAGGCTAGGTCTGGGGTCCTGGACCCCAGCTTGAGCTCTTACTTTCTGGTCGGGTTGCATAGAGCAACCTTTGGCGGTCACCTGTTTCAGGTATAAGTGTTTCCTCCACCACCACCACCACCACCCCTGAATAAACATCATTTCAATCTATACTGTGTCCCAGTGAATCTTATTTCCCATGCATTATAAGACTGGTTAAATGTCTTATAACTCAAGATGAACCTGGGTTCAAAATAATGAACAGGATTTCTCACACAGGGCAACTGGCAATGGCTGACTCTCCTAGGATGGAAGAAACTGGTATGATCTTCTAGTAATGTCTATCATGGGAGCAAGACAGAAGGTGATGGCACAGGAGTTCTGATTTTACTTTCCTTGATCCTAACCTAATTGCACTGTCTAATTGCATTATGTATGCACATTTATATTTGTAACCATATACAAATATATACCATATGCAATTATCTTCCTCTGATTAACATTTAAAAATAAAGAAAAGCCAATATTACAAACAGCCCCAATATAAATTGTAACCATATTGTTAAATTGTAAGTACAAAAAAAAATAATTAAGAGTAAGAAATATGACTTCAATCTAAGCCCAGCTAACGGCATTTGCTACAAGGTTCAAAAGACTCAGGACAGACAATCAAGGACCTTTCTTCCCTGCATCCTCAGGATCACTTAAGCCCCTCCCCTGGCTCCTGCAGGTGGCATTTGGAAGAATGAGACAGGAGAGATGGCCACCTACAGAACACCATCTACTGGTCAACTGATTGTTAAAGACTGACAAGGTCTCAATCATCTCATGCTCACCGTATTCTAGGACTCCATGTAAAAATGGTTGATGATGATACCTAATTCTCAGTTCCCCTGTTGCATTCACAATGCCATCAAGGAACTGATCAATGGCACACTAAAGTAGATATGCAGTAAGTGAGCCCAGTAAAACAGGAAGCAGGTAAAGGCATTAAGCCACACAAACCTGATGACCCCACTTCTACCCTGAAACCCTTGTAAAAAAAAAAAAAAAAAAAAAAAAAAAGTCAGAAGTGGGAGCACACATCTGTAAGCCTAGCACTCCTGCCACAAGACAGGAGGCAGAGGCAGAATCATCCAGAAGCTCATGGGCTAGCTAACTAGGAGTACACCAGAATATTCGTGTTCATATAGAAAGTGCAAATATAAATCAGTGAGAAGACCCAATGAATACACAGACCAACAAGAAGTACAAATGACTTCAACATAAAAATACACACCACACACAGTAAAGGAAGACATGAGAGACACCACTTTCATCAAGCAGACGAGAAATTATCAGCCATGACAGCACATCATGTAGCTAAGGGTCAAGGAAAACAGGAGCTCTCATACTCTCAATTAAATTGAGGAATCTTCTCTGAGAGCACTGTAGAATATCAAATTAGAGATGAGCAAGGTTCACGCTGAGACATTTTAAGAATTTGCGCCTGTGTACTCCAACCAACATGAGGAACTCTCAGGATGAAAGTATGTGTGCTCATCAGCAGCATCATATAAAACGGTGAACGATTAGGAGGGACCTAAATGTCAGCAAGGAGCCAACGACAACATACAGGAGAATAATGCACCACACGGCACAATTCTAAGAGAGAATAGGTTGGTTGCAGTGGCATTCATGAGTTTCAGGCCAGCAATGTTCTCTTTCGGCTTCTGCACACACAAGCACTAGCCCACACGCATAAGCGTAAATGTTTTAAATTTTAAATAAACAGCAAGGCTTGTCTATCTAATCTGGCATGCAATTACTTACAGGGATGTTGCTTGTGTACCACATAGCATTCGTGTGGGGAACATGAAGAAGAAGGCAGACATCAGACAGAATGTGAGCACATAGAACCACAGGGACAGGGATATCACTCAAGTGTTCACCAAGAGGGCTGGCTGATTTTCAGGAAGAGGCTTGGTTTCCAGAGGACAAAGGCTGGAGGAGACTACTCACAGCATGACCCTTCTACTGTTTGAAATTCTTATCCCCCCACCCCCATATGAACCTCACCTTTCTGACAATTAAAAGTCCATTAAGAAGAAGGGGAGTGAGGTAGAGGGGTGGCCCAACAAACAAAAGAGTGCCTGCTCTCTCATGACACTACAGAGTTTGGTTCTAAAAACCCACTTAATAAGCCTATCTGGAACAGGTCTGTAACCCCAGCTACATGTGGGTGGGTGGAGACAAGAGAATGCTGATACTTTCTGATTTCATCCTAACAAAGAAAACATAAGCACAGGAAGAGACTCTGCTATTGTGAGATATATGTACACAGTATGAAGATGTATTGCTGCGATTGGTATAATAAAAAGCTGAACAGCCAATAGCTAGGCAGGAGGTATAGGTGGGACTTCCAGGCAAAGAAACTCTGGGAAAAAGAAGGCAGAGTCGAACCTCATATATGCCTCACTGTCAAGGACTCCCCATAGCTCCATGGAAAACAAAGCAGAAGGTTCCTCTGCCAGCTACATGGGGGATCTTATGGAGTCAGCAAGCAATTTTCACAAGAAGCACAAATATTCTACACATATGCATTCTAGGGCATAAGGCACAAAACCTTACATCAGTCATGGCCAACTTGTAAACTGAGCCTTGGTAATCTATCAATCACATAGTGAAAACTCAATAAAACCTACAAACAGTCGTTAGCCTCCAGGACCCCAATCTCCCAAAACACTGGAGAGTTTAGGCAAGTTTATTGAAAATTACTAAAAAAGCCTCTACTCGTTTCCAAGGTGCCCAACAGCAGAGTCTCGACAGGCTGCCCTGTTAACTCCTGCCCCAACAGCAGCATGGCTATGGTGTGCTACAGCACTGCTCCTCAGCAAACAGCAGAGGACTAGGATGGAGGGATGACCAAGCCATTAGGAGCACAAAATGCTTCTGAAGAGGACCAGTGTTTGCTTCCGAGAACCAATTTCAGGTGGCTCACAACTTCAACTCCAGGGGATCCAATACCCTCTTCTGCCCTCAGCAGGCACCTGCATTCACATAAGCTTGTACTTGGTAGACACACAAGCACATGCACGCACATGAGTGTGAGTATGCACACAACATACACACGCACAAATAAGCAAACAAACAAATAAACATTGTTTAAACTAAATAAAGAGGTGAGTCTTGTGCCAGGTATAACGGTTCATGCCTTTAATCGCAATACTCAGGAAACAGAAATGGTTGGTAATCTGTGAGTTTAAGATCAGACTAGTCTCCAGTGTGCTTTTGAGGACTGCCAGGACTATACATTGTGTCCTAATCTCAAAAATAAATAAAAATAAACAGCAGATAAATGAACACAAATATTGATAAATGTGTTTATCTTCATGAGAGTTTTCAGGAAATGAGAGGTCACCGAAGAAGAGCAGCACACATCTTTCCATTTTTAAAAGGCAAGATGGTTGATTATAAAATGCAATCCAATATTTTAACCTTCCACAGCTCACAATACAACTTCCGAAATTCTCAGCAACTGATTTTTCTTGCTGCCATACCAAGTCCCAGCCAGCAACTGAACACATTTCCGAAAACGTGCTTGTTGGAAACAATCCCCTGTGCCAATAGTGTAGGGAGGTGCTGAGGTCAAGGCGTGTCCAGGAATGTGCTATTCTGTCCTGCCTTTCTGTCATGCAGGATGCAGTAAGAAGGCCCCACCAGAAGCCACCATCTTCATTCTGCACATCCCAGCATCCAGGACTGTGAGAAATAAACTTCTGCTCTTTTCAAGTTATCCAGACTCAAGTATTCTATCATAGCACCAACAATATTGTTTCCCCTTTAGAATAAAGGATTCCCACAGTGTTGATTTAATTCATTTCCAGAAATTTCTTCTGGTGAAAGGGGGAAAAAAATCAAGAAATATGATTCAGTAATAAGAAACTGAAAAACGGAAAAGCCTATTTACTAAAGAACATAAGCTGGCTGTTTTTACATCCAGAGGTTTATGAAGCATAAGGCATCCCATAGCTAAAGAACAATGACTCCTTCCTGAGATATGTAACAAGGGGTAAGTCTGGACATACCACAATCAGAACTTCTGTTCCTAGCATCGTACCCAGCATAGAAGTGCAGAGAACATAACCATCAAGATTAAGGCAAAGCGTAGAACACACACGAATTTCTGGTCTTCCGTTATGTAGAAGGTTCTCTTTTACTTCTAAATATTTATTTATTTGAGGAATGGCTATAAAATCTTCCCAGTCTTCCTTCAAATATTTTTTTCTAGTGGAGAAAGCTAGACAAGTCCATACTTGCTAGGCTCTGAGGATTCCTTCAGTATCTGAATACAAGGCACCAATCTCATGCGAACCTCTTGCCAGTGTTTAGTTTCAAAATTCCAGGGTCTGAGTTGACATGTGCATGGCCCTTCCAGGCACAAACTCCAAGGAACCAGATAAACAACAAAGTCACTTTTACAGATTCCCAACCTCCGAGAGCTTGCTTGCACTGGTGTCCCAGGGGACATGACACATGTTTTTGTTGATTAATTATGTAATTATCTAGTCTCATGTTTATTATGCCATTGGTACATAGACAAATAACATTCGCAACTATGTAGAGGAGGATGCTGGGCCTTAATTAGGAGTTATCCCTAGGGTGGTGCTGTTCTAATCTCAGATTTGAAAACCTAACATTACTTAGCTAGTGGTTTTCTCTTGTATTTCATTTTATGTTCATTGTTCACTTAAATACAGAGGCATGATGTCATTGGGTGGTCAATGACTGAACCACATACACAACCGTGCTTCCAAGACTGTATCACCCATGATGTTGGAATTACATTCGATTGTGCAGTAAGTTCACTATGATGCCTCAGGAAAGTCACCTAGTGACATATCTCTCAGTGCATCTCTGTGGCTAAGACATATACACACTAATTAATCAATTTCTCTTCTGCAAGAAGGAAAGCGACATGCAGATTCTCAAATGACCCAAAAGCATGTTGACAAGTCTTAGGGATGTACCAGATAGGCGCAGTCCTCTCGGCCTGAGCCTTCTGAGGCCTACAAAGCCAATGCCCCCCTTTCAGCCTTACTCAGTGGGCCTGGCTCTCAAGGGCTACCCTAAAGTTATCATCTCCCAGTGAGACAAAATGCTTTTCTTTTCCCTTTTTCTGCTTTGTAACCTTTCTCGCGTCCCCTCCTCTCACAGCCATCCAGGCCTCCCGACCAACCGGTGTCTGCAATTGCTGAGCCTCACTCATCACCCAGCAGCTATCCGGAGCAGCTAGCCCCTTTTCATCTTCCTGCAACACCTTGAAATTGGCCCTGCAACAACTCCCTGTGTGCTAGTAATGCACCATGTTTCATGCTTTGCCCAGGACCTGCACAGACTTTGGGTATGATGAAGACCACCAGCAGATAATCAATACATATTTATTGGTCCATCTGAGTCTCCAGTAGTAGAGGTGGGACCTGCCCAGAACACATCTGATTTCCTGTAATACAGAAGCCACTTGGTACCCAGAAAGGCGGATGCAAATCATTAACTCACAAGTGCTGTCTTGTTTGCTAACCCCCAAGTAACCCAGTGTCATTTAGAGGACAAACATCTAGGAGAGAAAATTAAGCCTTAGTTCTAATTGGAGCCAACATTCCGCTAGGCCAGGGGAGCCAACAGGAAATAGCAGTTACAATGTTGTTTTTTGATGGTGGATTTTTTTTTTTTTCTGGGTTGTAAATTGAACCATGAATGACCCAATAAAAGAGAGATAACGCTATTTCCAAACTCACACAAATTTGTTCTCCACTTAAAAGACAAAATAGTTGTTTAACTTTGCAGACAGTGGTTCAGTTCCCAAAGTCAATTAAACTGTAATGGAATTATCTCCCTTTGAAGCACCAATAGTAAATCACAGAGCACAAGAAGTCCAGTAAAAGTCTTCAAAATATATAAACACTGCTACAAAAGACCCAATATCTCTTTCTTTTCTTTCTTTCTTCCTTTCTTTTTTTAAGTGTGTATAGTTCCACACACACATTCTAAAAAGCCCAAGCAAGAACCAGAGCAAATAACCTTTTCCAAATATCACTATCAGAATTGTTGAAATGGTTAACCTGGGCAAAGTCTGTTTGTACCATTTGTATATAAACCCTACCCAGCAATCAGTCAGATAGGAGAGGAAATGATGTAATACTTCTCAGGAAATACCTGAATTTATCAGCATAAATCATCCTTGACCATATAGAGAAACAGAGAGTCTCTAGTATTTACTGAGGTTTGCTTCTAGGAAGTTCTTGGTACTTCTGATAGGAGTGTGATAGGTTTTAGGAAGTCACAATTAAAGCCAAAGAAAATCAAACTGTATTCTCTGCACCTGGCCCAGGATACAGACATCCCCCTTCTGGTTTCCACCCACAGGGCTGCCTAAAACCTGTCCAAGTGTTAAGGAAACTTCCACATTACTCTTTCCATGGCTTCACGAGAACTCACTGAACAGAGTGACAGTCACTGCTCAAATATGAAGCTAGAATGCCAAAAATCAGAAGGTAGCAAACACTTCACAGTCAAGATGAGGGCTGTCAGTAATAAAGCTGCAGGTATAAGAAGCCACCGTAGATGACCCTCACAGAAGGGAAAGTGGGAAGTACCCTTGAATGAGTAGGCACAGGAGTCCACTTCCTAAATAGAACACTGGTAGCACAGACACTGAGAGCAACAATTAATAAATGGAACATCTTGAAACTGAGAAGTTCCCTACAGAATAGTAAAAGATCTTCACCCAGCCCACATCTGACAGAGGGCTGATCTCCAAAATTCACAAACAACTCTAGAAACTAGACATCAAGATACCAAATAATCCAATTTAAAAATGGGGTACAGATCCAAATAGAACAACTCAAATGGTGGAAAAACACTTTAAAAAAAAAATGCTCAACCAACAGTGGAAAGGCTACCTTATATGCCCTTCCCTGATAATGAGATTGATAACTAACTTTTTATGCCCTCATCTAGTAGCTGATGGAAACAGAAGCAGACACCCACAGCTAAACACTGAGCTGAACTCCTGGAATCCAATTTCAGAGAGGGAGGAGTGATAGGAAAAGGAGTCAAGACCAGGCTACAGAAACCCACAGAGACAGCTGACCTGAACAAGGAGGAGCTCATGGACTCCCAAACTGATAGCTGGGAAGCCAGCAATATACCGTCACAGACCCCCTGAACACAGGTTTCAGTTAGAAAGCCTGGGCAGTCTAAGGGGCCTCTGACAGTGGGACCAGGATGTATCCCTGGGGCACGAAAGGACTTTGGAAGCACAGTCCCTGTGGAGGAATACTCCCTTAGCCTGGAGGCAGGAGGGAGGGAGGGCCTAGTCCCTACTCCAAATGACTTGACAGATTTTGATGATCCCTCCTAGAAGGCATCACACACCCTCCCTGTGGAGTGGTGGAGGGGGGAATGGGATGGAAGGGAGGATGGGGGACAAGGGAGGGAAGGAAGGAGGGAGAGGAAACTGAGATCAATATGTAAAATAAGAAAAAATAATAAATATATATAAAAAATAAAAAACAAAAAAAATGTTTAACATCTTTAGCCATAAGGGAAATGCAAGTCAAAACATCTTACATCTGTCAGAATGGCTAAGATTTAAAAAACACTAATGAAAGCTTATGCTGGACAGGATGTGGAGTAAGGTGGGAGTGCAAACTTATACAGCCATGATGGAAATCAGTATGGTGATTTCTCAGAAAATTAGGGATCAACCTACCTCAAGACCCTGCAATACCTCTGTTGGGCATATATCCAAAGGAGGCACACTCACACCACAAGGACTTAGCCCAACTATGTTCATAGCAACATTATTTGTAATAGCCATAACATGAAAACAACCTAGATGCCCTTTCACCAAAGAATGGAATTTTTAAAATGTGATATATTCACACAATGGAATACTACTCAGCAGTAACAAACAATGACATCCTGAAATTTGCAGGCAAATGAAAAGAACTAGGGGGGAAAAAATCCTGACTGAGGTAACCCAGAACCAGAAAGACAAATGTAGTATGTATTCACTCTAAATGGATACCAGACATAAAGCAAAAGATATCCAGCCTACAATCCACTACCCCAGAGAAGCTAGAACTCTCCTCCAGAAACAGATGGAAGCAGATGCAGAAATCCACCAAGCTCCTGGAGTACAACTGAAGTGAGGGAGGAATGATAATATGAACAAAGGAGTCAAGACCAGGATGGGAAAACCCACAAAATCAGCTGACCCGAGCTAGTGAAAGATCACTGACTGAGGTCTGACAAATGGGGAACCTTCACAAAACTGAACTAGACTCCCTTAATATAATTAACAATGGTGCAGCTGGGACAATATATGAGGCCACTGGCAGTAGGTCCAAGATCTAACACTAATGCACAAACTGACTTAGTGGATCCCATTCTATATGGAGAAATTCCTTGCTCAGCCTAGACATGCTCAGCCTTGGTCCTGTTTCAAGGAGATGATGGACAGACTTAGTAGACTTCCTAGGAGAGGCAGATGGGACACGGGGTGGGAAGGAAGTGGGGGAAGTGGGAAGAGAGAAGGGAGGGGGAACTGGTATTGGAATGTAAAACATAATTAATGAATTTTTAAAAAGGAAGCCAGGTTAGAGATGTGGCTGAACAAGAAGACACATTAGGCATATAGCTGGCCAAGTGCAAGGCACTCCAGCTCCTTATTATAAACTCTAAGACTTCTGAAACAGACGATAAGGCTCAGGCCATTTAAGCTAGAAGATGGAAGGCAGAGCCACCCTGAACCCAAGCATCTTCCCCACTCCTTCCTAAAGAGCTCATCAACTGCTCACTGTGTCCCCAGGGTCAGCCCACTCACAAGGCAGCAGAGAAGGGGCCCATGGGCAACCTGTGAAAACTGGAGCCTCCTTCCAGGACTGGTCTTCACAGGCAAGGCAGGCTGGCAGCCTCTGTCTGCTGTGAGAAACCCCCATTCCACCCCAACCCCAGTGGCTCAGACTGAGTCTGGGGAACATTCTACAGTCTGTATTTTCTGGGTCTTTGAGATGGCATGGTGAGTAAAGGCACTTGTCACAAAAGCCTAGTGACCTGAGTTTGATCTCCAGATGAAAGTGGAAGGAGAGAACCGATTCCACATAGCTGTCCTCAGCTACACACCCATCATGCATATAAACGCACATGGTTTTTATATGTCTATTACAATCTGCATTTGCCAAGCTCTCCCAATGGACTCCTGAAGACTAATCAGGCTAGAGACTTAGTGCATACTAATTCATATCACTAATAGCTCCAAGGACATATGCTAACCTGGCCAACAACCATGGTACTCAGAATTCCTGCCCCCTTCAAATTAATACAGAACCTGACATATCCATCAGCTCAAAACCACCTGCCAGGTGCCACGTGCCATCTCTGGAGAAGTATACGTAACTAACTCATCAGGGGAGCTGTCGTCTTCTGAGAAGTGATTCATACACGCCACTGTAGTCAGAAATCTAAAGAGATTTGCCCATGGGTACAGAGGGGCCATTAATCCACTCAGATAGCAGGGGGGTAAAGTGGCCTGCAAATGACCAGCTGGCAAAGCCAGGGTTTACAATCCCGCGCCTACTGTTGTTCTTAAAATAAAGTCCAGGGACACAAATATTCTGTCTATGTTAAACACAGGCTACAGAAGTCATGTGCAGAAGGAAATGTCTGAGTACCCATAAGACAAACAAGCAAAAGAGGTTCCTCTTGTAAACATTTAGTATTTGCATTAGCCCAGCCAACGATACAATTTTTTACTGGAGTCCAAAGTCTTCCTTGGCTGATAATGACTCCACCCTCTTCCCTACTGCTCTTCCAATATCTAAAATTCCTTATAAAAATGCAAATCTACTCAGGAACAGTAGCCCTTATGAACTATTAATGCCTGTCTTTCAACAAACAAATGAATCTATTCTTTCTTAGAAACGATGATAAAAATGAGTTCAAGGCCTCCAAAATGATAGAGTGTATCCAGGATTTTTCTTGCTACTCTGACAAAATGGCAGACAAATGCAATTTAAGGAAGCAAGGGTTTATTCCATCTCACAATACAAAGGGACACAGTCCATCACAACAGGGAAGGCATAGCACAGGCCTTTCAGGCAGCTAGTCACAATAAGAAAGCAGAGAGGGATTTTCTTCCCCAATCCAGGACCCCAGTTCATGGGATGCTACCACCCACATGCAGGACAGGTCTTCCCTCTTCAGACACAGACACACACATACACATACATACACATACACACATACACACATACACACACACACACACACACACACACACACACACACACACCACTAAATTTAACCAAGTTGATAATACATATTAATCATCACTGAAGGGAAGTGATGAAAATTGTCCTAGAGTAGGAGGCTGAGACATCCTCCATCATTCACAGCCCCTTTGGATCCCATCTTCCAAAATGCATTGAGGGAATGAGATCAAAGTCCTTGAGTCATTCACAAGATTTAGTGATGCCTTTCATGTCCCTAACACTACCTGGCCCACGCAGCAATCCTTAGAAAGAAACTGGACAAATATAAGTATTATTAATCTGAAGTGCTTGAGATTAGGAGTGTTTGGGATTTTGGAACATTTGGAATAAATTTAAACCCAATTTAATTTTAATGTATGCTTCATATATACCTTGTACTCATGGGCCAAAGGTGGTATATATAGTTTATTTGTTTTTGAACAGGGTCTCTCTGTTTAGCCCTGCCTATCCTGTAACTTGGTACGTAAACCAGAATGACTTCCAACTCAAGGAGATTCTCCCAAATGTGACTCAGTATGGTATTTAAAGTGTGTGCCACCACCCCTAACCTTCATACCCGATTCTTGACTGTGATTTGTCACACAAGGTCAAGTGTGGAATTTTCCACTGGTGGTATCAAGTCAACTTAAAAGAGGCTGGGGAGATAACTCATTTGCTATACAAGAAGACTGAGTTCAATCCTCAGAACCCACATTAAAAAGCTGGGCATGGTAGCGTATAATTACAATCCAACGTGGGAACCTGGAGACAGGTGTGTCCCTGTCACTTGATGACCAGTCAGCCTGTCCTACTTGTTGAGTTCCAAGCCAGTGAGAAACTGTGTCAAAACATGAGGTGGAGACTGGAGGGGTGGCTCCGTGGTTAAGAGCACTTGCTACTCTTCTGGAGGACCCGAGTTCTGTTCCCAGCACCAATACTGGGTACATTATTGGTGCTCCAGCTCCAGGAGATGCAACCTTTTACCAAAAAATGCAAAACACAATTCCATCATGCATCTTAAGAGCTCCAATCCTCAAAAATGGGGGTGGGACTCTTTGGAGCAGCTAATTAAGTTAAATGAAAAAAATAAATAAAATCCACAGGAATGAGGTTTGGTTGGGGCAGGAAGAAATCCACTCCTATGTTCCTGGTAATCTGATCCCGCTCCGTAAATCCTGGTAATTCATCCTCCCTATCCTATCCACATTATGATTTGAATCCAATGACCCAGCTCCAAGGATTGGGATCCAGTGAGCCCTCTCCAATACAAACCTTTATAACCAGCAAAACCAAAAAAGAGGAGGCAAAATGTTAGATACTGTTATCAAAACAGGTTTCTGGGGAATGATGAGTTGTGTCTGTCATCAGTTTAACAGATGTACATCAATAACTATCAAATTCCCCAAAACAAGTTTCTGTATGGTGTTTAGATAAACTTTAAAAACTTAATCATTATAGAGACTAACAGGAGGAATCACTTTACATTTGCAGTTCAACTGATACTGCCAGCACTTGTTACTGTACAGGTTTCACGCGTTTTGTTCAACCTTCTTTCTGAGAGCTCCCAGGACCACCAGCCCAGCGGTGACCCCACCTGCAATGGGTTGGGCCTTCCCCCATCAATCATTAATTAAGAAAATGCCTTACAGACTTTCGTACAGCGCAATCTTACTGAGTTATTTTCTCAACTGAGGTTCTCTCCTCTCTGAAGACTCTAGCTTGTGTCAAACTGGCATAAAACTAACCAGGTAGCACAAAGGGACAGTCTGATTAAACGGAATGATTGAAAAGACTCCTATGCCCCAAAGGCTTCACTTGGAAAATAGAAAGAATGCAATAACTGGCTATAAAGAGAAGGGGGCCAGCTTGTTTAGAGAAGGGAGCAGAAGGTAGTTTCTCAGGAACAGCCATGGTGTGACCTCAAACACTAGCATCACCTGGATGACAGCCCTGTCCACTACCATCCCATCTTTCCAGGAATCCCATGGCCCACCCTTTAGAGTATGATTGGCTTTCAATTAGAAAGTGGGCTAGGGACTAGAAAGATGTCTGTCCAATGGTTAAGCTCCTGTACTGCTCCTAAAGAGACCCCAAGCTTGGTTCCCACCACCCATGACAGTTGGCTCACAACCACCTGTAGCTCCAGCTCCAAATCACCTTCAGGCTGTGAGTGTAAGGTATATACAAAACAAATGAATCTGGGGTTTAGACTTGTCCTAAGTATTCCAAAACCCCAAACATTCCTGGACCCAAACTTTTCAGATCAACAATACTCACATTCTAATTCTCTAGTTTCTTGAGTGGAAACTGATTTAACTTGGGCCCCTCAACACTTCCACTTCTATACATTTCCTGTTAGTTCCACCTCAGAAGGAAGCAGCCTGTACCCAGCGTTCATCCTATCACTCCCCCCACTACCCCCAAGGGAGGGCAAGACCGACCCTCCCCAAAGCCAGGCTTACTCAACCCATTGTGGGAAGCTGTAGCTGTTGACTGATGGTCAGAGTAGCTTGTTAAAAATGAAGATTTAGCAGCTTGGGTAGGGTAAAAACAAGCCTCAGTTTGAACAAGCACACAGAGCCACTGGGCCAGAAGCTTCCAGGCCACACTTGGCCCAGCAGTGTTGGAATCTCGGTCTGTGAAGAGCAAGGACTGTGGTCAACTCTGTCCCCAGCACACACCACAAGCAGGGCTGCCCACAGAACATTTGCTGGGATGTTAAACAAAAAAGAAAAGACAGCAATGGCATGAACAGCTAGCTACCAGCATGCCCTAGGCTTACCTTAGGCAAATTTCTACATCTAAGTCCCTGGTATCATACCAAGAAACTTTCAGCTGCTCAAGCTGAAGTCTATCCAGGTCTAAAAAGCTCTTGGATACAAGTCCCCTCCCCTAGCCAATCAAAGCTTCCTCCCAAGCCTGAGTCTTCTAGAGGAACAGAGACTACTCTTGACTATGGAGCCATATCTCCAGACCCCCACCTAGTTTTCTGAGACAATGTCTCTCACTGTGACCTGGGGCCTTGATGATTAGGCTGGTTGGGTAATGTCATAGTTACGGTTCTATTGCTGTGAAGAGACACCATGGCCATAGCAACTTTTACAAAGAGACACATTTAACTGGGGCTGGCTTACAGTTTCAGAGGCTTAGTTCATTATTGTCACGATAGGAAGCATGGTTGCATGCAGGCAGACATGGTGCTGGAAAAGAAGCTGAGAGTTACACATCCAGACCAGCAGGCAGCAGGAAGACTGTGAGCCACTGGGCCGAGTTTCTGATGCCTCAAAACACACCCCCAGTGACACACTTCCTGCAACAAAGCCACACCTCCTAATAGTGCCACTCCCTGTGAGTCTATGGGGGCCATTTTCTTTCAAACCACCATAGGAAGCAAGTCTTGGAGATCCACCTGTTTCTAACACCCCAATACTGGGGTAAAAAGCATGAAATACTGGGCCCAGCTTTTTTACCTGGGTTTGGTGATTAATCTCAAGGCCTCATACTTGCCTGGCAAGACCCATTGAGCTATTTCTCCTCCCCATCTCTGCTACACCTCAAAATGTCAAGGGTTTCTTGTGGACCCTCCCTAGATAGGGTCTCAGAACAACTGTTTCTCCAGAATTATTAGGTTTCCTGTGTGCAATGGAGAAAGGCAATTAATTCCCAGAACCACCTGAACACCAATATATGAACACACACACACACACACACAATCACACACTTGCTAAATAAAAAGGGCAATTAAAAATTGGGCAATAATGGTGTATGTCTTCTTTAATTCCAACACTCAGAAGGCAGAGGTAGGCAGATCTCTGTGAATTTGAGGCCAGCCTGATCTACAAAGAGAGTTCCAGAACAGCCAGGATTACATAGAGAACCCCTGTCTCAAAAAAAAAAAAAAAAAAAAAAAAGGACAAAGAGGACTTAGAAACTGAAGGCCACAAACACACAAGCAAGAGAGAGGTGGTTTTAGCAACTCTAACACAATCATGAGAGTTGAACAAGAACAATAACACAATATACACAGGGCAATGGTAAGATCTCTCCATTGACAATGAGGACAGGTTAAACTGAGCAACTACTACTAAAAACAGCAATGGAAAAGCAAAAGGGTCCTATAGAGCTGACAGATTGAGACCTAGCCCTGGTATGTCAGCAAAACCCAGTGCCCTTTCCTTGTGGAAAGGCCTTAGGGCCACTTCAGTAATGCCAAAACAGACAATAGCAAAGCAGAAGCCACAAAAGCCCCAACACTGCACAAACAGGTTGAGTTCGTGAACAGAAAGTCGGGCTCGCCCAGTGTCTTACATAGATTCCACTGTTGTGAAAAATATCTTGACCAAAAGCAACCTGAGTTGTTTAGCTTGCATGCCCCATCACAGTCCATCATTGAGGGAAGTCAAGGCGGGACCTTGAAGGCAGGAACTGAAGCAGAGACCATGGAGGAATGCTGTTTACTGGCTTGGTTATCCTGCTCTCTTATGCAACTCAGGACCACTGCTCAATGGTGATACTGCTCACAGTGAGCTCCACCCTCTCACATCAATCATAAATCCAGAGAAATGCCCCCACAGGCAGCAACTGGCCAATCTGATGGAAGTGTTTTCCCAACTGAGGTTCTCTCATCCCAGATGACTCTAGACATCCCTTGTATCAAGCTGACAATAAAGAAAAAAACAATCCTAGTTTTGGGACACAACTTTATAGTAGTTCAACCCTTGCCCTGTTATGCAGAGGGGGCTCTGCATTGTGACTGCATCCCAGAGAAATTAGCATCCCTTATTATGAAAGGGCGCCATGAGAAAAGGGAGTATCCCAGCAGCCCCCAGAATACACACTGCAGGCAGAGCTCAGGGACTCTGTAGAGAGGTCATAGTTGATCATGGGACTATCAACCTCACCTGTGTTCCTTTTACCTAGAGTACTTTGAAGAAATTAAGAGGAAACCCAGGCAAGAAGAGCATATGCTATTAGATAAAATGTTTCTCCGGTGGACCATGTGGCCAAGGGTGTGGTCTGAAAACTCCCACACTGTATCCCACAAAATGGATACCACTTTGCTGTGAGATGTAACATTTCTAGGACCAGCAAGATTGCTCAGCAGAAAAGGCTTCTGGAGAACCCTAGTTCTACTCCCAGAACCCACACAGCTTAAGGAGAATTAACTCTTGCAAGCTGTCCTGACTTCCACAGGTGCACTGCTGAAAACAAGCACCCACATGCACAACAACAACCAATACGTACATAAATGTAATCTTTAAATTTGTAAAGATTGCCTTTTGTGTGGTAACTTCAGTTACCTATGACATGTGTTTAATGGTCCAGTGCCTAGTTCATAATGAAAACATGTTCCTTCCTCCTTTCTACCTTTGTACAGACACTTTTCTGGGTTGGGGTTTGTTTGTAATTATATCCCTTTCATACCCAAAGACTCACCTCCACCCAGATTGACGTCTTGAAGTCGACATTAACTCCAGCTTCAACTAAAATTTTAAAGCTGTGATTTACCCAGGAGCAGGGAGGGAAATGCTACAACTCACTCAAGAAGCAGCCCAGATTTCAGAAAGTAGTTGAGTGACAGCCTCCACTTGGCACACTGCAAAGATCATAAGAAAATTCCAAGCCAGAAGTCTCCTGTAGGTGACAAGTCTCAGGTCCAGACTCCTGAGATGGCTGACCAGACCCTTTCCACACCAAGACAGCTGGCAACCCGTGCTGCCTCTGGGTAATATCTACAAGGCAGGAATCTATTCTCCTCCAGTGTCTGCGCAGCCTCAGGCAATGGCATGAATAGACACTTTCTGACTATCCTCTTTCCATTCAAAGTCAAAGTAAATTCTATCACAACTTTTAATTTGTTTCCTTTGGAAGCATTCTTTGTACCAAGAATAACTATTCAGACAATAGTTGCTCTGTTTGTACAATGCTACTGAAACGCCCTTTCAGGAGAAACCAACTTCTTCATGATCCTAGAATTCAAAGAAGCCTAAATGGGAAACATCGGCAATTAGCCCTGCCACTTCTGCAGCAAAAAACCTGTTTTCCCCCACAGTCCTAGGGCACTGCTTCTCTTTCAACTATGAGATCAGGCCACATCTTTCACTCCTCACAGAATAGGGCTGTCACAAGCATCCTTGAGAGGGACCACTCTTAAAAGCCTCGGCTCACAACCCAAGTTGGTTTCTGACAGAAACGAGTCTGAGATGAGTCTGAGGTGAGTTGGATGGATCTGGCTATCAGTCCAAAGGACTTCGGGTTGTAGTGAATTATTACTGAGCACTAATGGAAATCTAACTTTACCCCGTCCTCAGCAGTGTTACCAGAACAAGACATTAGTCTAATACGAAACGATTTGGGAAGCAACCCAATAGAATACATATCCAAGCCTGAGACTGGCTTCTCTGGTGCACCAAAGTGCCCTTGCACATGCATGCGTGCCTCACGCTACTCACAACTGATGGCTCTGCAGGGTGGGGACACAGCTGCTTTCAGTGTGCTCCCAAGTGATACTGTCTCTGCTGGTCCTGGGATCCCTTGGCAGTATGTGCTGGACAGAATCCCTCAGTCATCCACTAAGACAGACTCTGGCGTCTTACTGGACTGAGTGGTGAGGCAAAGTCCAGGTTCTCAAACCCATTCCCTCAGGAACACTGATACTCCAACACTGAAATCAAAGCATGCCACTGCCCCATTCTCAAATCACCTGCAGTTTTCATGTCAATTTAAACCTCTACTACCCAGGAATACTTATTTCTACTATAAAGCCATCCTTTGAGGTCATAGGAGAATTGGTTCCAGAAGCCCAGGAGATACGAACATCAGTACATGATCAGATCTCTTATATAAAATAGCAACATATGGCCGGGTGGTGGTAGCATACACATTTAATCCCAGTACTCAGGAGGCAGAAACAGGCAGATCTCTGTGAGTATAAGGCCAGGCCTGATCTACAGGGCGAGTTCCATGACCAGCTCCAAAGTTACACAGAGAAACCCTGTCTAGAAGAAACAAACAAACAAAAAGATAGCACCGTGTTTACAGAGCCATCACATTCATCCCCTCAAACGCTCTAATCATTCTAGATTACTTATTAATATTTCATACAATATAAATGATATGTAAATAGTTAACAGTTGTTACACGGCATGGTTTAGGGAACATGGACATATAATAGATGACAAAGTTTTTCAACAACAACACCACCACCACAGTCTCATATAGCCCAGGCAGGCCTTGAACCCCTGGTCCTCCTGCCTCTAGGCCTCCTAAATGCTGGGATTATTGGTGTGTACCACCATGCCTCCCAAGTGCTAGGATCAAAGGCTTGCACCACTGCCAGACCCATACCCAAATATTTTTGATCTGTGATCAGGTGTACTTTCAAGGCTATAGAACTCTCAGAACACACAGAACCAACTAATCTAAGATGACTTAATTTCTCAGCTAAAGATACAAGTTTTTGCAAATACTTCATGTGACTGAGAAGAAATGATGGTCTGAAGGACCCAACCAATAGCACTTGGACTTCTGCCCACAAGGCCTCAGCCTGGAGTCCAGACCCCTTAACCAATGCCCCTAAATGTTCTTCTTGCTTAACAGCATGCCTTCAGGACCATCAGTGAAATGAAGGGCTTGGTTCCTACATAGTGCAGGAAAACAAAATAAGAATATGCATGAAGCCATTTTAACCAATTCAGTGTACAGTCTATTGCTAAACTATGTGCTTTTGAAAAGAAAAATACCAACCTTGGATTATTTGCATACATAACCTGGCATTTAATCACAGAAATGGTCACATCCCCCTGGGGCTTTCATAAGGGAGCCTTCAGATCCCCTACTGAAGCTAAAAGAATCACTATCAAGTCCCGCTGTTCCTAGGTATTGTTGGTGGTGGTCACATGTGACCCCGACTAGCTCCCCCAAGGGAGCCAAGGATGACTTTCAACTTCTGATCTTAGCTCCATCTCCTGAGTGCTAGGATTACAGACATGCACCATCATATCTTATTTATATGGTACTATGTATGGTTCATACTCGGGGCTTCATACACACTACACAAGGCACTCTACCAACTGAGCTGACTGCCACCAGCTCCTACATTTTGATGTTTAAAACCTAATACACACCCATACTTAAGGGCTTTAGAAACAAACAGCCTATCAGCTATTTCCCAACCTGAAAACAAACATTCTCTCACTTTCAGAGCAGAGGTCTTTGTCCTATGCACCACCAGGTCACTCTAGCTGGTACCTGAAGAAAAACACAGCCTGGTACAACATCTCCAACAACAGGAACACTGACTGGCTTGGGGTTTTTTTCCTCCCCCTCTCCTCTGATCTTTAGTCCTATGCACAAAGGTGGACTAGAAAATAAAACCATCAGATTAAAATATTCTATTTAAAAAATTTACCATACTGGCTTTAAAGGGAAGAGAGGTCAGGCCAATACATCTGGATCCAATCACTGTAGTTTTACATTCTTAGCATCTTCCATCCCAGACGGAAGGCAGAAGAGCACAAGGGGCTGCACACGGGAGTAATTACCATCTCTGGATCCTGATCCGACTCGTCCCTAAGTGGAAATATGACCTTGAGCAGAGTCTGACCTCACCAGAGCATATTCCAGGCCAGGACACAAGGCTAACAGGTAACATGATTCAAGTGTTGATGAATTTATAATGGCTCCCCATTTCCAGTTGATTCTATCTGCAGAGACTTCCAGTCTCCTGAGCAGGCACTCTCCAGAACTCTGGCTCCCTTTTCTCTTCCTCCCAGTCCTCTTCCAAGCCTCCACTTGCCTAGCTCAGCCTCTTAGAGTGAGGGCTGGGATGAGAAAAGTTCCCTTAGGGGAGCTTCCCAAATTGGCACTGAGCTCCTCCACTATAATGTCCTGCACAGCAGGCCTCTAGTTCCTCAATACACTTCTGATTGTCTTTTCAGAAAAGTGCTGGGAAGCTTATTTGGTGCCATTTGGCAAGCATCTCCCAGGATAATTCCTCTGACATGGTACTTGGAGAAGGAGGATTTAAAAGTCTGGAGAAGCATTAGAAAAATGGTACTCTGTACAACCCTGTCCTTGGATAAGAATTAAACAACGCTTTCGGGGACCTGCCAGTGATAGGATGCAAACCCCCTCAGGTCGCCTGAAACCCAATCTAGCTTACATTAAATCTAAGCCTTTCCCACCCACCCCCTTTTCCAGGGACAGCAAGAAGGTGTCAGAACAGCCAACGATACTAAAGAAGACATCACACTTGGGTGGGCCCAGCTATGCAAAGGCTGTCTTTTTTGTTTGTTCGGTTTTTGTTTTTTGTTTGTTTGTTTTTGGAGTCAGGGTTTCTCTGTATTGTTTTGGAACCTGTCCTGGAACTTGTTCTGTAGACCAGGCTGGCCTCAAATTCACAGAGATCCTCTTGCCTCTGCCTCCAGAGTTCTGGGATTAAAGGTGTGCACCACCAACCCACCAAGGCTGGGCTGCAAAGGCTGTCTTATCCCCAGGCACCATTCTTCCAGGAAAAACCCTAACAGAAAGGCAGTGAAACAGAGATGAAAATTGGAAGTGGAGATACAAATGGAGACCGAGGTGATAAGGGTGGAGGTGATGGAATGGAGATGGGGAGGGAGGAATGGGATGAAAATGAGGGGAGGGAGGAAGAGATGGAGATGAAGGTAATGGAGATATGGTAGGAATGAAGATGAGGAAGGAGAGAAGGGATGGAGATGAGAATGGGGATAGGATGGAGATGATGGAATGGAGATGGCAGAGGGAGGGGGGTGACAGAAGATGAGGTTAGGGAGGGGAGAGGTGGATATAGATAGGGGTAGGGAAGAGGGTGAAGATGGAAATGACGAGGATGGAGATGAGGATAGGAGTGGAGATGGGATTGAAATGGGTATAAGATAGGGATGGAGATGAGAATAGGGAGGGGGAGCTTTAGAGCCAACAGCCACAGGGTCAAGAGTGAGCAGAACAGAAACCTGAGCCTAACCCCTAGCCTCTATCTCTTGCAAGTGTTCCAAAGAGGTCATCATGGATATCATCTTCCTCCCCATGTCCCTACTATCCAGGCAAACTTCCCCTAGGCTATTGTGGCTACAAGTTCACCTCAGCTTCTGACTACATGGTGAGTTGGCATCCATAGATAAGGGTGGAACCTGAGTCCTTAGTGTTAGCACTGAGGTCTCTGGGTGGTACTGATGTTACCAGAACATCGGTCAACCCTGAAGAGCAAGGACAGAGGCTCATAGTCCAACCCTAGTAAGAATTACATGGAAGAAGCATTAAGCACACCAAGACAAGCTCGGAAGAGTGCTGAATGTAATAGTACCAACGTGAGTTATACAAGCAGACATGTTTAAGCACCTTCCGCTGGTCCCTTCCCATCTGTATTTAAAGGCCCCTCACTAGAGGGGCCAGTGCCTACTTACCATTTTTCATTTAAGTGAAAGGGGTTTTGTCTTTTTTTTTTTTTTTTTCTTGGACAGTCTCATGTAGCCCAGGCTGGCCTTGAATTGACTATAATATATAACTGGGGATGACTTTGAACTCCTGCTTCCACCAAAGTACAGGAGCTACAAACATGTGCCACCTCTGTGGTGCTAGAGCTAGAACCCAGAGCTTTTTTCGTGCTAAGCAAGCACTCTACCAACTAAGCTATAACTCCAGCCTTTCTTCAGTTAACTTAAATGCTAATTAATCCCTTTCGTCTTGGAGGCCCCACAGAGCACATTACAAAGATGAACTAATTTTCATCTTGCCAGCTCCAAGCACCCTTGGGAAATAATCCTTTGTCAGGACCTGGAGAAGGACTGTTCAATAACACATCATTAGATGACCTGAGACTGTAACTGAGCATTGTGGCTGGAAAGTTCACCTCCAATGAGCAAAACCAACCAACACAGCCTGCAAATATACCTCCTTGATAGTCTTAACATGGCCCAAAACAGACGTGGGAAAGCATACCAAACACCTGTCCTGTGATTGGTTGGGACACAAACAAATCCATATACAAGAGCTTGCTCACTCTACAGAATTATAGATAATCAGTATATGCCCAGAAGTATGCACAGTGTGGCTTCCATTCCCTTCTTGCAACAACTACATAACTGAGGCACGATGGATACATTTTCTTGATAAGCACACTGAGGGTTACAGCAAGCAGGTGGCATTTCCAAGGTCACAGAATAAATGGTGGCTACTATGTGGTAGGCTACCACATCAACAGGCATGTGCTGCCCCTTGCAACATGCATCCTCTTTGGGTTATTTTACCATCACTGTGAATGTGCATACAAGGACTTAGGAAACCCATGGGACAGAGCTCTGGTCTGTTCTCTTTGAGCCTGCATCCCCCGGACATTCAGTAGACACCCAGAAAGCGCTTTGCCAAGTTCATGAGACTCCAAAACCAGGGCTGTCGGGTTTTGGACAACCCACACAGGCGAACCACTACTGGGGACACCAGACTTTGAGAAACAGAAACCTACAAGACACGAGTTGAAGAATGTGCAAAGGAAGATACTGGGAGGTAAGCACAGACCTAACTGTGATTTCTTTAGCCCTGCTACTTCAGTCACATCCAAACCACTTGGCCTCTCTGAACTATGGTGTCTTCATCGTTGTGATAACTTAATCCAACCCCAGGACCCCTGAGAACCCCCATGATGTCCCAGATGTGGGGGCCTAGGGATGAAAAGGCAAGTGTGTCTCTCAGTGGGCCCTGGCCAGTTGCCAACCCACCTGGCCTGGACTGTTGAGGAAAAAACAGGCAACACCGTTTGTTTGTTTGTTTGTTTGTTTGTTTGTTTGTTTGTTTTTTGAGACAGAGTTTCTCTGTGTTGATTGATTTGGAGCCTGTCCTGGAACTTGCTCTGTAGATCAGGCTGGCCTCAAACTCACAGAGATTCACCTGACTCTGCCTCCCAAGTGCTAGTATTAAAGGCGTGCGCCACCAACGCCCGCCAGGCAGCAGCACCATTTTCAAACCACTGTGAAACTGAGATACTCAAGGTAAGGAGGTGTGGAAGGCACTGCTTCACAGATGCGAGCTTGGCTTTTGATAACTAATTTACAAAAAAAAAAAAAAATATCACTGAAGTAACAAGTCCCCTTGATCCAGTACATGTAGTAAAAATATACTTATATGTGGAACTGGAAAAAATGGCTTAACAGTTAAGAGCATGCAAAGGACCTGAGTTCAATTCCCAGCACCTACATCAGGTAGCTAACAACCATTTATAACTCCAACTCTACCAGAGATGGGTACCCACACATGTGTACACACACACACACACGTGTATACACACACACGTGTACACACACACACGTGTATACACACACACATACACGTGTACACACACACACATACACACACACACACACTTACAAATAAATCTCTTTAGGAAAAAAATGCAGTTACACACAGTAAAATTCATTCCTTATAGGAACACAATTCAATCAACTGTGGCAAATTCATACCCAGTCCGATGCAGCTTTTTGAGTATTTAGCTCTAACTTTTCAAGAGTGAATTATATAAAGTATGTGGGGCTGGAGAGAATGTCAGCCACTAAAGGCTAGGCTCACAACCATCAAATAACATGGCATATATGACCCAGTAACACAAAATTATTATTGGCTCCCCCTTCTAAAGCTGAAAGTCTCCATTCAGCCTAAAGGGGAAAACACAGAATTGAACAATAACAAAAAAAAAAAAAAATTGTCTCTAGGGGCAGGAAATCAATTCACACAACATCTGCAAGGCATGGATCTCAAAATACCAAGATGAAGAATCCCGGTTAATGCAACTGACTCTCCTTCACCAAGGAGACAGGGCCCCGCCTCCCACCCTCCCCTCCCATATGTAACCATTTACCAATTGTTTAATTTAATATGCACACTGAGCTCAAGGATGTAGACATATAGATAGCTATTGCAGGCCGTTCCTAACCACCTGTGCAAGCTTAAAACCACAAAACCTCCTTAAATTATCTCCAGAAATCTTTACTGTCATTCACAGACTATGTCAGTGCACCAAAAGACTTACCTGGTCAAAGAACCTGGCTCTTTAAGACTTAGTTTTAAATGAATTGCAGAGGCTTACATAAAAATGGGAGAGTAATTATTGCAAAAAATCAGAAATGCATTCATTTCTGACAGAACATTAAAGTCCCAGTCTCCTTAAACAAGACTACAAAATCCCAAACCAGAAAATGGTTAGAAATGTCACTAATATGTGATAATGTTTGTTAAATTGGGGGGAGGGGGGATCAGTGTGCAGAAGTGACCTCCAATCCCTAGTTCTGTGACACTCAAATTTCGAGATGATCTTGACAATAAAAACTAGAAATCATTGGGGCTCACAAAAACCAATGGAGTGAAGACTCTCTGGGCAGATAGTGTTTACCCACACTCCAAAGTCATTCCAATGCTGGCTATGCCAAGACAACACTCATAGCAAAGATCTGATGGACCTAAGAGTGACAACACAACTCAAGATGCTGAAGGGCCTAAGATGTAACTTAGTTGGTAGGGTGACAGCCTAATTTGCATAGAGCCCCAGGCTCCACACCTAGCAACACACACAACCTGCCACGGACCGTCCCTCTTGGAGACCGGAATCCACGGGAGAACAGGGGTGAAGTTTTCTCTTCAAACCAATAATGGCTCCCTATTTTATGCGCTCTCTCTCTCTCTCTCTCTCTCTCTCCCTCCCTCCCTCCCTCTCTCTCTCCCTCCCTCCCTCCCTCCCTCCCTCCCTCCCTCCCCCCTTCCCTCCCTCCCTCCCTCCCTCCCTCCCTCCCTCTCTCTCTCTCTCTCTCTCTCTGTCTTTCCCCCTATCCCCTCAACCCCGCCCCCAATCTTCCTGCAGCCTTCCAAGCAAGGCAGTGGACAAAAAAAAAAGTCAAATTATAACGTGGTGGTGCTTTTCTTCCCACTGAAAAACGTTTAAGGTGGAGTGTATTAGGTCCTATCCTATGTGAGTCTATCAAAATCTCTAGGGGAAACAACAAAAGATACAGATTCCTTGGTTGAAAACTCAGCTTAGTTCATAAGTATCCCACAAGGCCTACCAAGTCTGAATTTTCAATGAGTTCCCCAGGAGACAATTATTCATGTCAAGGATGGAGACAGAGGTGTTAAAGGAAGCGCTTGTGAATGAAAAAGACCTGAGTTAGAGTCAAACTCATGCAACATTTGGCAAAGACCTTGCTGTACCTCTGCTTTCTCAAAGTCTGATGAGAACACCTGCCTCCCACAGTTGTCATGGCAACCAGCATGCAAGGTCTTAGTAGATGCAAAGAGACAAGTGCTGGGCAATGGCACCCATAGGTGTAAGATTCCACAGTGGAGGACCCAAGCTCCCTAAACAGGGAATCCACCAACAAGAAGTCCAGGGCAGATTCAGATTTTGAAACAGAAAACTGTTTGATCATATATGGGTTGTACTATGCTCTACTCTTGAAAGAAAGAAAAAATATACTCAAGTCTATCCTCTTCCACCTCAGAAGGTGACCTTATTCTGAAATATGGTTTGCACAGAGATAATCAAGTTAAAATAGAATCATTTAGGTGACCCTTGATCCAATATGTCAGGTGTGTTTTACAAACAGGAGACATTTGGAGACAGAAACAGACAACAGGATTAAAGAACGAAGGTGTGCAGATGGGCACAGGGGAGACATAGACTGAGCAGAGGTCTCAGTAGAATCTCTATGTGGTCCTCATATTGAACCAGACCTCGGTTTTGAACTTCTGGCCTCTGGAACTTCAGAGTGTGTGGAAACTAACCTGTGAGGATTAACCCAAAAGGAAAGTACCCTTTTCCTACTCTTTCTAGACATTCACCCCACACTTTGTAGACTGCACAGGGCTTGTTCTAGTATGCCCATCAGATCTGATCATCCAATTCCACATGAACACTGTAAGGTGCATCCAAGGGTCAGATGGGCAGCAGGAAAGACAACTGCAGGCTCTGATGTGCAATCTTGACCTGTGACAACGGTCAACAGCACCAGCAAGAAGCAAGGAATGACCTTCAGAACTATCAAATCCGCCATTGCACAGCTAGCTCACATGTGCTCTCTTCCAGTCATACAGCAACACTTGGCCAGCATCTAAGTGGCCCGCCACATTGGCAGAGAGCTGGTTAAAACCATCTGAGCCATCCCCAACCCTCACCTACCAGCCTTAAACCACCAAAGCCCTGAAGAGGCGATTTTTCTCAAGCTGAACTGAGCTTTCCCTCTCACCTAAGTAGAACAAAACACACCGGGGGAAAGAGGCAAGGAAATTAAATTTCCCCGAAGAAAATAAAAGGCTATTTCAATATGCATTAAAGCGGAAGGCTACAGGGTCTGAGTGACCAGCATATAGGAAAGCTGGGGAACTGTGGGCCAGTGAAAAGGGTGCCCTGCATTCCAGAGGAGCCACTTCTGTCCAGTGTGTCCTGCAGAGTCTGCCCAGTCCCCCGGATACCCTGACCTCTTCCATCCCTTCTCCGACAGTCTCTCCTAGGAGCCTCCCCTCAGAGACTGAAGGCAGTGAGGTAGGCTAGGTTTAGGAAGGGGATGCCTGATTCCAAAAGCTCGGGTAAGAAAAGAAGAAAGCTCCTAGCAGTCTATAAAGTGTACTCCAAAATCGTGTGTGTGTGTGTGTGTGTGTGTGTGTGTGTGTGTGTGAGAGAGAGAGAGAGAGAGAGAGATTTCCTGGGTGCATATGAATAGGCTTATGAGCATGTGTATGTGTGTGGAGACAGTGGATGTCATCTTTTTTTTTTTGAAACAGGGTCTCTTCACTGGCCCGGAACTAGCCAAGTGGGCTAAGCATGACTAGCCAGCAAGACCCCATGATCCTCTGTTTCTACCTTCCCAGTGCTGAGATCACAAGCATTTGCCACTCACTAACTATGCCCAGCTTTTTAAAAGCTGGTTATGGAGATCAAACTCAGTTCCTCCTATTGCAAGAAAAGGACTTTACCAAATGAATTGTCACCCTGGACTCTTTTCTTTTGGAGGATAATAAAATACACTTCCTTTGATCCAGGCTAACATGTCCTACAAAGACATTTGCCTTTTCCACTGGGTGCTAAACCCATGTGCTCTGTGACTATACCTAAGCTGCCTTGGCTGACATTTTACCACAGGGTAGCTCCTTTAACTCCACATGGGGAAGGCTTGGAGTGACAAGTGCTAGGCCAGTTGAAAGCCCTTCAAGGAGAAAATTAAGCCTCTTAAAGTGGCCTCATATAATCTCTCAAACCCAGGAATAATCCATGCTCTCCTTGGAAGAACTGCCATGAATGACCTCAGGCCACGTTTAGGAAATGGCTTCACTCAAATCAAACAGGAAATAGACACAAGTGCCAAGTCATTAACTAGGCAGTCCTGAGGCAAGGCAAACAAGAGGAGAATTTTTTTCATTGACGCACTTCAAGTCGGAGACTCCTTAGCCTGGGTCCTCATGACAGCAGCAATGGGAAGATACAGGGAACTATCCAGATGCAATAATTCATTCCCCCATGAGCCAGACTTAGGAGCGGAGGGAGACAGCTCCCCAGTGGTCAAGTGGGCTCTGGAGATGAGTGATTCTCAAGAACACTGACTGAGGTCAATGACAAACACTTCAGACAAGTCAATCTGTCATCTTCAACCCAGTGTCAAAAGTTACCAAGAAGACTGCTTAAGTGCCCCTCTTCAGAGATAGAAATGAGAGAGGCAGCCATTTGTGTCCTCTAGCCATCTTTGGCAGGTGCTTCCCGTCACTCAACAAGTATTTAACAAGGGTGTGCTTCACCCATTCAGTACCTAGCCCCTCATTCCCAGCACAAGACCTCAAACTACTGCATCCTGATGTAAAACCGGAAAGGGCAGTAGTATTACTCGTCATCCAGGGCTAACTCTGGAACTGGGAAGTGTCCATCATTGACTTGTCTAAATAAGTGTTTACTGTATGACAGGCATGCATTTTCACAGACACATGGAAATCCAGTGGCAGAACCAGCCTCTCTTCTGGAGTGAGTGAATGAGTGAGTGTGTGTGTGTGTGTGTGTGTGTGTGTGTGTGTGTGTGTGCGTGTGTGTGTGTGTGTGTATACATGTGGTGTGTGGAGGCCAGAGATCAACTTTGGGTGGTATAACATGCCTCAGGAGTAATCAACCTGTTTTGCTTTTTGAGTGTTCTTGTTGTTTTTGAGACGGGGATTACTATATAACCCTGGATAACCTGGAACTCCACATAGACAAGGCTGGTCTCAAACGCAGAGATCTACCTGCCTCTGCCTGACCAGTGCTGGGACTGAAGGTGTGATCCACCTCTTGAACTTTTATTTTACTATTTATTTAGTTTATATGTCTGTGTGTCCAGTGTGCATGTATGTGCATGTGGGGGTAGGGTGACATTGAAGGTCAGACTGATATTAGATCCCCTGGAGCTGGAGTTACAGGCAGTTGTGAGTCACCTACTATAGGTATTGAGAACCAAACTCTCAACCACTGAGCCATCTCTCCAGCTCCAACACATCCTTTTTTAGGGACAGGGTCTCTCACTACACCAGGAGCTTCAGAAGTAGACCAGGCTGCTGACCAGGGAGACCCAACGATCCTCCTATCTCCACCTCCCCAGCAGTGGGATTACAAGTACACAACAGCACTACACCCAACTTCTAAAAGGAAATTGGGGATGAACCTCGGGTCCCTCACACTTGTGAAGACTAGATGACCTCCAAAGCACTTGGGGCTTATATGCCACAAGATGAGTAGGATCTCATACGTGACATGATGGAATGTCAAAGTGGCACGGATTCAAGAAAGGAAGAGGCCTGAGACAGAAGTAGGAATACCACTGTGACCTCTCAGGAGCAGAGAGTATTGCACACTCCTCAATGAAATGTTTCACAAAACCACAGTTCCAGCTTCCAGAAGCCAAAAAGATTAGATCGAGCAAGAGGGCTGGAGTAGCCAGGGGCAGATTCACTTGGCAAAGAGACTGAGAAAGGATGGAGATCTGAACGTGCACTCAGTCCTCAGAAGCTGTTGATGCCTTAAGAATGTTTCTCTGAGCCCACTGTGGTGGCACACGCCTTTAATCCCAGCACTGAGGAGGCAGAGGTAGGCAAGTCTTTGTAAATTCAAAGCCATCCTGGTCTACATAGCAAGTTTAAGAGCAGCCAAAGAGTACACAGTGAGTCCCTATTTAAAAATTAAAAATAAATGAATGGGGAGGAAAGTGAATCGGAACATGACAATGCTTTAAAAAATTGTTTTTGCTAAAGGGATGGAGAGATGGCTTAGTGTTTAAGAACATGTTTTGCTCTTACAGAGGACCTGGGTTCAGTTTCCAGCATTCACGTGGTAGATTACAACCACTTGTTAACTCTAATTCCAGGGAATCCAATGCCCTCTTCTGGCTTTCCTCAGACACAAGGCATACAAGTAGTGCACGGACATACATGTAGATAAATATTTGCTAAGAAGGGAAAGCAGAGAAATGGGAGGTGAGTGGGCTGGGACACAGGGTCAAGGGGCTACACCTGCTGATGGTGATTTTTTTTTACTTGGGATGAAGATGCTAGAGCATCTCCAGTGAAGACCACCTATCAGAGAGGGACCCCGGATAGTATCTATGGAAGGCAAAGGAGACGCCTACAGAAGGGCTAGAGAGAACAAATGGCAGGGCAGATGAGGAATCCTCACCAGCCAGTCGGCGGACTCACTACAGGAAGATGATGGGACTAGTGTGCAAATAGCATCTCAGTGATGGAAGCTAAGCACCAGCTGAGAGCAATTTCAAATGAGAAGCACCATGGGTTTGGCAGTGTCAAGAGGCCCCCTGGGAGTCCTGGTCATACATCAAGAGCTTGGCAGTGCAGATGGCCATGTGGCTTCTCCACCCAGGCTCATTAGCCAGAGGCTAGGGCAGTGAAAGCAAAGCAGAGGGCAAGTCCAATCAAGGGTGGGTTACTCAGCAAAGTGAGATAAAGGGAAAGGGTCAAGGAGGTTGAAGGTGTTCGGAACCTGAACTGGGTACAGAGGAATAAAGACAAAAAAAGTGAGGCTGTGTATGAGTGGGTTTTGTTTGTTTCTGCCATGGTGTATATAAGTGCATACCTGGTGCCTGCAGAGGCCGGAAGATGGAATCAGATCCACTGGAAATGGAGTTACATAGAGTAGTGAGGTGCCACATGGGTGCCAGGAACAGAACCTGAGTTCTGCAAGAGCATGCTCTTAACCTTTGAGCCGCCTCTCCAGCCCTCTTCTGCTTCTCTTGTGGGAGCTGCCTGCTCTTCCTTTGTGCATTTCTTGATAGTTATGTGCTCCATAAACCACTTAATCAGACTTATCTCCTCCCCCCCCCCCTTATCTACTAGATAAACACAAAACAAGAGCACTACCCTCCGGGATATGTGTGGGGTGAGGGCAGGGTTGTCTTATCAGAGGAGCAAGATAAAACCCCAAGAGCTTTTCACTGTGTAAATGAATGGGAGACTCAGAGAATTCTCTTTGTGAAAGCCAAAGGCAGAAGAGTGAAAAGGAAGCAGGAATGCTTGTGAGTTGCTCTAGGCTCTTAGAACAGTATGGCAGACACAATCAGCTGGTAAAAATGGAATTGTTGGTTAAGAACAAAACAAGCATACGGACCTGACGTGGACTCTGGAAATCCACTGTGGAAGGAGCAACTTGTGAAGGGAGGCTCTAAGGACCACGGAATCTGTGTTCAGCTTGCCCATCAATTGCCATAGAAACAATGGCAAGTGCCACTAAGACAAAGATCACTAAGGTGGTCAGCCTCCACATTTCTGGTCTTCTACACTTTGGTTTTACCCTCCAAGACTTCCTTACCTTTTGAGTTTTGCCTGTGTGTTGGGGAGGGGAGCAGCAGGGAAGTTTGGAAGATTTTGACTTTAGGGAAAACATCTGGTTAAACCCACCACTTACCCCCATTATTTGTAATAGTTGTGTTTGGCTTATGCTTTAGCTAGCCTTGTTATTAAATATAAAAGCAATAGGATTAAAAAGTTCTGGAAGGGGTAAATACTGTAATTAAAAGGGCACAAGTTGGTTTGGTTAAGCTATAATTCTAGAATGCTGGCCTCCTTGTTATATTTTTCTTCTTGTCTTTAAATATTTTTGTACCTAATAAAAATTGTTTTGAATGATTTAACTGTTTTTAGTACTTCCTGTTAGTCAAACACTACCCCAAATCTCCAAGAAAATATTCTGACTCAAAAGTCCTGGAGCAAGAATGTCACAGATCACAAGTTGCAGACACCATCCTAAGAGCCCCAGCATGCCACACGCCTGCTCTCGCCACACACACACACACACACACACACACACACACACACACACACACACCACCTGTCACAAGGCCTGGTAAACTGATAGGCAACTTTCCAATTCACAGAGGCACTTTTCTAACCCCTTTGAAGTTATAAAATCTTACTGAGGGGGAAAAAAATCAGGCACTTTGATCAAGCTATGAAGTTACAATAGTAAGAACCAGGCAAGGGACAGGAAAGCCTGGTTAATAATACCCGCTGAAAGAGACACACAAAATTAAATAAATATTAAGGCAGTACGGTTGAAATTAAATATTAGAAGACCTGAAATAAAGTATCTTTGAGGCTGGTGAGATGGCACAGTTAGCTGGGAAAGGGCACTTGTCACAAAGCCTAATGACCTGAATTCAATCCCAGAAAGCCACATGGAAAAAGTGTACCTTGTGGCATCCCCCCCCACACACACACACCACCCCTGTCCCCACTAACCCATCCCCACCCTATCCCAACCCCACCCACTCCCACCCCCCACCCCTCCATCCCCCCCACCCCCGCACAAAAATACAGGTAGGTAGATATACAAGTAAATGTGATTTTTAAAATTTTTTTTAAAGCTCTTATAAGTTAATTTTCATTGCATCACATTTAAATGGTGTGCAAAAATATATGCGGCATCTATACAGACATGACTCCTCAGTTAAGGGCATCCACTGCTTTCGCAGAGGATATAGGTTTGGTTCCCAGCATCCATGCTGTGGTTCACAACCACCCATAACTCTAGTTGCCATAGGATCCAACCCCTCTTCTGGCCCCAGTACACAGAAGCCAGGCACATGCACATAAAAATAAATAAATTTAAAATGCCCTCTAGGGAACAATGTTGGCAAACAAACCTGAATATGGTGGATTTTAAACACACACATAGCCTATACCTTTACTAAACAGCACTAAAAAAAGGGATCAAGTTTGGAACTTTTTACTTCTCTTGGAGATAGCCTGAAACACAAAGCCAAACTGAGGCCCTCACAATCCCATACCATTTCTTACCTAAATGAAAAGGGGCACTAAGGCACAGGGTAGACAGTGACTGGGAACCCTCTACTTCTGTATGGGATTCAGGATGACACCTCTAATCTAAGCCTGGAAATTTCAATGTTATTTAAGGGGCTTTCAGCAGCTAATTCTCCCCAACATTAGCTATTCTAATTTTGGACAGGTGTTGTGTCAGTCTTTTCCACTCTTCTAGTGTTCAAATCAAGAGAGAAAACGCATTCTTGCATGCATACAACCACCCCATCTCAAGGCCAATGGTCACATCAGCTTTTCCTCCTGACTTTCTGCACAGGGATCCCCATGGTGCGGATCAAAGAAGATACAACCTTGTTAATTGAAAGGGTAACTTTCACGCTGGAGGCACTTAATGAAGTTTACCGGGTGACTGCTGATCTCAGGGGCACATTTTCCTAATGAAAATCTCTGCTCCTCCACCCCCCACCCCCGTTAGGTTTCGGTGGTGCTTCCCAGAATCTCTTCCAATGATGAAGACCCCAAGAGCTGACACGACCTCTCTACTGTGACAATTTCATTAAGACACCAAGGAGAAAAGCTAACAACACATTCGGGCACTCAGCCAATCACAGGTCAGCAAATACACTCTGCCCTGCCCCTTCACTACAAAGCAGGGGTCACTATCTGTGTACAAAACTAAAGATTCCCCCACAGGCCCACTTCTAATAAGTCACTACCTCCGGGCGCTAGGACATCGAGAATGTCAATTTCCTAGACCATAGGCTCTCGGAGTCAAAAGTGTCACTCTGAGCACCACAGTGCTCTTAATTACATGTACTTTGGGGAGCGCTTCCCCGGGTACCATCTTACTTTTCTGTATTTGTGTCCTCTACAACTGCTTTCCTGTTCTCTGGAAAGAATCTGGACTTAGTTTTCATTAACCTTCTTTCCATCTCTGCCCCATTACCAGCAGCAAGAAAACAAGTTTTCCCACGTGTCACCTGAAGCCCCGACTTTGGGAAACGCCCCCCTTTCCTCTGCCAGCCGGAGCCACAGCGAGAGCCCTGCACGCAGCCGCGGGGTGCTACTCTGGTCACTTCCATAAGCCAGGAGACTACAGGAGGCTTCAGGCTGATCCACATAAGCCAGGCCTTTACCCCATCTACGATCCTTGTCGCGTCCTCTCCAGCCACGAGTGAGCGCCCACACCAGGTGGAACACCCCACGAGCCGCGGTGCTGGGGAGAAAGAGGTGCCAAAGCGCCAAAGCAAATGCTCTACAACGTGCGCGGGGCCGGGGGAGCCGCGGTGCGCACGGCTCTGGCGGAGCGCTGGCGGCGGTGGCCTAGGGAAAAGAGGGGCGTGTGCTCTGCGCCTCGCAGCCCCAAATGCTACGACTCCGCAGCACCGTGACGCCCACGAGCCTCACGCTTCAGTCCCCAGCGCTTCTCTTCCCCCCAGACTCGGCCTGGGCGATATGCTGCAGACTGCGCGCCCTTGTGGGGACAGCAGCCTCCTAGCTCGCCCGGGCGCGCAAACTTTCCCAGCGACAATCGCTCCGGCCTCCCCGGGGGGGCTTCGGAAAGTGGGCACCCCCTTAGCCTCTGTAAAACCCACTGAAAATATGGCGCCCTCGAACGTCGTTTCTTGGGCCCCGAATTGCGGGTCTCCACGTTCCTCCCGATCCCCGCCGGCGCGAAATCTCAGCTCCTGAGGGTCGAAGAAGGAGACGAGAGGCCGCCGCGCTGGATCCAAACCCTGCCCTCGCTCTCCGCCCCGCGCTTTCCCCGAGCGGTCGGCGGTGAGCAGTTGCCAAGTAGCAAGATGACCAGGGAAAAGGGGAGTCATGCAACCCACAGGTCTCAGAGTCGGGCGCTGGGAAGCAGCCCCGGGTGCCTCTCGCTGTGAGCCGGGGGCTGGAGACTTGTTTGCAAAGTGGCGCTGGAAGTCGGAGAAGCCAGTGCTGGAATGAAGCCGCTCTGCTCTCCCCCAACTCTGTCGGTGCCGGGGGAACCAGCCGTGATCCGGGGGACCCCTCGGTGCAGACCCGGCCGCTTTTCCGACCCCGTTACCGGAAATCCGAGGAGGGGACCAGCTGCCTAGAGCTAGGAATCAGCTCCCCGGCTCCAGCTGGAAGACTATTTGCAAAGCCCGGCAGCCGGGCTGAGTGCGGTGAAACCTACATGTGCAATAGACAGGTGCAATCGTTGCAATTTATTTTTCTTTTCTTGCAAGAAAAAAAAATCCCTCCTAGGAAATGAAATATAGAACCTTGGCAGGGTTTTTCTACATTGACATCACTTACGAGATGCAAACCCGAGAAGAAAACCACCCACATATTCCTTCTGGACAGGGGAGGGAAAAGGCACTCTAAATCCCTGCAGCGCGCATGCAGGCTAGAGAGCAGGGTAGCGCCACGCGCCGCGCCTTACCGCGGGGATGCAGCTACTGTCTCATTGCAGAGCGCCAGCTCTCGAGTGCAGCCGGCTCCGCTCCCACTGCGCCTCCGCCGCCGCCGCCGCCGCCGCTGCCGCTGGCTCCGGGCGCGGAACCGGAGCCGAGGGCGAGCGCGAGCGCACGGCCCGCGAGCGCCGGGAGGGCAGGAAGCGCGTCATCACTGGGGGACGGCGCGGCGGAGCTCGCCACCCCGCTCCTGGGTGTCTGCACCCCGGGCGCGGGTTGGGGGCGCCCGCGGAGTTGTGGTGGGGCCAGGGTGGGAGAGGTGCAATGGATACTCACCCACCCCCGCTGCCTCAGACTCTGGGCTCGGCTCTGGGAGGGATGAGGCGGCTTGGGGACCAGGCGTCTGCTGCGATGGGGCCTGAATCGTCTGAGCGCCTCTCCCGGACCACTGGCCGAGTCCTGAAGGTTTCCAGGTTGAATCCAGCCCGGCGGGTGGCGGGAACCTACTGGAGACAGAGTCCTTCAGCAAGCAGGCACACAAATCGGCATGCCAGGTCACTTGGATTTAGGGAACGAACGAACGACTCTTCCAGAAAGATGGGTAGCAAAGGACGCCCTGCTTATTTCACTGGTTTAGTTTGGTTTTTAATTCCAGACGGCGTTTCACTGTGTAGAACAGGCTGGCCTCAAACTCTAGATCATCTGCCTGCCTCTGCCTTCTGAACGCAGGAATTAAAGACCTGTGCCACCACACCCGGCTTATTTATTTATTTGTTTATTTATTTATTTATTTATGTCTGTTTTTATCGTGCCCTGGAATAAAGGCAGTTATGTATCCCTTGTACTTACAGAACTCGGAAATGCTGGAATGGCAGGGTAAAATGTAAAGGTTATCCTAGGTAACAATGTGAAGGAGACAGGAGAACAAATCACACAATCTCTTTTCTTTAAAATTATGATGTATAGAGAGATGCAGAAAAGACCAATAGAAGTGTTCACCTGCGCCCCAGTGGTTGGTGAAATTGTGGGTGGTTTTTCTCTTTCCGCTTAATTTTCGTAGTTTTAAAAATTAATAAGGCTTAGATGGGTTTTTCCCCTAGCTCTAGAGTGACCAGAAGTAGATAGCAAATTCTTCAGTTCCTCAAACGCAACTACAGCAATGTTTGTGTTTGTCAGCTTGAAATTGCCATCACTGAGGGCTGGAGAAATGGCTGAGGTTAAGAAATTGCCATCCCTGTACACCCAAGAGAGAATCAATTTTGTAACTTGAAACTCTTCAAGGAGTCCTTTGGGACCTTGAATAAACCTGGCTGTCTTACAGCAGAAATTCTCAAACTATGTGTCTCTACCCCCAAAGGGGAATGACCCTTTCACAGAGGTTGCCTAAGACCATCAGAAAACACAGATATTTACATTATTATTCATAACCATAACAAAACTACAGTTATGAAGCAGCAACAAAAACAATCTTATGGTTGGGAGTCACCATAACATGAGGAACTGTACTATAGGGTTACAACATTAGGAAGGTTGAGAATCACTGTTTTAAAGTAAAAAGTTGTGACTTATTCCCTTTGCAGAGAATACACTTTACAAATCAGAAACCTTAATCAGAAAACAAATGAGTATGCCACTTCAGATAGTCCTAAAAGTTGCAGGACAGACTATTTCCCAGCTGCATGGATAAAACACTCCTGTTACCCACTGCTATCCTTTGGATAGGACACTGGAAAGGCTATCAAAAGTAGAGGTAGCAAGCTACCTCATAGGATATCCAAAAGCAAATGTTTATTGATTTCATTAATAAAGCTCATTAAAGTGATGCTTGCCAAATTGCCCCTTAGTTTACTGAAAGTATCAACCACATTTTGTAGTTAAAGACCCAGGTTTCCATAAGAAGAGAGAATGAGGATAAACTCATCATAACTAGAGTCATTTCTCCCCTTTCCCACTTCATAGGGCCCAATAGCTTTCCATCTCAAAATCGGTCAGTTTATCTTTCCCCAAACCTGAATGTCAAGATTTCTATCATGTAATAAGCCCTCTAAGTATATCCACAGTTTCCAGCCACCAGCAGTGAGGTGTTATTCAACAGAATAGGGCAAGCTCAGAGAGCAAGGAGGCTGGCTACATCCCTGCCTAAAAGCAGTTTGGTAAACAGTGGCTGCTCAGTTGATTCTTGTTGCATGAAGCTAGTCTCTTGTTTACCACTTTTTTTTTTTTTTTTTTTCTTCCTCTAAGGCAGGGTCTTACTATGTAGCTCTGGCCAACCTAGAACTCACTATGTAGAACAAAGTGGCACTGAAATCCTGGTCTCCTGACTCAGCCTCCCAAGTGGTGGGATTACATGCATGTTCCACTAACCCAGATTAGCCCAGTAACTTTGCTCTTTTTAAAATAGCAAACAAGATCTAAAGAGATGGGTCAGCAGTTAGACATGCATGCTGTTTGTTAGGTCTCAAAGAAACCAGGAAAAGTCTTATTCAGTACCAGGGCTCCTCCCAGCACTACTCACTCATCCCCTACCCCAAACTCTCCAGCCCAGGGGTGGGCTTCACTTCCCCCAGCTTCACTTGGCTATAACTCAGCCGTTTTGGCTACAGAGTTCTCTTGTCTGCTTGTTCCTCAACTCCTTTCATAGTCTGCTGCTCCCCCCCTCCTCTCTCACTTTCCCCCTCTTTCTTTCCTCTCATGGCCATGGATATTCTGTTGACCATGTTCAGTCTGGACCCTCTGTCTGTGATCTCCTTCATATCTACAATAAAACCTTTCTTCTCGACCATACCTAGGAGCATGTCCTCATTTGCATTAATGTCTTTTACAGATGACCAGGGTTCAGTTCCCAGCGCCCATATCAGGTAGCTGGCCACTGCCTATAATTCCAGCTTCTGGGGGTGATTCAACACCCTCTTCTGAGCTCCAAAGGCACCTGTACTTACGTGAACAGAGAGAGAGGGAGAGAGAGAAGGAGGGAGGGAGGGGGAGGGAGGGAGAGAGAGAGAGAGGGAGGGAGGGAGGGAGGGAGGGAGGGAGGGAGGGAGAGGAGGGTTTATACTTGAAGCAGCAGCTGAATCTTACTTATGGTACAGGTATGAGAATGTCTATGTGGCACTAATCTGATTGATGCTATCCCACAGAAACAATCACTTAAATTCTTTTTCCTAGAGAGAAGCATCACTATCCTATTGTTCACTATAGTTTGGTCTTTAAACTAATTTTTCAGGATACTTCTTGACACAGGCCTTCATTTCTTTAACAACTAATACTACTTCAAAGTAACCTACTGTTTCTTTGGTAAAAAGCAACTAGTCATATATTGCCATATATTCAGATATTCATCAACAGTTTCCCCCATGGGGGTAAGATAGAGTCTATCAATGGTAACTTCTCTGAAATTGAGACTACTCCTTTTATATCTGGAAAGATAGTTGTTTATAATTTCAAAGTCACCCAACTTATTTGTAAATTAAATGTTGCTTCTGTTCTTCAAGCAACCATGATCTTAATTCCCAGCAACCAGTAAAATAACACAAAACAATTACATATCAAAGCTTTCCTTCCAGCTAGCAGATGAAAACATGAAGATGAACTAATTCATTCCGTCTGAGAAATTCCTAAGGTCTTTATATATGGTCTCATTTTTCACTGATCAGACCATAGATAACTGAAAATAGATTCATTGTATGTGAATAGAGTATTTGGGGACATAAATAAGAGTTTTCAAGTCACCTAAGCTAAATACATCTAACAACAACAACAAAAAGACTTTTTCTTGAGTTAGGTCTGCAATGACCATGTTAGATTTCACTTGGTGCATACAATCAGATGATAGCTGCTCCTCTACCCCCACCCCTCCCCCCACCCCTGCAGTTTGGTGATCCTTTTCCTCCCAGCTTCCGGTCTACTTCTAAAGGATTCCTGGGTCACATTTCCTTGGCTCCATCCATAGGGAAGAGCAAAAGTGAAAGTCCACAAAATAATTTATTCCACTTTGGTTTATAAAACTGAATTTTGTGCCATGTTAAAAATCCTACTGGCATTCAATACACTAACAGTTCATAGCTCTTCTAAAAATTGTTTGAGCTCTCTCCCCAGCAAAAAAAGTGAAAAGCACATTTTTCTAAAAGCCTCCCATTACTCAGAACCAGTGATGAAAGCGATATCGAGGCTTCTCCCTTGAAACTTTCAGTTTTCAGAATCGCCCCTTCTCTTTGCTAAGTTCTAGGAGATACTACTTCCTAATAATTACCAGATGGAATGGTATGTTAGCTGCAGCACAGCACACTTCAGAAGTTGTTTTGTCTGATTTGAAGGGCAGATATCTGAGAATTTACAAAAACTAATATAGTTTAGATATTTGGCTTTCTGAAATGTGGGACCTCTACTCACTCAGTAGTTCTCAGAGCGGAGCGATAGACGTGGTTTTAAATTTCTCTCAGAAGAGGAAATTTGTCTCATTGGCTTTAGGAAGTAATTGTTATTGTACCCAACTTAAGATTGCCTTTTCTTTTCTTGTGATCTATAAAACAGACTGTAGAAGGTTCTGGAAATGTGTCTGGAAAAAAAACAAAGCAAAAAAGAAAACAAACAAACAAACAAACAAAAAAAACAGGTGTTTTAGGTAGCACTTGCCTATCATCCCAGTACTAGAGAAGTGGAAGCAGGAAGATCAGGAGCTCAAGGTCATCCTCACCTACTTAGCAAGTTCAAGGCCCGCTTGGGATATATGAGACTCTCTCTCTCTCTCTCTCTCTCTCTCTCTCTCTCTCTCTCTCTCTCTCTCTCTCTCTCTCTCTCTCACACACACACACACACACACACACACACACACACACACACACACACACTATCTAGGAAAATACCAATAATTATCTTGTCAGATTACATTTGCTTTTAGTTCAAATTGTTAATATATAAGAAATAGTTTGAAAAATGAGGTGCTTTTCTTTTGGTTGCTTTCTCGCTCTATTTATTTAATCTTGAGACAAATTCTCACTATGTAATCTTGGCTAGTCTGGAGCTTTCTATGTAGGTGTTTGTTTGTTTGTTTTCAATCATAAGAAGTCCATAGTGAAACTGAAAGCAGAAACTGGAGAATCACCTAGAAGATTGTGAGAACACAGTACAGCATCGGAGAAACAAGACAGAACGTGCCTCAAAAAAGGTGCAAGGTGCGAACTGACTCCTGAAAGTCGTTCTCTGAGTCCCACACGTCTGCTATGGCATGTGCATTGGAGCACATATGTTCAAATAAGTGAGTAAATAAACTTCAGTGTTTTAAAATGTAGACCATTAAACAGTCTTTACACGTATAACTTTGTCTCTTTAGTCATTTGGGATTTTTAAATTATTTTATTTTTAATTATGTGTGTCAGGCTATGAGCATGTGCACATGAATGCAGATGCCTGTAGAGGTCTGCTCTACGGAAGCTAAAGTTAGAGGGTTGTGAGCTGTCTGAGATGTTTCCCAGGAGGCCACTGCAAGAACAGTTCACACCCTCAACAACAGATCCATCTTTCCAGCTCCCTGGGTTGAGTGTTTAGTTATTTATGCTTAGAGACAGGGCATCATTGTAAGTATTCACACATTATGATGGCCTGTCCCTGCCACCTGGCAGAATGCACTCAGGCAGTACCCTGGTCAGCCCATGTGCAAAGGACCCCTTTAAAAGAAAGACCTCTGCCCACTAACGTTCTCTTTCCCACTCCTCTATTTCGTGCTGTGCTCCTGGGGCCCACAGGACTTTTCCTGTCTCCTTCTTCTCTTCTGTCCTCTCTCTGTCTCGGTGTCTCTTCTCTCTTTCTCCCCCCTCCCCCGCCCCCTCCTGGCCTTTCCCGTTCTAATAAAACTTCTCACTAAGCTCTCCCTGCCTGGCATGTTTGTCCTTCTGCCTGAGTCATCCTCACCGGCCATGGAATCTGCTAAGGTTCACCACCCCCACCCCACCCCCTTTTTTTTTCTTTCAAGACAGGGTTTCTCCGTGGCTTTGAAAGCTATCCTGGAACTAGCTCTTGTAGACCAGGCTGGCCTCGAACTCACAGAGGGTTCACCACACTTTATCATAACACTCATTGCATAGCCTTCGTTGGCCTGGAACTAGCTATATAGACTGGGTGGCCTGGAATTTGCTATATAGGCTAGTCCCGTGTTGAACTCACAGAGATCCCATGGCCTCTTCCTCGGTCTGGTGGAATTAAAGGTATGTATCACAACACCTAACTCTCTCCATCTTTTTAAGTGTTATTAGCAGTATTACTATTAATGATACAGTGATATTGTGGTTCAGACCTTTAAAGTTAAAAGTAAAAGTGATTTTTATAATTCTAGCATCAGAAGACTGAAGTTAGAACCCTCTCTGTTCCTTGAATGTGAGGCAAACCTGGTGTTTGAGGAGCAAATCAACTTTAATTTTAAAATAATGTATGTATTGTTATGTAGGAAGTAGTCTTCAAAGTTTACCTTTAATGTAATGGATTTCTAGTAAACAAAATATGACTAAGACAGTTAGATCACATAAGCACTTTTAATACAACTTTGGGGTGATAACCAGCAGTTTTGGATCTGTTTCAGACACACATCCAATGCTGTTGTTGTTTGCCTATTTCTTTAAATCAGTCTGCTGTACTGGTGCCAGGATCTATTATGAGCAAGACAGACTTCCTCCCAGAATAAAAATGTTAACCTCCTCCCTTCAGAGGTTAAAGAAGCCATACCTAGACCCGAATCAATTGTATACACTTTAAATATTTCCTTTCATCTTATCCCTTCCCTCCAAGTCATGAGCACCAGGGGCTTAGAAAGTGTTGAGATAACATTCTTTTCTGGAGGGCCAGTCCTAGGCACAAAGGGCAAGATGAAGTCCTCGAGTTCTGTGTTCTGTCTTTCAGGCCAGACTTGCCAGGCCTGGGGACCCTGGGTCACTGCTCTGCTCACTCACCATTTTGTCTATGCTGGTACTTCCCCCCAGGTCTACCCTCTAGGACACCATTGGTTCAGGGGCTTTTGAGCTTCTTCATCTTGTCTCAACTTGCTAGGTTTTTGTCACAAACGGTGTCTCCCACAGCAGTCAGAACTGCCTTTTGCAAAGTTTCTATTGTTGACCTGCTTCAGAATCTTGAAAACGCAGCTGAGGATAGAAGGAAATATACACTCTAGTAACTTATTTATTAATTTTAAGCATGTTTTTTTAAAAAATAAACCTTTTCTTAAATCTTTGACAACTTCAAATGTGCATGCAATATATTTTGATCATATTTACCCCATATTTCCTCCCTTTACTTCTTCCAGACCCCACCCCTTACTCCCTACCTCACCCCCAGGTTCCTAACCTCTCCAATCCAAGAACTTTTTAATGCATCAGCTCTCAATTTTATTCTCTGTTTTTGAGGCAGAGTTTCTCTGTGTAGACAAGGCTGGATTCAAACTCAAGAGATCCTGCCTGCCTCTGCCTCCCCAGTGCTGAGATCAAAGGTGTGCACCAACACCTCCCAGCCAGACTTTGACTTTTTAAACCTCTGAAGGCAAGGAAACAAAGTGTTGAAATGAAAGGTCTCCAATATTCATTTGATAGGGATTTAGAAATATATAGAACCTCCTTATTTAGAAGTTTTATGATTTTTTTTGTCAGTTTGAACATAAATATTCCAGTTCAAAAAATCCTGAGACCCCCAAAAACTTTTTTTCAGGGAATTCTACACCAGGGTTATTCTGTCTTCTATGAGTTCTGGACTTAGAATTGCCTCTCTTCAGAGCATGTGATGAATTGTGGATTTATCAACATCGGCCAATGGATGAAAACAGGTGTGATGATCACTATCCATTGCTGATATGACAGGGTCTAGGGTCACCTAGGAGACAAGCTGCCATGCATGCTTGTGAAGCAAATGTTATGGTACAATTTATCGTGGTCTATAGAGTGAGTTCCAGGACAGCCAAAGCTACACAGAGAAACCCTGTCTCAAAAAACCAAAACAAAACAGAAGTCTGGAGAGATGGCTCAGGGGTTAAGAACACTGGCTGCTCTTGCAGAGGACCCAGGTATGATGCCCATCACCCATAAGGAGGCTTACAATCACCTGTAACTCTAATTCCAAGGATTCCAAAGCCCTCTTCTGACCTCTGAAGGTGCATCCATGATGCACAGACATATATGCAGGCAAAACACTTACACACATAAAATTTAAAAGTCTAAAAAAAATTTTTTTAAGTCTTAAGTCCCTTTTAGAGCAGTTGTTACTGTCACTTTGTCATATTGTCATGGGTGTGTGTATTTGTATTTGTCTTAGTTGAGGTTTCTATTGTGATGAAACACCATGACCAAAGAGCAAGTTGAGGAGAAAGGGTTTATTTGGCTTACACTTCCACATCCACATTGTAGTCCATCACTGAAGTCAGGACAGCAACTCAAACAGAGCAGACAACTGGAGGCTACTGGCTTGCTCTCCATGGCTTTCTCAACCTGTTTTCTTATGGAATTCAGTGTATGGTGAAAGGGGCCAAGGACAAACACCTTGCCCTTGACTGGATCCCAGGACCAGGGCTTGAAATGACACCAATCCCTGAGCTTGTCCCAGAGTCAGACTACAAAATCCCACCAATCCTAAGGTCCCTGAGCTAGAAATGCCACCATATCCCTGAGCATGCCCTAGAATCAGACCACAAAAATCCACCAAGCCCAAGCGACCCTGGAAAGACACCCCCACCCCACCACATCCAATAAGTCCTATATAAGATCCCTACAAGCTTCAGGTTGCTGCTGTTTTTCACTGGAGTCAGCCACCCTTCTGGATTCTCCTTCCCAACAAATTTCTTGAATGAGGTTTGTTGTTTGGTATAACATTTCCCAGAGCAAAGTCCAGTTGTAACAACTTTCACTCTGGCAGAGCAGGGTGGAGCGGAATTGTAACACTTTTGCTGGGGAAACTGTCCCCTAGGGTGAAGAGCTGTAACAACTTTGTTGAGGAAACCCTCCCTGCCAGAGCAGATTTGTTACTCTTACACTGGGGAAATCTTTCCCTGGAGCAGGACTGTAAGCTGCTTTGCTTATGGTGACTTTGTGGTATTCCTTGGTTCCCCACTGCCAGGATACCTTCCCATCCAAGCTAAAATGCTTATACCCATGACCACCAGCCCAGGAATAACATCACCTAAATGGGTTTGGCCCTCCCCCACTAATCAATAATTAAGAAAATGCTCTATAGCCTGGCCAACAGCCCAATCTTATGAAGACATTTCCTCAATCAAGATACCTCCTCTTAGATGATTATAGTTTAACATAAATCTAGCCAGCACAGTATCCTACTTGTAATTTTTGGGAAAAATCTCCCAAGTTGTGTAACAAAACCTTTAAGCATCTATAAGAAAAAGCAATACAGGTGGACAGTTTAAAGTTTCCTGCTTTGCTGAGGAGTCAGCCAGCCTGAAATTAAGTCTGGTTATTCCCTTTAGGGAGATAGAAACTCTCCTCTGGGGATGAAATCTCCATGGAGATGAATATTCCCAGATTGCATAGAGGATCTGGCAGGACTGGAGGTGGGAGGGAAGGAGGCATCCTGGGCATTCCTTTAGGAGACTTGCATCTGTCGTAAAGCAAGGGCTTTCAAGCCAAGCTCCCTAGGCTTCTCATCCCGATGCCAGGTCATCTCTGACCTGAGATCTCCAGGTTTACATCATCTCTTCCTGGAGACGCAGGTGATAACAGTGCAGATTTGCAGTGCAGTGCAAACCTCATTTGGGAAACTCATCCTAAGTGCTAAGGATTCTGGGGCACACCCATATCCCCTGAGCTTCATGTGGTAAATCTGGTTCCTTACAATTCTGTGGGTCTCAGAGATGTTGCCTGAAGAATTCTAAACATGGTCTGGAAAGATGGCCGAGAGGGTAAGGGTCCTTGCTGCCAAGGCTGATGACCAGAGTTTGATACTGGGGACACACATGGTGTAAAGAGAAAATCAACTGCTGAAAATTGTTCTCTGACCTACATACCCCCCCCAAAAAAATAAATGCAATAAAAATTTTAAAGAATTACAAAACGTAGCCCATTACCCTGTGAATATGTCTGCATTTTTCTGTACTCTCAAGGCAAGGGTACTACTGTTAGGATGGAAAAATTTAGCCTAACTGAAGGTCATCTTCTTGAATGTTTATGACAGTCTGTGAGTGAATGAACACAGGAAATGAGCCTTGTCACCCCACCCAGAAGCCTGTGCAAAAAGCAGACTTCCTGGGCTAAGCACGGGCTTGGATAGTTTAAATTAATTGGTCCACACTGGATGCTACGAGGTGATTGGTTCTCGATGCGCCGGCTTTGTTGTAACCCTATAAAAGCTGTCTCAATCCTGTGCCGAGGGTCCTCAGCCCTCTGCGTGGCATATGGCTGTTGACCCCAGTGCACTGAAATATAAAGGACCTCATGCTTTTGCATCAAGACCACTTCTAGTGAGTGATATGGGGGGAGGGTGCCTTTCCTGAGTGGGAGCACGAGGGACCACGCTCTCGAGGGTCTTACATTTGGTGCGTTGGCCGGGAAACTGCGACCACCCCTCTCACCCAAGAACCGACTTGGAGGTACCGGGATCCCCTCTGTGTCTGTATGTGTCTGCATGAGCTCTGACATGCTCTGATGTGTGTGTGTATGTGTGAATGTCGGCCGGCACCTCTGTTCTGATCTGGTATCTGTATTTTGGAACATGCATTCTCGGTTTCGGTTTGCAGCTGTCCTCTTGGGCCGTAGGACCAGGGGATGGTGACCAGCAGACGTGCTAAGATGGTCACAGGCTGTTGCCCTGGAGGAATCTCCAGGGGGGTATAGGAAGCCTGAGGACGCCCAGTTATTAGCTTCCTTCTGTCTGTCGGGAGGACCCAGTTTTGTTGTCTGAATCTGTTTTACACCCCAGGAGGTAAGGAGGCCATTGGCTTCCGTCTGTTGGTTGGTCGATAGGACCAAACTCTGTTGTATTCTGCTGCGGTTTGATTCTTTTGGCTGTTGGTGGAAGACGCAGACGGGTTGCCTTTGTCTGGATCTGTTAGTTTCTGTTTTGTGCGTTTTCATTCTGTGTGTCTTTGGTGTCTTGTAGATTTATCATAGGACAGACTGACTGACGACCTGACCTTAGTTTAACTCTTGACTACTTGACCGAAGTTAAGTTTCCGGCCCCTAATTTGTCAATTGAGGTTAGAGAGGTTTCCTGACTCAACATAAGCGGCAAAAAAAGCGCACTGATTTTAAAGAGCTCTGCTAACAATTTATTAGTATGTGTGAGGGCTAGCAGGGCCGGCGGTCACAGTGATTACATCTCCAAGCCGGCAGCAAGCTTCTGGATGGCAGCTTAGACCATGGCAGTGAGTACAGCTCTCAGTTCTGTCGATAAAGGTAGCTGCCACCATCTTGGATAGACTACGCAAAAACAGCTGTGGCTTTCCTTTTAGCAATGTTGTTGGTTAACACTACTAGCTACTTAACTTTTCTTTTTTTGTTATCATTATAATTTGTGTGTGTGTGAGAGGTTGGTGGTGATATATGCATACACATGCAAGTGCCCACAGAGGTCAGAGGTGTCAGGATCTCCTGGCGCTGGGGTTACAGGCAGCTATGAGCCGCCTGATGTGGGTGCTGGGAATGGAACTCAGGTCCTCAGGAAGAGCTGAACATGCTCTTAACTACTGAGCCATCTCCCCAGCCCCTACTTTTCTTTGAATATATTGAAATACTATGGCCAGACACAACTCAAGGAAGAGTTTGGTTTTGGCTCATAGTTCTGAAGGGAGAGTCCATAACGATGGGGATGGTATGGTAGAAGATAGCCAGAGCAAGAAACTGAGAGATCACACATTCAGCCACCTGTAGACAGTAGAAAGGGAGAGCTGGAAGCAGGGTGGGGCTATAGACTTTCAAAACCCAGCCAAAGTGATGTACTTCCTGTACCAGTCTGTTCCCGTGTCCAAAATTTCTTTAACTTCCCCAAACGATGGGACCAAGTATTCAAATACACGACAAGCCCATGGGGAACTATTTTCAGCAAACCACCACAGCAAATTTCATGTTTGGTAAGAACATGCCAGCTGAGTCCATGAACAACACAGCAGAAGTGAGTCTGTGCTAGTCAGTGTTCTGCCTGCCGTTCTGTGCTGTGTGAGTCCTTTAAGGACTGCTTTATTCTCTGCCATAGCCCCTTTCTGCCATTCCTTTTTGGAGTCTGGAGAAATGTGGACACATAATGATCAACAAAATAGGCTCATGATAGTGCAGAACCAACCACAGGGACAAAGACACAGAGCCAGGGTGGGCATGAGACCAGAGGCTGCCAAGGGCCTCCAAGAAAGTGACTGAGGAAAGGAAGGATGAATAATGGTGGGTGAATAGAGAATGATATACAAGGACTTGATGGAAGCTGAAGAAAACCAAGGAGCAGAACAGCACAGTGGGTGATCAAGAGGACTCTAGAAGGAGAGGCTTAGACTTCCAGGGATACTGGGAGAGTGACCACCAGTACAGGTTGCTGGGAACATCTGTATCCAGATGATGCAACTTCATTCATGGAAGACTTCATGAGGCAATCTCAGCCGAGTCTACCCCATTTTACTATCAATAGCTTATTGTAGCAACGGCTTGTGGATCAGATAGTGAACAATGTATGAAGAAGAAACAAAGTTGAAAGTGACAAAGTGTAGAGAACTGCAAAGTGCCACGCCTTAAAGTGGTGCTGGCTTCCGCCTTACACCTTCCCATTGGTGAGGGCTCTCTGGTGTAAACAAGCCCTTATTTGGTTAAGTCTGTTCAGCCTGTCTACTTCTGTGTTAGAGTAGCCTATCTGCAGGGTCCATGTAGCTCACTGGGGTTGGTTAGCTCAAGGGTATTTAAGCCTGTGCAGGGGTCCCCCAGGTCGCTTGAGGGTCAGAAGAACATGTTTCAAGGATCCTGATTAAAACTGCATGAAGAAGATCTTCCCGGAGTAGCATTGTCCTTGCTGGTCAGGGTAGGCGTGGCACAACAAAGGTGTGTGTGTGTGTGTGTGTGTGTGTGTGTGTGTGTGTGTGTGTGTGTGTGTTTGTGTGTGTGTACCCACATGTGTTATTGTGCTCTCTATAGAGACCAAACATAAGTAGAGACACCAAGAGGGTTGAGACTTCAGTTTCTCTTAAAAATAGGATAGTGAAACTCAAACTGTGGATAGACTGTAGATGAAGGATGGAGAGGAAATATATGCTGGTAGTGTAGTAATTTTTGTTGTTCTTGGATTCCACCAAGGCATAAAGCTAAAGAACCACTAGAATGATTCAGTAGTAAAGCGCCAGAAGATGTTTCCAGTTACAAGAATTAAGGACAGAACATGGAGATAAGTTGTGGAAACATGGCAGGAAGAAGCCAAGCTCTGATTGGGTGAGGAACATGATGTGTGATGACTAGATTATTTGAGTGTCCTGGCCATAAAATCAGTAGGTGGTAGATACAGATAAATAGACAGACACGTGGATTGTGGATAGACAGATGATAGTGGGCAGATAGATAGATAGATAGATAGATAGATAGATAGATAGATAGATAGATAGATAATAGATGATATATATGATTAGCTTGACAGATAGATGACTAGCTATCTAGATAATAGGTATGCAGGTAGATGATTGGTAGAAAGATAAGATAGATGATAGTATATAGATGTTTTATTTTTAAAGAATTTTTATGTTTTACATTATTTTCTGTGTGCCCATGTATGAATGTGCATGCATGTATGTCACAACATGGGTGCAGGTCAGAGGACAATAGAGGGAGTCTGTTTTCTCCTTCTACCATGTTTATCCTGGAGTTTAAACACAGGTCATTGGGCTCGGTGGCAAGCACTTGCCCTTGCTGAGCTATCTCTTTGGCTCCACAGATAGATGTTTTAATTTGTTCAAACTCTTTAATATTAAGGGCCTCTTGCCGAACACTGCCAAGTCATTCAATTGGATGTATTTCTAATATCAGTGGGCTTAGGACACAGAAAGCATGCCTCACATATTTCTCTTCCTCCCTCTATTCCTTTATATCTCCCTCCTACCTCATGCCCCTTCTCTTGACAGAATCTCATGTGGCCCAAGCTGGCCTCAAACTTGATATATAGCCAAGGATGTTCTTGAGCCTGATCCTGCTGCCTCCACCCCAAGTCCTGTGATTATAGGCACATGCTGGTTTTAGGAGGTGCCAGGAATCAAAGCTAGGCTTTAGTGAGCTACATGAGCTATATCTCTAGATCATGAGTAGATTTCTGAAATAAATAAACAGGTGTTGGGGACAGTTCCAGCCAAAAGACCTGTTGTGTCAAAGAAAATAAGTTTAATCTTTGCACTGTTGATACCTCCCAGTGGATGACCCCACCATGTTTTGTTTTTTAAAGTTTTTTTAAAAAATTTGTTTTGTTTTTAATGTGATGCTGTGGGGAGGAGTGTGGGTGCCCATAAAGATGGCTGCACTCCATCTTGGCACAAGGACAGAGAGTTCAAAGCTGTCAGCAAGTCACAAGACCTAAAGGTCCAAGGTGTGGCTACAGAAGGATGTTTCAGCCATCTTAGTTTAAATAACAACAGACCTGATCTGAGGTATGGCTACTCCTGACCTCAAGGCTAGGGAAGGAGAAATTGGAGCTAAGGTGTGGTTAGCTGAACCCTTAGAATGAGAAAGGAAGAAAAGTCTGTTCCATATACATGAGACTGTGTTCCACTTTTTAGTTATGGTACATAAGAGTGGTGAAAAATAACCTCCGTGGCATTTCAGTATTGACTGATCTGCCCTCCTGACCTTTATTTTGTCTCTCTGTCTTTATTGTCTATAGCGAGCCCTTCCCTCATCCACACTCCCCCACTAAGGTACGGACATGGGGCCGCTTGGCTGGCTCCGATTGCAGCCCCGCAAAGACTGCTCCCAACAGAAGACCACAGAGGCCAGAAGAGGGCATTAGATCTTCCAGAGCTGGAGTTACAGATGGCTGTGAGCGACCCAACTTGGATGCTAGGAACCAAACTCCAGTTCTCTGGAAGAGCAATAAGCGCTCTTAACTGCTAGTCATCTCTTCAACTCACAGCCCCTCCCCATATTTTCAGTCATGGCATTTGGACTTAACACAGATTCACACATCTTGTTCATCCACCACACCCTGAGCCTCAGGGTAGACCACAGGAAGCCCCCCCCCCCCACCAGGAACAAAACCACACCACAAGGAAACCAGACCCTGGGACTCAGATTTGCATGAAGGGGTTTGACTGGATATTTTCAGGAGTCATACCTATAAGGAAGAAATGGTGGTAAGACCCACCAAAGAAAGGTTGGATTGGAATGCAGTCCCTAACAGACCACAGCAGGTTCCTAAGGAAGTTCCGATGCTGGAGTCACTCTTCCTAGTTGGCTACCCTCAGTCTTCATTACTGATTCTACCCTGTGACATCAGCTTATGCTCACTGGATACTGGCTGTCCCACCCAGGTGCCTTCCTGTCTCTTTTTACACACCCACCTGACCCCCTGCTGCAGGTGACTTCAAATGAACAGGGATGGTGAGAGAAGGATAGGAGAGAAGTGCATGCTGGGAGAAGCTCTGCTCTTTGCCACCCCATCCCTCCCATACACACACAAAGTCTACAACAGCAGGAGGTCTCCCAGGAGCCTGAGTCTCCGCTGGAAAGGCCAAGAGCACATGTGGTCCACCCCATGGGCTGAGAGCACCCAGTATCTGACTTCTGGCCTCAGCTAGAGGAGGGGCTAAGATCAATTCAGCAGCTACTGGTTGGCCAAACTTGGTCTTTTAAAGGCAAGAAAACTCTTAGTCTCCCAACTGCTTCCTCTTTCAGATGAAGACCAAGCCGAAAGGGCTCACAAGTGATGTTCTGCAATCTGTTAGCCACAAGGTGGCCAGGTTTCAGGAGAGCAGGCTGTTCTCTTCCATGATAAAGGGGGCATTGCTTTCAGGGACCTGTGGCTGCCTGCAGGGTCTTATTCAATAACTGCTAAGGTATAAGCAAGTTAGGTTATTTCAAATGAATTTATTTAGAATCAATAAATATCCATGCGGTCTGGGCGGCAGCGAGGAGCTGTGCAGTGGCAGATGAGTGGGAGGGGGAAAAACAAATGTCCACATGTGAAAACATGCCCTCATACAACACACACACACACATACACATACACACACACACACACACACACACACACACACACACACACACACACACACACAAGTATTGTTATTGTTACTGTGGGAGGGCATTGTTCCATGGTGCACATGGAGGTCAGTATAAACTCTGTGGAGTCATTTCTTCTTCTACCTTGAGATTGGTTTTGGAATAGAGGCGGCCAGGCTTGTAACAAGCTCCTTTGCCAGCTGAGTCAGCTCAGCCCTGTCTAATTGTTTTTCCTTGATTTTTTTTTTTGGGTGGGGGGGGGTAGGGGAAGTTAGGATCTTAGACATTTGTGTAGTTCTGTTAACAAATTTGGTTGCTTAAAATTTTCTTCCTACAGGATCCCATCGTCCCATTTTAGCAGAAAGAAATCTTAAGATAATGATGCTCCCTTTCCCCACTCTTGCAATTTAGGGATATATTCATCTTCATAGGGTTGGTTTTAGTTACTTGGGGTTTGGTATGGAAGGTGATACTTAGACTTGGTTATCTCTTTTAGACAGGAATAGGGTATGGTTGGGAAAGGTATGGTTCAGAATGGATATAGATAGATTAGCCTATCTTCTTGTGAATTATTTAGTAAGAGTGAGATTAGTATTACAGCTTACATTGTTATATATTCTTACCTGTGGTAGCCTATGTAAAATTAAGTTTATATTCCCTTCCTGGAAGAATTGTATATTATATTTTGTCATATTGTGTGAAATCTTTCCATTTATGATGTTTTATGCACATTATTCTTGCCATATTCTATGTATGTATACGTTTGCTTGTGTTCAAGACATTTGTACATTGATACAATTTGGGTATTTATGTTACTGCCCTTTAGAGTTCTACGTCTTGTCTAGACATTTCTACTCTACCTCTACTTTAGGAATTTACATGTGTATATATATATATGTGTGTGTACATAGTTATATTGTTTAGGTATTTATCCTTGCTTTACTCAAGGAAGTTTTAATCAGGTTTTTTAGCTAAATTCCTGAGTTTTACAGATTATCCTCACCCATGTTTCCTTTGCCTATGAGATTAGTCAGACATAGATGCTTAATCTTCAATCACTTCATAGACCTGCAGAACATGGCATTTAAATGTTTTTATATTAGTACTCTGTTGACATGAGACACTGTTGCTCCTGACAGCACCATGCATATGTTGGACACTGTTGTTGCTCCTTCTGGAGTTCATCCTCGCTTCGGCTAATGGCCTCATGGGCAAGGGACTGCCCCCACCTTGACCACTGATTTGGACATGCGGTCCTATGTGCTTGCAGGAGATAAACATGGAAGACTGCTGAACCTTGCCAAGTCAGGGTAAGACAGCCTTTCTACCTCCCTGCTTTTTGTTATGGTCTGTCAAGTACTCTTGGCCTTAGCCAAAACTGGCTGTACCAACGTTGCTGGGAGACCTGGGGTGACTGTCCAGGTAGCTTGCTGTTTCTGTCTGGAAGTTGCCCATCCACACTTCCTGTCTACCCTTGTATTGTTATTTTCCTTCTCAGGACTTGATGAGGTTGTAGATTAAACTATCACAACTATTATTCTCTCTTCCTAGTTAGACTTAAGCTTTCCATCTTAGGACAACTCTATTGTAAACTCCCTTATGCCTTCACCCTAGGACTAGATATGTAGGTCATTTTGTTCTCGATTTTCCTTTTCTTAGAGCACACTTGTTATTCACTGTTTTGTATATAGTTTTGTATCAAGCCTAAAACTTTTCTTTAGACTAAAAGGGGAATTGTAGTCAGATTTGTCTGCTTCTGTGGTACAGACCATGCCCATTGGGGGTTGAGCCAGGGGCAGAAGTGACCCACGGAACTAGGTCTGAGGAGGAGTCGGGGAACACTCTCTTGCTGGCGGGACACAGAAAGGAGAGCATCCGGTGCAACCTGCTGGTGTTCATCTGTCTGTTGTGAGTTATTTCTCCCTGAATAAACATCTATTCGGCCTATTTGTTTATCCTGATCCTTATTAAACCACAATACATTTGCTATGATTTTATAGAAGTATAGTCCTTGGAAATGATTAGACAAATGGTTCTCAACCTGTGGGTCATGGCTCCAATTCATAACAGTAGCAAAATTACAGTTTTGAAGTAGCGTCAAAAATAATTTTATGGTTGAGGGTATCCACAACATGAAGAACTGTATTAAAGAGTCAGAGTCAGAGACTCTTGTGTGAAGATCTGAACTCGGGTCCTTATGCTTGTGTGGCAGACTTGGGGCATATTAAAATAATTCAAATGTTGCCTTGTAAAGTGAGGTTCCAAAGAAGAACGGACCACTCCAGGTACTCTGCCAAACAATAGCCATCCATCCCAGGAAGGGCCTTTTACCAGGACTTTGCTGTTTGTAAATTTAATAAATAGTTTACACCTGCTCATAATATTATGGAATCTATATGCACAGTATGTGTCAATGTTAGCAGAAGAAACATTACGCTGGGGTTTCCATTTGAGTTTACAATGCAACAGGAGGTCCAGGGGTGACCCAGCCTGTCCTGTGTCCCTTCTATCCTCTCTCCTTCTATCAATTCTTCCTCCTCACCTACCCTTTTCCTTCCTCCGTTTTACTCCATTACACTTCTTGCCTGTCTTCCTCCACTCTCCCCTTCTTTGAGTTTATGGACCCATGTCATTTGCATGGCTCAGTCTGGCATGCATGATCATTCTTTCATTGAGCATGTGTGTGTGTGTGTGTGTGTGTGTGTGTGTAGAGGTTAGTGGTCCATAGCATATGTCTTCTTGGATTCACCTAATTTTTTGAGACAGTTCTTTGCTCTCCAAATCTGGAGCTTGCTGATCGGCTAGATTGGTCCCAAGAATCCTTTTCAGCCTCTCCAATGTTGAGGGTTCTAGACATGCACTACCTGACAGGTCTTGTGTGAAGATCTGAACTCGGGTCCTTATGCTTGTGTGGCAGGCACTTTACTGACAACACTTAAACCCCTTCTATTCACATTTTATGTCCACGGACGGACAACTTCCTTCCTCCCATCTAGGAAACTGTTCTAAGCTATTCCATGGACATCACTTTTACTTTTATTTATTATTATTCTTTTGTTCTTTGGTTGCCTTTTTTTTTTTTTTTTTTTTTTTGAAACAGGATCTCGTGTTCCAGGCTAGCCTCTAAGTCTATTTTAATTTTATGTGTATGAGTGTTTGGCCTGCATGGATGTATGTGTACCACGTGCATGCCTGGTACCCATGGAAGTCAGAAGAGGGTGGTTGTGAACCAGTTCAGACAGTGGGTGATGGCAGCTGAATCCTGATCCAGTTCAAGAGTGACCAGTGCTCTTAAGCACTGAGCCAACTCTCCAATCCCCCAGCCCCTAACCTCTTCTATAGCCAGAGGATGACCTTGAACTCCTGACCCTCCTACCTCCACCTCCCCAGGTGCTGTGCCAACACAGGTAGCTACCATTTTCATTGTAATAAGTTTCCCGTTTCCCCACCTTAACACTGTGCTTTCAAGCTCTAGGCTGCTGTTGAGCTTTTAGCCTATTGCTCCCCGCTCTGAGGCTATGGTTTTCATGCCCTATCACCCTGCTTCCCACTCCCTTCATATCACAATGAGTATGTGGCAGTCAGTTCAGTCTTGGCTCACTCTCTCTCTCAAGTAAAAACAAAAACAACTACATGCTTCTTCTTATTAAACTAGGAAAGCAGAGCATGTCTCAAAAATATAAGCAATTTAACAGTGGCTATAGGAACCGTTCACTTCTAGATAAATTATTGGCACAGTTTAATACAATACAGAAACAGAGTATTCAAAAGCTGTTTTCATTCTGTCAAACTGGACAGCATGCTTCTAAAATGTTTTGCTAGTACTAGCTTCAGCCCCAAAGAGGGAAATGTCTTTATTGGTTTTTGTTTGTTTTTTAAGCAAACAAAAGATGGGAATGTAAGGAAATATTGGCAAGGAGATGGGGGATGAAATCATTTTTCTGAAGGACAATGTGGTGATGTATATCAAAAGCCTTTGATCTTGTAATTCTACCTTAAGGAATTTATCATAAGGCAATAATAAGGAGATTCATCAAAGAACATTAACTGTGGCATTATCTGTAATCGTGACAAAGCCAGAATCAATCTCAATATGCCACCAGACAAGACACATTGAGCTATAATAGGCCTTACTAATTAATTCATTCAACTTGTATTTATTGAGGTCCTGCTGGGTACCAAGCTCAGTGATGAAGGCAGGGGAATGAAGGGACCTGGAGAAGAGTGAACATTAACCTGATGCTCTGGGAATATTCACAGTGCAATCACTATTACAAGTGGGGTACAAAAGAAACCCACATAATCATTTTAATGTTTTATTTTTATATTTCTAATCATCAAGAGTTGTATAAAAGAGCATTTGTGAAAAATACATATATTTTAAAAAAGAGATTATGTAGGATGGTGGATTTCAAGTGTTCTCACCTCAATAGTGATGATTTCAGTGATGGGGATGCTCATTAGCATAATTTAACCTTTCCACATTGTGCCCCTTTATCCAAACCTCATGATTACCCTATAAGCATAATTTGTCTAGTTTTTCTCCACATAGGTCCACCTGCATCTGCCTCCCAAGTGCTGGGGTTAAAAATGTGCACTAAGCTGAATTTGCCCATAACTCCTGAATGCTGAGATTACAGGCACATACCACCATGATAAGTTTCTATGAGATGTTGGGGATTAAACCCAGGGGCTTATATGTGCCAGGAAAATGATCTTGAAACTGAGCTCCATTCCCAGATCTAATATATACATGATATATATATATATAGTTTATGTATTTATGAATATATATATATATATATATATATAATCAAGACAAACTGTAATCCTAGCATTTAGGAGATGGAAGCTAAGAAATTCAAGGTTATCCTCAGGTACACGGTGGGGCCAGTCTGGGATGCATAGACCTTTCTTCAAACAAAGCAAAACTAAGTTAATTGTTTAAAAAGAACACAGGGTTTCTTGTAAGTTCAACACAAAATGGTAAATATTAATTTTTTCTTAAAAAATTAATTATTTATTATTATTTTAAAACTTTTATGTGTATTGGTGCTTTGCCTGCGTGTATGTCATATTCCCTGGAATGTCTACTGTATTCCCTGGAACTGGAGTTATAGAAAGCAGTGAGCTGCCATGTAGGTACTAGGAATTGAACTCAGGTCCTCTAAAAGTGCAGCCAGTGTTCTTAATCCCTGAACCGTCTCTCCAGCCTCCTTTCCCAGATATGACTTTCTTAAAAACAAGTACTCAAA